>CM021108.1:474010780-474352025 GCA_007115665.2 Sequoiadendron giganteum | reverse complement strand
TTATTTTTTTCTAAAATTGTAATGATCATCAATCTTTTCTATTTTATTGTTATTGCTCATTATCCATTTTGGGTATAGCTTACAAGTATCATGTGTCTAGGACTTCAATTTTAAAACTACTAATTAATACTTGTAGACACTAAAAAATGTCTTGATCGATATCATGCACTCAAAACAAGTTTATTAACATCATTTCGTCTAAAATCCATCCTTTTTTCACTTAATTGATTAAATTAGCCTAACTATTTAATTAATTATGGCATTTCCATCTATTAATCTAATTTATTAAGTCAAGTTAATTCACCCCCTTTCACGCTAGCATTTCATCTAATTAAATTAAATAAATTAACATATTTAATTTAATTCCCCAAGTCTTCTAATTTAATTAAATAACCCTAAGTTATTTAATTAAATGTCATTTCACCTTTCCCCTTTCATTAATTCATTTAATTTAATGAAAATCACTTTATTCCTCCAAATCCCCTAATTGTGTGATTAAACCTTTTTTAATTAATAGTTAACCTAATTTTCCTCTAAAAGGGGAATATTCCCATGGAATATCCCTTATCTCCTTTTTTGCACAATTAAGAATTTATTTTAATTTGCAAAATGTCTTTTATCCTCACCCATGGGAATATTCCAAAATAATATTTGTATTCCTCCAAAAATTTGAAAAAGGGATATTTTCACTTGGCTTCAAATGCAAGTTACCTTGTAACTTCAATTGCAAGTTATCTTTTAACCTTTTAAACAAGTCACCTTCTGACCTGTGTGTGCAAGTCAAAAGTGTGTTTGTTTGAAGCAAATGTGAACCCTTGATTAAATCCCATCATGCATTTTCATCCATTGATGAGAATCCATGATCCATGCCTCTTCTTCCTTTCATCATGGACCGTTGATTAATATTTTCGATCTCAACCCTCCATTTCTCATTTGTTCTCCTATAAATAAAGTTCTATTTGGAGACAAATGGATCCATCTTTTTCAAAGCAAACTTATGGTGTTCAATCTCATCCATCTTTCAATTTCAAACCTATACTTTTGAATTAACTTGCATGTATACTCATATTTTACTCATCTTTAACTTATTTTAGTTCATTTTAGTTGCATATATAGCTTAAAGCATCCATTCATGGCTTCCATGCATCCATCTTAGCTTATCTATAAATTAGGGTTTTCATCTTTTAGCTTAGAAGTAGCTTAGATTAGCTTAGAAATTATATAATTAGATCATTTTTAGCATAAAATCATGTTTATTTAGCTTGCATCGTGTTCATTTTAGCATAAATCAAGTTTTAATCTAGTTTATGACAATAGTGTCATTGATTCTCTTCCATAGAATCGATTGAAACAGGCTCACTAATCACAGGATTGGGATAGGGTCATTGTAACACATCAACATGACACCAATTCCAAAATATTATAAGTTTCAAATGGGTTAGAGTAGGAATTTAACTATTTTCATAGTTTGTAGCTTTCAATATCAGTAAATGCTTACTTTAACTTCGAATTTGAATGATCTTATTTGGTAGATTGAGGTTTAGTGGCTCTATTATACTTCAATTCATCATGGATCAAGTGTAATCTATCCACCCTAACAATCCTTGTCTCACATTCTAGTACTAGAAGGAGGGCAAACCATTAACAATTTTTAACTCGAATTTTGTTTGTTGTTTTGCAGGTTACAATGATGCCCAAACTACAAACAACGACACTTTTTGAAGAGCATCGCCATATAGAGATGCCCACACAATTTGAAACACCGATGTTGAATTAATGCACCAACACTAATTTACATCTAGCGACGTCGATTTAATCTAGAGGTATCAAAAAGTTCAAACGGCAATGCCCGTCTTCACCAAAGCAACGTCAAAAAACTTCAAATCGTGATGCTACTATTAGCAGCGGCACCAGACGATATACCAATGCTATCGTGCTCACTATTTGTGCTACAAAGCGATGCCCATTTTCACTAGAGTGACGCCCATACTTCAAATTGCGATGCTATCATGTTCAGCGTCGCCCAACCAAGGTAAGAAATTGTATGTTTTTTTTTTCAACACATGCTTTAATTTCCTTGATTTATCTAATTATTAATGCATGTTTGACTATGTTCTGGTTGTTAGACTAACAAGGTTTTGCAGGGTTGAAAGACATGCAGCTAAAATGAAGAAAGCCTCTTCTATCTTAAATTTTATAATTGTAAAAAGTGTTTAACGCTTTGGGGTAATTATAACCCAATTTTCATGCTTTCTACTTTTTGTTTTAGGACCTCACAAAATTTCAATTAGATTTTAAAATGAATGCTCAAAGGGGAATAAAATTGAACCTTCACATCATGATTTTACTTTGGGCTTAAAATTGAACAAGGCAACTTCATATTTCATTTAGTGCTTAAAATGAACTCATCACTGCTTTGAGGGGTTAAAATTAACAACTATTTTCTATGTTTTATGATTTACAACATTGTTAGTGAATGTGTATGCAATTCTCTCATGCCATTTGGTGACCTTGAGAAACAAAAACATTCTTTAACACTTTGGCAAATCACCTACATCTTTCATTTGGATTAAAATTAAACCCCCTTTGCAAGTGTGAGAAAAAGATGTGGTGTGTGTTCTCTCTTTGTTCATGCAAGCAAAGATGATCAAACTGCGAACGTATTGTACACACATAAAATTGACCTAGGCTTGCGAACTTTATTTTCTCCATATTTTTTCTTAACATAATTAAAAATTTTAATTATGTCATAATGTCCAATTTCAACTATTAATTAAATAATTTTTAATTATTTAATTAATTCATGTCTTTTATTCTTCCTAACTATTTAAATAAATTTATTTTTAAATATGTCGCTAATTTCTTATGTCTCTCTTTAATTAAATAAATTCATAAATTTATTTAATTAGTACTTGCCCACTATTTCTACCTGATTATTTAAATAAATAAACTTTATTTATTTATTTAAATACGTCATTAATTCTCTATGTCCTCTTATAATTAAATAAATTCCTATAATTTGTTTAATTATTATTCACCCTTGCCTTTCTAATTTTAAATAAAGATATTTATTTAAAATTGTCCACCTTTCTAAGTTCCCTCTAAGTAAATAATTTAAAATCATTATTTATTATCGCATGGCCCCACCACTTTTGAATTAAATTAATTTTTAATTCAAAAAGGCCAACTCAACCTCAAAAAGGAAATAATTTTAAATTTCTATTTTGATTCCCCACTTGCCTATTTTTTTGTGCTAGATATCTTCTTGTCACATAAATTCTCAGCCCTTCATTTCAAATTTACCCTAATGTTGCCCAAACCCTAATTGTGGGTTGTCACATTTAATTTTAGTCTTTGATCTTAGGGCATTTCCCAACTTTCAATCTTGGTCATCCATCCAAAATTGAATTTTCTATAAAAAGGAAATGTCAACCTCATTTTGTCACTTCATGCTTGGATCTGTTGACTTCATATCTCTTGATTTCATGCTTCAAATTTTAGGCTTGCTTCATACTTGCTACTTGCTAGTGTTGAATTGTAGAATCATTCAATATTTTCTTAAGGTTTGACATAGGCTAATAGTTGCTCATCAAAATTTGAGGGCAAACTTCATATTGCAACAAATGGAGAATGGCAATGGAGGTCAATCATGGAGGCCATGAAGGCTTTTGGTGAAATATTCCTTTGTTTTATGCATATTTCCTCATTTGTACTTCATTGTTTAGCTAGGGTTTTGATTATGCATTTTTGTTTACGCTAACATAACTTTTTCCCTTAGTTACATTGGTGAAGCTGACATTTTTTCAAATTTTCGTATGGCTTTTCATTTTTTTTGCAGGTACAGGTATGGAATGTCACAACTACAACTTTCTAAGCCATAATCACTACGTCGCGACGCATTCACTTTCGAGAATGATGCATCTGCATTTCTGAGCCGCATATGATAGATAGAACGATGCATCTAATTTTATGAGATGCATTTGTAGGCCTATGAGACGCATTCACTGTTGCAACACATTCACTCTATAGAGCGACGGATATTGCTGGTATTTTTTTTGCTTTCAGGTTTTTACAAAATTTTCCATATTCCTTCTTTCAGTTTATTAGATTAGGGTTTTGGGTTACTAATTTGTTCTTTGCAGCATGTGGCAAGCTAGAAAAGGAGTCTAACCTTTGTTTGTTGATAATTTTCTAATTATTTTACAATCCTAAACCAAATAGAAAAACAAACTACAACTTGTATTCACATTTAATTAGTTAAAATGAACATGCATATTCACTCATGGGTTTAAAATAAACACAAATTTCATTGAAACTCATCAAGGCTAAAATTTACATGCATTTTTCATGGCATTGGCTTAAAATGAACATTGTTTGCCTCACACTAAGTTGGGTTTAAAATGAACAAGTGTCTTATGTGTCTTGTGGTGTTGTGATAGCCTCCCAAGTGTGTATGCAATTCTCTTACACTTTGTATGATCTTGAGAAACAAAAACACTAAGAGGTTGTTACTTTACCACCCCCACATTTCAATTTGGGCTTTAAAATGAACAAACTTGTGAGTGTGGGTTGAAAGCTTTGTGTATGAAATCTCCTCATGCCTTAGTGTGATCTTGGATGACCAAAAACAAGGTTTCCAATTCTCTTTTGTTTAAAACCTTAGAGGGTCCTACCTCGAAAGAGGGAATGAATCCAACTAGTTTTTTGCTTGGGCCAGTATATAAAAGGATGAGACTAAACTCTCAAGTCCTCATGGTATGTAGGTCTTAGCCATGCAATGTCATTCGAAAATAGGTACCTACCTTTTCTTTTAAAGGTATAAGAGTCCCTAGTATAGTGATTAAAGCCTTAAGTGGCTTGTTGGACGCTCGCGAGATGTCATGTCCCCAATTATTCACTAAAACCCTGTTGTTTAGTTTGCCAAAATCCTTTCTATTCATTGGTGCAGCAACGGTCATTGCCAAGCCACCCATATTCTCATGGTTCTTAGAAGAGATGAAGATATTTTCATGGTAGATTCATGAGAACTCGAAGCTTGGTTGACTCGAGAAGTGAGTGGTGTGTAAGGGGGAGCAAGTATGGCCAAGCTTCTAAATCATCTGCTAAGAATAAGCACGGTTGGAGTAATCCAATTGGGATCCAGTGAATATAGTCCTTTCCATCCATAGGGTTGTGCTTATTTTCAATGTGCTTTTTTTCACTATTCAAGACAAAACCATGTGTTTGCCAAGTGTTTGTTGAAGCCATAAACAACTAAGACACCTTTCATAGATTTGGAAAAACATAGCCAAATTGAAACAACCTCAAAAATCTTTCAAAAATTGCAAGAAATCCAGACTTTATTCAGAACTGCAACGCATCTGAGACTTTTTAAAATTCATATGTTTGTTTCACAACGCATTTGATACCTAAAACAATGCATTCACCTTAGTGAGCCGCAACCACAATTGAAACAATGCATTTGCCAACCCCATGATGCAAACACCATCTGAAATGACGCATTTTCTATCTACAATGCATTTGCTACCTAGAACAACGCATTTTCCTATTATTTAGGGAAAACATTGTCTTTGTCCAATTTCGAAACCAAGCATTGGGAATTTGTCTCAAACATCTTTTCTCAATGGCTTCTATTCAAAAACCAAAAAAATATTTGCTCAAATCACCCACCTTTGCACCTTTTAGTTTGCATTTATCTTTTGTCATAGGTTTAACCATTATATGTTTAGTTGAATTTTAACCTTCACAACCTTTTTTAGCATAAGAAAACTCTTAGGTCCTCATTTTTGTAGACTTTAGAATAGGAATACTTTCCATCCTTTGTGAAACCTTTGCCTTCAAGAGTAGATTGTCATTGGACTAAGTCAAAATCACTACTTTAGTCTTTGTCCTTTTAGGTGAGACACTTCCAGCTCATAATTCTAGTGTGGAAACCTCATCTTGTCACTTTTTCATTTCCATTTAGTCCTACAAATAGTCCTTTGATAATCAAAATTGAGACATTGACCAAAATTTGAATGGTTAGTAAACCTTTCCTAAAAGTCTACCATAATTTCTTGCACCTTAGAGTTTCATTACTCCTTGCCTTTGCATTGTCATACCTCAAAACAATTTAGTCTTCCATCATTCATTTTAGTACTCATTTGACATCCCTCTTTAGACAACATTGTCACTATTGCATTCCTTATCTTAAAAATTCAAAACATAGTGTCATATCATTTTCCATACATAGATTTGGTCATCTTCCATTTTTCCTCTTTTGAGAAAATCTTATATGGTTGAGACAAGGCTACAAAGAAAAAGAAGACAAATGGATCCCTTTATACAAGACAACAACCCTTACAATCTTCCTAATGACATGAATTTTAACACAAATATGGGGACACCTTTCATCAACCCCTTTAGTGACATGAACATAGCATCTTCCTCACGCAACCCCTTTGAACAATTTATACAAAGGGATGAAAATGGGAAAGTATTCATGGAAGATGTAGAAGCCATTGCCTAAGACCCTAAAGTGGCTTCTTTTATAGGAGAACTAATCTTACAAGATTCTGAATGATATCTAGCCATGCTTCTAGACCAAGGGGCTAAATTTCCACGAGGATTCAATGTTAATACTTTAAGAGAAGCATCTCTTGATCCTGCTACACAAACTAGTCAACCACAATCGACTCCACAACATAATGAAAACAATACATCTATGGGTGCCATCACACAAAATTCAACCAACACCATGAATGCTACTTCCAATGATACCTCCACTTGAAACACATCTAACACGGTCAATACAACATCTGTTGTGGGAACATCAACTATATCACAACCCATATCTCAATCAATCCCCCACATATCAACAATTCCCTCACAAACTATTGGGGCTACATTTGGGTCTTCAACCAATACAATGGGGAAAAATTCATCAAACCTTTTATTTGGATTTTCATCTAGTGCTATGGGAATTACATCATCAAGCCTCTTACTTGGGTCCTCAACTAATACGATGGGAACAAACTCATCAAATCCCTTTAGGAGGAATAAGAGACGAGTTACTATTCAAGGCCCTCAACACAATATCCATATACCATCACAAGTCAATACCCACACTCATATTCCCCAAAGGAAAAATACCAATATCCCACATGGTCACATTCACCAATTTGGACAAGGTAACCAAGTAACACAATGCATGACTCCATTTGGTTACCAAAACATGCAAGGGAAAAAAATTCCACAAATACAATCCAACACTGTTGGAGTACACATTCCCACATACGCATCTCATATCCATACACATCAACACACTCCCAATCAAAACACTCAATACTAACAAATTCTGACCCAAAATGCATCAGACGCTTTACACCAGTACACCTCAAACTAGAGCATACCATCACAGCAAATGGGGACTCATACGATACCCATTACCAGCATGTGTGACACCACAAACAACCCTATAGCGGAGGCACTCACGCTCCCTTCAAAAATAAGTGAAGAACGTGCAATTGTCCAGCAAGAAGACACACACATCATATGACTTATTCCCATACCCATTCAACATGAACTTGTATATGCCACCATTCCCTCCAGGATATGTGGTACCCAACTTCTCCAAATATAAAGGCAAGACTGACCCCATTGAGCACATAAGAGAATTCGTGACCAATTATGTGGGCATTTCATATGAACATACCTATCTAATGAGACTCTTTCCTAGAAGTCTCACAGGTCCCGCGTTCGATTGGTTCACCCTCTTTCCTAAAGGGATAAAGTCATGGGAAGAACTTGCTAATAAATTTGTAGAAAATTATGCCTATTACATCGACACTGACATTACCCTTGCCACTTTATGTAAGACTACCCAAGAGGACATTGGTGAGACCTTCATTCCTTTTTTCCAAAGATGACAGGGTCTAGCAAGTCGCTATCCTATTGAGATACCAAAGAAGGAGAAAGTCAACCTATTTGTTCAAAACCTTGTTGGCCCATTAAAATACACGTTGCAAGTCCATTGTTGTACCACTTTCACAAACCTAGTTGAAAAAGGATTCCAACTTGAAAAATCTCTTATCGCAAAAGGAGAACTCAAATATGCCAACAAGAACACAAATCCAAACCCACCTAATGGAAAAAACAAATATTGGATCAAAAACAAGCATATCACCAATGTGGCATTGTCGATGCTAAAGTAGTGAACGTGGTGGGTCCTGTAATTATGCTTAGAGGATCTCAACCCCAGAATCCTCCCTTGACCACACCAACTCCTACAACAAATGACATCCAAAACAATCAAGACCAAGGGCAACCAAGACAAACCAAACAATTTCCCAAAATATGTACATACACCCCCTTGGGTGAACCAATTGAAGTTGTCCTCAAGAAGCTTCTCTAAAATGGTGTCATCACATTACAGGACCCTAAACCATATGACCCAAGGTATTTCAAACCATCATGGTGGGATGACAATGCATTTTGTGATTACCATCGCATAAAAGGGCATAAAACTTCCTCATGTCTACAATTAAGAAATCTTATACAGGATCTTATTGAAAATCGTACCATTGAACTAGAGGGTCAACAATTTGCTTCAAACTCATACCATACAATTCACAAAAACCCACTAAAGGATCATGGTTCAAATAACCCCTCTACGTTAGGTCCAAAGACTAATAATCGAGCCAACTATACTCGTGCTACTTTTGACTATTCTAGTGGGCCTATAATTAATCACCTATGAGGTACTGACGAACACATCAATACTATCACCATCAAGAAGACTTTGGAGTGTGATGTCACCACTCATCACGGAAAATTCACAATAGTTGGTCCTCCTGTTAGACAGCCAAAGATCACAATACCCGGTCCTTCTACCAAACAGTCACAACCTAAAATCCAATTCAATCTTATCGACCAATTGGGAAAAACACTAGCTCAAATCTCCATACTCAAGTTGTTACGCATCTCACCTGCATACAAATCCATACTTGATAAGGTCTTACAAGAGTCTTTCATACCTAATGACATTGATGTCAACCACTTCGAAGCCATGGTTGGATACTTGACTACTCCTCATCACATCACATTTTCAAATCGTGATTATTCCTCACCAAAACCATCTCACAATGATGCACTCCACATTGAAGTATTCATACATAAACACAAGGTTAGATGAATCTTAGTAGATGGTGGATTAGGATTGAACATATGCTCCCTAAAATTGGTCAAAGCACTAGGCTTCTTTGATGTGTGTGTGGATGCTACTAAAAGCATTGTCATAAAGGCATACGATGATGAAGAACTCTCTTCTAGGGGAATCAGCACACTCCCCATCCATATGGGGCTAGTCATTGTAGATACCACATGTCAAGTCCTGGATCTTGAGCTACCTTATAACATCCTACTTATTCAACCTTGGATCCATGCCTTAAAGGCCATACCATCCACTTACCATTAATGTTTCAAGTTTCCCTTCGATTTCACTTAAATTACCATACCTGGAGATCTTAATCCTTTCCAGTATTGCACCAACTTGCGAGGCATTATTGAACACCAAGTTCCCATTAACTGTGAAGCTTCAACGTCCACTTCTTCCAAATACATCAACCCATCCACACTTTCTAGACCATCTACGGCTACTTCTTACACTTTTGTCATTCCATCCACATCCACTCCTTCGACCCCATCACACCACCTACTTCCACTACTCCAAGTGTCGATCCAGGCATCAAGATCCAAGATGAAGGTTGTGGTACATACAAATTACACATTGCCTACTACATCACTACCATAGCCAAGTCTCCAAAAGCTCATGGTAGACCTTGTTTTGGAATAAATCCAAAGTGACCTTTAAGGTTCCTCCAAAAATGACACTCATAAAATGGGGAGATATGAACGATGAAGATGTTGAGGACATTGTGGCTTGGATTTACAAAGACACAGAAGACTTCCTTTTGCTTCCAATCCACCAGTACAATAAAGGTTATGAGATAGTGAAAGCAAAAGGCTACGACAGAACTAGTGGCCTTGGTATAAACAAGGTTTGAAGGAGAGAACCTATAATGCCATCTAGAAGACTGAAGAATTTAGGGTTAGGGTTTGAGTCACTTAAGATTGATGATCCACGTACCCATGTACTTTTAGGCGAGGGTGTAAATGCTTCTGAAAGTGTAGAGACAGATGATGAATCCTATACTGAAACTGACTTGCACAACTAGGAATGGGGTTCCCGAAGATCCTTCAATGACTATGAGCTAGACGAAATCAATCAACTGTTTAACATTAAACCTTCTAGAGAAATCTCTTTGAAAAGAGAATCCTAAGCACAATTCTTTCAGCCTCATGATGATGACAAAATTAGACTTCCTCTTGAATATATTTTCCATGAGTCTGATTTGCCTGATTTTGACCCGTTTGTTTCCTATTTTGACCAAGAGTTCAATACGCCTACCTTTGTCCCTTATTTTGACAATGAAACTGATTTTTCTAAAAACAAAGAGGAAGATTGGATAGAATCCTCCTGGGACTTTGAAGATACCTCTATCTTTACCCTTTCAACCTCTTTTTGCATTCTTTTCATGTCATCCCCACCTTTCACCAAAACTAATGAGGGCATTTCCCTTGTGTACCCACAGCTTGTTGATTGGGACCAACGGGACTCACCTGTTATGGAATTTTTTTAGAATGACGAAGCTCTTTCCAAATTCATGGGAATCCGTGAGGGAATATTGAGTGGGGATCATAAAGTTGGATTTTCTATAGACCTTGATTCTATGGCATAATTCAGGAAGACTGTCTTATCCTCTAGTCGCAAAAATAATAAAAGTAAAATAAAAAAAGACATGTCTTTACGTGAAAACTACAAGGCGCCTTCTGATAATACAAAAGTAAAAATAAAGGACGTATCCGATGGTGAAAACCTCCCTGAGGCACCCAAGGATGGAGGATTGGATTTTCTTCCCATCACACAGGAAAAATCGGCAATGCTCATTGAGGACACCATAGAAGTTAATATAGTCACACCAAAGGATCCCAAAATGGTTCTCTTTGCCACATCTTTGACAGAAGAAGAAAATCCCAAATTTCAAAAATTCTTCTTGGAACGCAAGATTAACTTCGAATAGTCCTATGTTGGTATGCCAAGACTAGATCCGGAATTAGTGTTGCACCATCTACATTTACTTCCAAATGTCAAACTAGTCAAGTAGAAACTAAGAAAGATGCACCCACAGATTGCATTGTTAGTGAAGGCAAAACTCAAAAAGTTATTGGATGTGGGATTCATAAGATCAATAGACTATGTCGATTGGATTTTAAACCTCATGCATGTCACTAAGCCAAATCATCAAATACGCATCTGTACAGAATTTCGTGATCTGAATAAGGCATGCCCAAAGGATGACTTTCCACTACCAAACATAGACATCGTAGTTGATCTAATAGCAGGATATGAGATGATGTCCCTCATGGATGGTTTCTCGGGATATAACCAGATTCGGATTGCCCCTGAAGATCAACACAAAATAACCTTCACTTTTCCTTGGGGTACATACTCTTGGAATGTCATTCCTTTTGGCCTCAAGAATGCAAGTGCCACATATCAACGAGCCATGACTATGATATTTCATGACCTCATGCACACACTAATGGAAGATTACATGGATGACCTTTTGGCAAAGTCTTTGACACGCAGCTATCATCTTAAGGTGTTAGACAAAATCTTCAAAAGGCTAGAAGAATACAAGGTCCATTTGAATCATAAGAAGTGTGTCTTCAGTGTGACTTTAGGAAAACTTTTGGGGTATATAGTTTCTCGCTGATGCATTGAATTTGATCCCACTAAGGTTAAAGCAATATTAGACATGCCTCTTCCAAAAGGAATCAGTGAGCTAAGGACATTGCAAGGAATATTACAGTCCATCTGGTGCTTCATCGTACAATTAGTAGAAAAATTCCAACCATTTCAATATCTCTTGCACAAAGGTATCCCCTTTGTGTGGACTGACAAATTTCAAACAGCCTTCCAATAGATCAAAGACTATTTATTGACACCACCTATCCTAATACCACACATTGATGGAAAACCTCTAGTCCTGTACATTTTTGCAGCCACTTCAGCACTAGGGGCATTACTTGCACAAAACAACCATGAGGATAAAGAAAGGGCTATATACTACATCAGTCACACCTTGATTGGTTATGAGCTCAACTACACTTCCATTGAAAGTGATTGTCTCGCAGTGGTCTTTATTGATCAAAAATTTGAGACACTATATGCTAAATCATAAGACACAATTAGTGGCAAAGATAGATCCATTGAAGTATCTTCTCAGTTGGACAACATTGATGGGATGGTTAGCCAAGTGGGTAATGATCCTTAGTGAGTATGACATACAGTACATGGAGCGCAAGGCCATAAAAGGATAGGTTATCAAATATCAACTCGTAGTTGCACCCATCCAAGGTGATCACCCTTTGGTAGATGACTTCCCAAATGAGTCTATCTTCCATGTAGGCCCTAGGCTACCATGGAAACTTTATTTTGATGGGTCCCATACAAGTCATGGATCAGGAGCAGGCATCTTATTTATCACACCACAAGGAGACTTTATTCTCGTCATTCTAAATTGTCTTCACTTACACCAACAATATTGCTAAATATGAGGCACTAGTAACAGGACTCTGAATGGCTATTAAATGGAAAATAAAAGAAATCTTGGTCTTTGGAGACTCTTAGTTATTTATCAACCAAGTAAATGATGACTATGACACCAAGGATGAAAAATTGATGCCCTATAAATGCATGGTTGATAGATTTCTATCATATTTCCACATGATTGCTTTTGAGCATATTCCAAGGACACAAAACAAGGCAACAGATGCAATGGAAATGATTGGATCTCTTTTAGACATTCCTAGCAACATGTCACAATTCAAGTTCTTAGTGGAACAGCTTTTGGTTCCTACTTATGATATTCCTAAATTGAAAATGGTTTATGCGCTCGTTGGTCCCAACTCACCTTGGTATCAAGACATATATGATTACCTTCGGTCCTAGACCCTCCCGCAAAACCTATCTAACAACCAACACAAATCATTTATCCACAAATCCACCTATTAGACCATCATCAGTGACACCCTATACCGATGTAGCTTCGACCATGCCCTTCTTCGATGTCTCGACACTGATGAAGCAAGAAAAACCTTATGAGAGGTACATGAGGGTATATGTGAATCTCATTCGAGTGGTTCAACCTTAGCTAAGAAAGTTATGAGACTTGGGTATTACTGACTGACAATGGAAAAAGATGCCCTCCAATTTATGAGAACATGTCGTCAATGTCAAGTGCATAGTGATCTAATTTATGCGCCTGAATAGGAACTTTGTCCAATCACTTCTCCCTGGCCTTTTGCACAATGGGGACTCAATCTCATGGGTAAAATCCATCCCACCTCATCCAATGGCCATAAATTCATTATTATCGCCACTGAATATTTTACCGAATGGATAGAATCCATTCCCCTCATATCCATAACTGGCAAGCAGATTTCCAAATTCATCCTTAATTACATCATCTGTCGGTATGGTGTTCGACAATCCATCATTACAAACAACAGTCATCCCTTCAAAAATTGGGATGTCTATGAGCTTTGTGAACACTTCCACATTCAATGTCATTTCTCCACGGCCTATTACCCACAAGGTAATGGCCAAGCTTAGGCGTCCAATAAGACAATCATCAAGATTCTTAAGAATAATGTCAATGACGTTGGCCATGACTGGCATCTACAACTTAATCATGCTTTGTGGGCCTATCATACCAGCATTTGCACACCTACTGGAGCCACCCCCTTCGCTCTGTTCTTTGGAGCTAAAGCTATCATATACATCGAGGTTCAAATCTCATCTCTCAGAGTCTACATGAAGGGAATGATTGATGATGAAGAGTATCAATAGTCTAGACTATAGGAGTTGGAACTATTAGAAGAGCAAAGAAAAAATGCCTTCAATCACTTACAAGCATATCAGAATAGCCTTTGTCGTAGTTATAACAAGAAAATGATGGTCCAAAAATTTGATATTGGCAACTTGGTCTTAATGCAAAATCCTAGGAATGAGTCAGACCATGAGAAACCTGGCAAGTTCAAGCCTAATTGGTTGGGTCCTTACATCATCACTACTGCATTTGGGTCTGGCGCTTACCAGTTGGCTACTCCAGATGGGGAACAGTTAACAAAACCTATCAACAATTTGCATCTCCAAAAATTCTACACATAGCATCAAAGAGCTTGGCTAAAAACCACAAAAATACAAAAAAAAATTGAAAAATACAAAAAAATCATCACCTTGATGAAAACCTAGCAAGCAAGTGTCTTGGTGACACCAAAAAAATAAGAAAATATCAAAAATAGTAAAGAGAAATAATTTGTCCAATAGTGAAAACCACTTCAGTGGCACTTTGGGTAAGTACCATGGTGAAAACTTGGCAAACAGGTGCCATGTGTAGTTAGTATTTGCTTCGTCATCTACTATCATTCTATCTACCTTCGTTGTAAAGAGCGAAATTCTTAAATTCAAACAACGACCATACTTTTAAATAAATTCATTTATATTCAAAAGAAAATCAACACTTCATTCATTAGACATCATAAAATCCAATCCTTTTCAAAACAACGACTTAAAGTCGATAAATAGATTCATAATATTTCCAGTTAGATTCATACACGTGTCATCTTACAAGACATTGATAATGATATAAAAGTAATTGTAAAATAAGTTTACAATTCGAGACTTAGGCATTATGTCGCTTTAAGATCTACATTACATAATTAAAGAATACATTAATACATAATTGAAGAAAACATCCTTTGATCTTCAATCCATAGCTTATCTTCAATAATGAAGATGAGAACAATAATTAGGTGCTTTTTCTGCCCAACCTCGAAGCATACACTTCCCCAGAATTCTTTAGTCATTCAAAGAATACTAGACCCTGCACAAATCGCTTAGCAAAAAGAAGTCGACAAGTAGGATGGAATTTGATGCGTGCCTAGTATAACTAGTAATTCCACAAGAATTTTCATTTTTCTAATTCATTTAAGAAACAAGCAAGTTCGATACTAGGATATGGTAGAGAGTTCATTAATTTCATCCATTTCAATGGTCCTTAAGTTACTTGGCCAAGTAAAATGTCATGCACGACAAATAAAAGTAGTTTTGGAAAAGCAAAACTACACTCTCTCATAACCCATATTTGGCACCCGTCCCGGAAGGTAACTTTCCAAAAACATAACATGCACATTCATTTATCAAGCATGCAAGGTTCCAATCAAATAAATACAATATTTCACAAACAATTTATCGAAAAACTTGTTTCAAGCAAAAACAGTTTAAATGTTGTTCTTTTCATCGTGTTTATCCATAAATTACATTAAATTAATATTTAAATCGAGTAAATTAAATACAAAAATAAAGAAGGTGTATCTCCAGTATGTAAATTAAGTACATATTTTAAAACAGGCATAAAAGAGCACACGTTCTTTCGTTCTATTTACTCCTCTATTTAATCTTGTTCTAGTTCGTTTTGCTTCCAAGTAAATCATATTTTTAACTTAATTGATTTATTTTCTGTTTTGAATACTTTCAGAAAATAAATAATTACTTTTTCATGAACAGAATCAAAATAAATCATTTCATTTATGTTTCGAATATTTGAGTTTTAATTGCAAAATTCACTGATTTAAAACTTCTATTTTGTAATCACGTTAAAAATTTAAAGGTATTTAATCAAAATCTTTTCTGTTTTGAATTCTTTTCCAATCATATTTAAATAACGTTTTTTTTTTTTAAATCTTTTTCTAAGTCTAAATTTCTCCTAAATTTATAAATCAGTTGTTTTTCATTGTTTTCTAAAACGAGTTTTCCTACAATTTTTTGTTCAATGGTCTTTCTGGATAAACACAATTTGATGTTCAAAAATTTATTCAAAATTCGAAGAAAATAGAAATACTTTTTAATAGCTTTTAGAAATCAGAATAAGAAAATAACTATTTCATTTGAATGCTTTGTATTCACGATTTTATTTAATAATCTCCAATAGATCCTACCTAATACTTTGGAAACAGTTATTTGTTGCTTCCTTTGTCTATTTTCTCTTCCTGTTGCTATTGCTGGGATGAAGTTTACACTCCTTGGAAATTCTTTTATTTCCTGTCAAATGTCCTGCCTCTTTCCTTCTCTCCACTTGTCTTCTTCCTTCTCTCCAAACTTCACTTTGTTGTTCTTCCTATCTCATGCGCAGTAGGGAGAGACAAATTCTTCTTTTGTTTTGTTTGTCTAGTAAATAGGTTGTACATGCCTCCTTTCTTCCCTCATGTGCACCCTTCTTACCTTCCTTCTACACTTTACCTCTTCCTCTCTACGAGCACACCTCCTCATTTCTTTGCTTGCCACGCCTCTTGTTCTATTAGGCATGCTTCATGGGAGAAATGTAGCCAAAGTTGTTGAGTCTCCCTCTGTTGGTTGTGTGTGGTGAGTGGTGGAGAAGGAGCTGTGCACCCTTTATTCCTAGCCATGCCTTGCTCCCAGGTCTTCCTTTACACTCGTGGGTGAGATGGAGAGCCTTGGGAGGTTGCATGGGAAAGTAGAGGAGTCTCCCTATCTACAACAACACCCTCCCTACCTTTATGCGTATCTTTTCTCTCTTGTATTGTGCATCCTTCCTGTTCTACAACTGTGTGTGGAGAGTAGGGGATAAAATTAGTGTAATCTGCATAAAATAATTTAATGCTTCTTCTTGGCAGCACCTATTGTCATTCCTATTCAAGTCTGTGGGGAGTGGAGAAGTAAATAGCAGAACTTTAAGAGATTTAAACAGAATCCTCTCCTCCAAGTTGTGTGTGCATGGGTTGATTAGCAGCTCTAAAATAACAAAAAAAAACATCAGATAACAATCTTTGCCTCTGTCAATTTCATATAAATTCCCTAGAAAAATTCCTTATACTGTGTCCTTTTTTTCTGTTCAAGAACAAAAACGGATTTTTGTTCTCTTTTTCCATTTTGAATTTCTTTCCAGACTGCTCTTTTTTCATGCAATTGGTAGATGTTATCAAGAAATCAAATTCACAATTTGAGGTTGATCTCCAAATCAAATTTTCAAACTCCAAGTTGTTGAATTTGATTGCCTTCCAATTTGATTGAAGATATTTTCTTCAATTTGTTCAACTGTAGTTTTAAATTCAATCTCCAATTTGTACATGATTTGTTTTTCAATTGATTTCACTAACTTAGTTTTAGATAATTGTTTATTTATTCAACTAATATTTCCTCTTTCATATTTTTAAATAAGAAAAATAAAAACAAATAAATTTATAACACAATATTTATTACATTTTAATAAATTCCGCAATTAAAAGTCTATTCCATTAGTTTAATAATAAAAGCTAGATTGTTTTTAAATAATGGAAAACTATTGACATAAGGAATCCAATTTATTTAAATAAGAATCAATTTCCTCAAAAAAAATCAAATCGCCTTTTAAAATGACATTCTTTTCACAAATTTTGAGAATTCAATTAAACTTAATTTAAAATTTGCAAGCACAATAATCACAAAAATACGTTAAAATAATAACTAAATGTGTGTGTGTGTGTGATTCCATCATCCTCATAAATGTCTAATGGCTAAAATGACTCTACCTAATCGATGTTCTCGCCTTCATTCACGTTCACCTATTCCTGCGTTCACTTGCACTCGAATTTTCATCAACAATGACAAACCTTAAATTTAATAAAAATGCATTTCAAATCATTTCAATTGAATTTAAATTTCAATTTACATTCCACTTTAAATTTCAATTTCAATTTCACTTCAATTTAAATAATCATTTAACATAATAATTAACAATCTCATGATTAATAATTTGTATTTAAATAATCAATAAAATCAGTATGTGACATTCATCAATAATAAATTCCCAACCTTCCAACACCTTCATGACATATGTCATAAGTCTTGCTATTTCTTTCCATGGCTAACAATAGTTGACATCATGTCTCACATATCCACCATCTTTCATCATGCATAGGTCCTTGTCCATCTCACCCAAATTCGATTAGCCCTAGACCTGACTGGGGGCAATACCTTTATCACCTGACTACAGTGGATCTCACACATGGTCCTGATGATTGTAAAAAGTCTTGAAAAAAGTCATAAAATTCATAAAAAGTCCTGAAAAATGACAAAAAAAATATATCCAAAAAAAATTAAAAACTATTGAAAACACAAAAACATCCAAATAACTTGGGGTGGGAGCCCTAGCTCGGTTGGCTAAACCTTTCCTATTGTAGGAGGTTGGTCACGAGGTCTATTCTCCCCCACCCCTATGGTATCGGAGGGCATGTTGCGCTAGCACCACCGGTCACGTTAAAAATTTTACCAAGCGCACTGCAATTTATAGGGGCTCGTGCTACTTGATTCTTACAATCTAAAAAAAAAACATCCAGATAACACTCAAAAATTTCAAAAATAGATTTGTAGTTCATCCTTTCAATCATGTCAGTCTTCATCATAGTCAAACTACGTTGTCTTTGCACATTTTCTACGTAGGCAAGGCCATCTGTCGATGTGCCCCCAAGACATTAGGTCAGTCCTTTTAGGTTTTCAAAATGAAATCATGATTCATTGATCATTCTGACAAATTCATTCGTCGTGTCAAACTACAAGGTCTCTGAGTGTATGACATGGGCAAGGCCATCAATCGATGAGCCCCCAAGGCCGCACTAGGTCAGTTCATTAGGGTTCGTCGCACCACACTCTCGCACACGTTAGATCTCTTCACATAAATCAAAATCTTTTCTCAATCTTGTCAATCAAAATCAATTGACCTTTTCTAAATTAGGCAACTCTCAAATAACCTTTGAAAATCATTTAATCAAAATTTCAATTAAAGTAGCATGTCAACCCGGGCATGTGGTCAACCTGGTCATTCAGTCGACTTTAGTCACACTCTATCATAACAAGTCAACCTGTCATATGTTTATGCCTTAGGATATGTATTTTTGAAGCATCATCACTAACACCTGAAATTTTGAGGGATTCTCTTGACATTTGAGGATCGATTCTCTTGACATCGATATCATTCAGGATGAGTCCTTCCTGAATTTGGCATTATCCGACATTTGTCACATGCAAATCTAGACTTTGTCAAACCTGGCATCTTGACATCAAAACACTCTGCATTTTGACACTCTGGAAAACACTATCTTTTGGCACTTCTCATTTGATCTTTTTTTGTCATGCTACTAGTTCCTCGAGGATATCCTACATAGGATTTAGAGGGGCAACGACGTTTCATGGCTTGTATTTCTTGTTTTTGGTTGGTTATGACAAAAGGACTAGGGGAAATTGATCTCTTCGTATGAGTCATGATCATCCTTGTCTATGATTGATTGTCCTATGTGATGGTGCGACCTTATACACCATTGATTTCTGACATATCATGGTGTTTTTTGGCCATTACAATAATCCGCTTGATGATTATTAGAGAAACACCTATTAGTACTTTGGAAAAATATTGAAGGATTCTTTCTTCGCACTAACATTTGTCTCCACCTATTGGTCATCCCTCTTCTTCTGTCTCCTGACGATATCCTATGATATACAAAAATAATTGCATACATGCTCATATATAGACATTGCATTAGGTTATTACACATTTGCATAAATCCATTTACATATTAGTATTTACATCCATATGGCATTCACACAAAGTCCATCATTTGCATTCATCCATTTGCATAAACGTAACATATAAGTGCATTCATTCATTGGCATAAGCATAACATTTAAATGCATTAAACATTCATCATTCATATCATTAATGCATACATCTAGAATCATATCATAAAGCATCACATACTGCACCATCCATTACATACATAATAATAGACCAATGCATACATAAATGATAAACATGGCATCCACTAGAGTCCAAACATTAAGCATTTATAAAACATTATTATCATCATCATCACATAAATAACCATCATACATAAAGTAGTATCATCATGGCATCTCATCATAAATAATCAATCATAAGTGCATACATTCCATAAAGTAAAATGCATCATCATAGGAATCACCACATGCACCACATCACATAAGCATAATAAAATCATAACACATCATAACATAACACACAAAATAGAATCCACGCCAAAAATGCATCATATATATATATATATATATATATATATATATATATATATATATCTCAAAAAAAACCATGTCACAGGATAGAGTCTCGAGGAATCCCAAAAATAGAGATCGTAGGCTCGATAGTCAATATATAAAATGTCCCAACATAGTGTCTCAACATAACAATAATGTATCAAATGTCCTAGCTAGTGCTCTCCTCATCCCCTCGAGGTGAAGAGCGAGGTGAATGATGCTCTCTCATAAGCTTTGTTGTCACATATATTTTTTTTGTTGGTTGGCTCTGTGAGGACCCGACAGGCTGGGTCTACGATGCTAATGGATCAGTGACAGGTGGTTGACTATGCTAAGACCTGTGTCCTAAATAATATGAACTATGACTATGATTAGACCTATGGCTAGAGGAGAATCGATGGTTGTGATGTGAATTGTGACTTGAGGACTGTCCTGATGAAGTAGATCCACCCACACTACTCTAGTCATGGTTGTTGTGGCTCCTGCTACTACCACTGCCTGTCCTAGTTTGAGTTTGAGTCAAGTTGGGATCTTGTTGCTCCATCGACATCGCCCTCTCATAAAGCATCTTGTATCATCCTCAGAGCTCACTCACCCAGGCTAGCTCTCTAGCAATCTCCCCCACTGGTTTTGTACACAATTGTGCAAACTCCGAACACCAACTTTGTGACTCTTGCTTCCTGATCACAGCCTAATCCCTCTCCACCCTCATCACCTCTAACTCTACCTCTAGGGCCCTAATCCTAGCTAGGGCCTCATCTAGCCGACTCTACAAATCAGTCAATCATTGATCGGCTATGGCATCACATGGCAATGGTGGTCTCCCCCCTATATCCTCCTCCGCCTCTACCATTTTCTCTCTCATCTATCACTCTGTGTCATTAATCTCCTCCTCTCCTCCCACGTCCTCCTCACCATCGATATCCACATCCACATCCTCCTCTCTCCCTGCATCCACATCCAATTCCTCCTCCTCCCTCGGCATCTCCACCTCCACCTTCATCTCTTGATGACCCTCCTTCTGTCAAGGCCCCTCCAACTGCTCTCCCTCCGCTCTGGCCTACTCTTGTCGGCCCTCCTCCCTGTCCTCCTCTCCCTCACCCTCCTCATGGATGGGTGATAGCGGTGCTCTCTCCACTCATTTTTACACCCTCCTCCCATTTCTTTGACCCCTACCACCACCCCCTCTGCCTCTCCTATCGCCTCCATCACCACCCCCATCTCCTTTGCCTCCATCTCCTCCTCTCCCCCTACCTCCATCCCTGACTCCATCTCGGCCCCCTCACCCTAGTCGATGCACCCATGGAATCATTTCCCACCAATCTACTAGCACTGTTTGATCCAGATCTATAAGTGGAAGTGGCATGTGTGTCTTCCATGATGCATCATACTCTGCAGTAGTCCCTGGATCCGCTGGACCCCCACTCCAGGCCCACTTTTGTGCTACTAACCCATCAATCTACTGCTCTGCTAGTGGCACTAATATAGGTGGTCCCCACACTGTCTCCTATGAAGACCTAGCATACTCTACGGTGCCTACTGGGACACCCTGTTGCTCGAAAAACTTCTGTAATACCCACTAGGGCAGGTACATCTCAATAATAAGCTATACATAAATTGTCTACCCAATCATATATATAAACTACCGATAGAATGAAATGTGTTCATCCTCTCTGGCCCACTATGCACAGTATTTGTATGGTCTATATACAAAATCTATCAAAGTGTCAATAGCATGTCGCCAATATCTTGTATCCCCCACATAGGTTTGTATAACTGAGCCTGCATATAAATAGACATACAGTGTCCCCTCGGCTAGCTACCTCTGTATTGGTGGCCGAAATACAGGAATATTTTCCCAAGCCCAAATCATCAAAAGAGTAGTGCCACAGTTGATATTACTCGCCTCCCTGTAGGCCACATCATGTAACTAGTGATATAACATGCCTAGAAGGAATGGCCGCCAAGAAAACACGATCATGCCCATCTCATCCTAACTAGCACATCACCCCATCCAATTAGAAATATGTGACATCATTGAAAATCATCATTACCATCTACCTAATCAAAAGCATGCAAGAAGTGGAGTCTAAACTAGGTTAACCCTGGCTACATTCAATTGCGCCGTTATGCCTATCAATTGCATCGCACCTATCAAATGTGTCATTTAACCCCGCAGTTGGGTCGCACTACATCAATTGTGTCATTTGACTTGGCATTTGCGTCATTATATAACACTTGTGTCGATCCCCCCAGAAATTGCACCACTTTAGGGTGTTCGCGTTGCATAAACCCTCATTTGCGTTGTAACCTGATGATTGTGTCACTCTACCAAGCACATGTGTTGCACTTTGGCACTTGCATTGCAAAACCTTGTATTTGTGTCATTTTCAATCTAGACCTAACCTACCCCTTTCATTTTTGTCACGATGCATCAAATGTGTGCGATGCGAATGCAATTGCATCTTTCACGAATGCAAATGCATCGCAACGCATCTACTATCCTAACGTTCACACCTAAAATGCACGTAAAACGAGAATGACAAAGCAAGAATAGGGTACATACGTGTGCCTCTATGCCCTCTGGCTGATGGAAGGTCCGTACTCTGTATTTGTGATGCTTGGCCACTAGAATCACCATCTTTGCGTAGTCTCCTCTAGCTCTGAACTCTACAATTTCAAAAGGAAAAAGTGAAAATGAGTTAATTTTTTACCCAAATTCAACTTATTTATAGGGTAAAAATTAGGGTTTTTCTCTAAGGGTTATTACTAGAGGTGCATTTGACCATATTTAGTTGGCCTCTTGACCGCCTTAACCTCGTCGAAATTCAAAACCAATCATGCCACTATTTTTCTGGTCATCAAATTGACTTATCGGGACACTTTCCAATTTTTTTGGCACCAGGCCAAAATTTGTAATTTTTCCCGAGGGGGCATAGTTACTCTGTACCTTTGCTAGGGCATATTATGAATTGAAGTTTCTTTGTCACAATGCAATAAATTGCATTATGACAAATAGGTGCAAAATGTAGACACATAAAATTGACCTAGGCCTGTGAGCTTTATTTTCTCCATATTTCTTCTTAACATAATTAGAATATTTAATAATGTCATATTGTCCAATTTCAAATATTAATTAAATAATTTTTAATTATTTAATTAATTCATGTCTTTTATTCTTCCTAACTATTTAAATAAATAAATTACATTTATTTTTAAATATGTCGCTAATTTCTTATGTCTCTCTTTACTTAAATAAATTCATAAATTTATTTAATTAGTACTTGCCCACTATTTTTGTTGATTATTTAAATAAATAAGGTTTATTTTTTATTTAAATACGTCATTAATTCTCTATGTCCTCTTATAATTAAATAAATTCCTATAATTTGTTTAATTATTATTCACCCTGGCCTTTCTAATTTTAAATAAAGACATTTATTTAAAATTCTCCACCTTTTTAATTTTCTTCTAAGTAAATAATTTAAAATCATTATTTGTTGTCACATGGCCCCACCACTTTTGAATTAAAATAATTTTTAATTTAAAAAGGTCAACTCAACCTCAAAAAGGAATTAATTTTAAATTTCTATTGTGATTCCCCACTTGCCTCTTTTTTTGTGCTAGATATCTTCTTGTCACATAAATTCTTGTCCATTTTCTAAAATCAAATCTCAACCCTTCATTTCAAATTTACCATAATGTTTCCCTAACCCTAATTGTGGGTTGTCACATTTAATTTTAGCCTTTGATCTTAGGGCATTTCCCAACTTTCAATCTTGGTTGTTTAGCCACCTCTGCTCTCCATCCCTCGGTTGATCCCAGAAAACACGTATGTCATTGATCTAAACTCTTGAGTATAAATAGGTGGTAATCATTTATGCACATGCAAAAATGAAAGTTAGCACATCATTGAAAATCATCATTACCATCTACCTAATCAAAAGCATGCAAGAAGTGGAGTCTAAACTAGGTTAACCCTGGCTACATTCAATTGCGTCGCTATGCCTATCAATTGCATCGCGCCTATCAAATGTGTCGTTTGACCCCGCAGTTGGGTCGCAATACATCAATTATGTCATTTGACTTGGCATTTGTGTCATTATATAACACTTGTGTCGATCCTCCTAGAAATTGAACCACTTTAGGGTGTTCGCGTTGCATAAACCCTCATTTGCGTTGCAACCTGATGATTGTGTCGCTCTACCGAGCACATGTGTTGCACTTTGGCACTTGCATTGCAAAACCTTGTATTTGTGTCATTTTCAATCTAGACCTAACCTACCCCTTGCATTTTTGTCATGATGCATCAAATGTGTGCGATGCGAATGCAATTGCATCTTTCACGAATGCAAATGCATCGCAACGCATCTACTATCCTAATGTTAACACCTAAAAATGCACGTAAAACGAGAATGACAAAGCGAGAATAGGGTACATACTTGTGCCTCTGTGCGCTCTGGCCGACGGAAGGTCCGCACTCTGTATTTGTGATGCTTGGCCACTAGAATCACCATCTTTGCGTAGTCTCCTCTAGCTCTGAGCTCTAAAATTTCAAAAGGAAAAAGTGAAAATGAGTTACCTTTTTACCCAAATTCAACTTATTTATAGGGTAAAAATTAGGGTTTTTCTCTAAGGGTTATTACTAGAGGTGCATTTGACCATATTTGGCTGGCCTCTTGACCACCTTAACCTCGTCAGAATTCAAAACCAATCATGCCACAATTTTTCTGGTCATCAAATTGACTTATCGGGACACTTTCCAATTTTTTTGGCTCCGGGCCAAAATTTGTAAATTTTCCCGAGGGGGCATAGTTACTTTGTACCTTCACTAGGGCATATTCTGAATTGAAGTTTCTTTGTCACAATGCAATAAATTGCATTATGACAAATAGGGGCAAAATGTAGACACATAAAATTGACCTAGGCCTGTGAGCTTTATTTTCTCCATATTTCTTCTTAACATAATTAGAATATTTAATAATGTCATATTGTCCAATTTCAACTATTAATTAAATAATTTTTAATTATTTAATTAATTCATGTCTTTTATTCTTCCTAACTATTTAAATAAATAAATTACATTTATTTTTAAATATGTTGCTAATTTCTTATGTCTCTCTTTAATTAAATAAATTCATAAATTTATTTAAGTAGTACTTGCCCACTATTTCTACCTAATTATTTAAATAAATAAGCTTTATTTATTTATTTAAATACGTCATTAGTTCTTTATGTCCTCTTATAATTAAATAAATTCCTATAATTTGTTTAATTATTATTCACCCTGGCCTTTCTAATTTTAAATAAAGACATTTATTTAAAATTGTCCACTTTTTTTATTTCCCTCTAAGTAAATAATTTAAAATCATTATTTGTTGTCACATGGCCCCACCACTTTTGAAGTAAAATAATTTTTAATTTAAGAAGGTCAAATCAACCTCAAAAAGGAATTAATTTTAAATTTCTATTTTGCTTCCCCACTTGCCTCTTTTTTTGTGCCAGATATCTTCTTGTCACATAAATTCTTGTCTATTTTCTAAAATCAAATCTCAACCCTTCATTTCAAATTTACCCTAATGTTTCCCTAACCCTAATTGTGGGTTGTCACATTTAATTTTAGCCTTTGATCTTAGGGCATTTCCCAACTTCCAATCTTGATTGTTCATCCAAAATTGACTTTTCTATAAAAAGGCAATTTCAACCTAATTTTGTCACTTCATGCTTGGATCTCTTGACTTCATATCTCTTGATTTCATGCTTCGGAGTTTAGGCTTGCTTCATACTTGCTACTTGCTAGTGTTAAATTGTAGAATCCTTCAATATTTTCTTAGGCTTGACATAGGCTAATAGTTTCTCATCAAAATCTGAGGGCAAACTTCATATTTCAGCAAATGGAGAAGGGCAATGGAGGTCAATCATGGATGGAATGAAGGCTTTTGGTGAAATCTTCCTTTGTTTTATGCATATTTCCTCCTTTGTACTTCATTGTTTAGCTAGGGTTTTGATTATGCATTTGTGTTTATGCTAGCCTAAATTTTTGCTTTAGCTACGTGTACTTCCTTGCTATTGTTCACCTTTAGAGGGCCTACCTCCCCACTTCAAAAGGAGGGAATGACCCAAGTGGTAATGAGCTAAATCCAAGCTCTTCCAAACCATGATATAAATGTGTGGTTGCAATGAAAATTGTGATCAATGAGAAGCGATACATGATAGCTCTTCCCCAGCGTCTTTATGATGTGCAAATCCCTTGTACTAAGGGTTGGGAGACCTCTCACAAGGAGTTTATCATTACACCCCCTAAACTGGAATCCCTTATTACAAACCTTTGTTTAGAATCCAAAAATCCTTAATACTTGTTGGTCCAAGAATAGTCGTTCTGAAGTCATCCCACATTCTTAATATTCAATTGTAGAAATAGAAAAATTCTTTTGATCTTAGTATTTTGAAGATTTTGAGATTTGGCGGTCCCGAGAAGTGTGTGTCGTGGAGGAGAGCCAGTGTCGCCAAATCTCTAACGGTTCGCATTGTTTCTAAAAATCTTGACTTAATCTTAATCCATATTTTCCAAAGACAACGTAGGAAATTATGACTCTAATCTCATGATTTTAACAAAATAGACATTGTGAAAGTTATGATGTTTTTGACATAAACATTTAGTTTGAAAACATAATCAAGATGAGTGTTTGTAAAATCAATTCACTTAAACAAAATAAAATTGACACAATTGAACCCCACATGACCATTTGGAGACTGATCACACCCATTCTTCAACCCAACCTTATAGGTGCTATCATTAAGCCAAACTTTGAATACATTGAGGGAGAACAAATGGATATTATCAGCAATTTGAGAACCTTCACTTTTGAAACCAAGGAAACATCCAATCAATGGGGAATTGATGCAACTATCTTGGATAAAGAAGAACGAAGAGCAGATATTTTGGCTAGAAGGCCTGTATTACCACCTCCCATGTGGCAATAAATATCTTCTTATTCTTTAATGATCTCACAAAAAATCAAGATCCCCAAAACAAGTTCTATCGGTCATCATTTCAAACTTAGGCACCTTAGTTCAAGAGCAATTAAAAATTGCACTTCAGCACTATACCTAACAAAAAAAAATTGTTGGTGAACTTTTATGAACATGCACTAAGATGACATCCACACATGTATGCATTCTTTATGGGTCAAAATCTAGATATTTTTCAAGATGATCAAGTTATCTGAAACATTGTCCCTTTTTATGGTCTTGAACTTCTCTGAATGATCCATCACACAATCAAAGTCTATGAAGTAAAACCTGCATCCTGTCATCATAGACATAGATATCGTAACTCAAAGTTTGGCAAGAAGTGGGTTGTAATACTTTACCGCAATTGTTACCATTTGTTAAGAAACTACTATGCTCGATCTAGGAGGAGAACAAGTTTAAACATCCCCATTTATCCTCTCATCTAAGTCAAACATTGGTTCTTTAGGATTGGAACATTTTAGAGGTCTAGCATCATTCTCACTACCTTGGTCTTGGAAAATAAAGGTTCACTCTAAGTCAAACATTGGGTCATACATTTCATCCACCCCTTTATCAAATTTCATCTATCACTTCATCTATCTTTGCAAAACTTTCAATCATACCAACACTCCTTTGACTTAAACATCAATCAAACCAACCTCTAACTTAGCTATGTTGTATGTGAAATATATCTTTTTTCCATGTACCTAGTTAAGTTAGTTATCATCCTTGAGCTAATTTATCTTGAGGGTCACGAGTCTACCCTAAATATTCTTGAGCTCATCAACATATTTTATCCTATCACAAACTCAAGTCAAAAGTGTTGTTCCAAAATTATTGCAAAGATCACTTTCCATATCACCCATCTTTTCATCCCCCATTATCATCATTGCTCTGAAACAACTTAGAGTGTCCCTTTTACCTAGATTTAAGTCAACTAGAGAGTTCAAACATTACAAATCTCAACACAACTCTCCCACCAGTGACCCCAAATTTATGGTAAAAATGAGATCACAATACAAGAGAATCATGGAGAAAACCAAAGTCACATTTACCTCAAGTGATCCAAATCTTCTAGAATTTGACCCAAGAAGCCAAGTCACGCCATCACAACAACCATCATCTCCGACAAGACCATATCAGATAGAAGACATCACAAATAGTCCCTTTGAGCTCACTAAGGAGGAAATCATGGAACATCAAGCCTTTGAAAACATAGATCCTATTTCTCCATCATTCATGGTGCAAAACGTGGCACAAGGATTTATTACTCCACCATTGGGGATAAATCAAACATTTACTCCTAGTCTTGTGGTTGATATTGCTAATAAATTCGATCTAACTCTTCCATTTGAAAGAAGTACACTTGTGGGTACCCTTGATACCAACCTCCCACCTCCAACAACCACTTGGACACCTACCTTGGGTGCTCCTCCTATCCCTAAAAAATATGAAACAACTGTATAAACCTCTTGAAATTAATTACTCCACCACCACCTCCACCTATCAAGGACACCCATCTTCATCCACATCCATGATTACCACAAGTGTGCCCACCATCATGCAAAGAAATATGGACCAAGTGTCTCAAGATAGTACACAAGGGCATGTCAATATTGTATCACAAAATCAACCCTCAATGCAAATAGGGATACCTTTACTCAATCCTTCCATGGGCTCATCTATACCATTAGCATCACAAAACACATCCAACCCATCTATCATCGGTCCAAACCAAACCAACACCTTGATTTTGAACCCTATCACCCAAGTAAATACCTTGACCACATCCCAAGCACAAGAAAATCCACTAAGCATCATTCAAGAGAATTATTTCAATCAATGGACTCAAGGTCCTAGTATGTCAGTACCATTGCAAAATCTAATGAACACGTCTACATCCTTCCCCACAATCCCCTTCACTGTGCAAAATCGAATGGGGTCTCAAGCTTACATTCCTCCATATCAATCCACCATTTTCCAAGGAATGTTGAACCAAGGAAACTCCCAACCTCTCATCAGCAACTCACAACCCATCCAAAACATCAATTCCCACAATCCATAGTAGATTTCACAACAACCAACTGGTCATATATTGAAAAAATACCTTAGTCGTACATCAATCACAACAAGCTTATCAACAAGCCATCCAACAGCAACAACAACAAGAAGCCTTAGTCGTACAACAACAACAAAAACAAGTGGCCTTAACCGCACAAAAACATCAACAACAACAAGCTTATCAATCATCCTTAGTAGCACAACAACAAAAGAAATCTTATCAAGCACCCTTAGGTGCATAGCAACAACATCAAACCCACCAGAAAGCCATCGCAATGCAGCAACAACATCAGTCCCACCAACAAGCCATCATAGTGCAGCAACAACATCAAGCCCAATAGTAAGCCATCATAGTGCAACAACAACATCAATCCCAATAGCAAGCCATCGTAGCACAACAACAATAGCAATCCCAACAGCAAAACCTTGTGGCACAACAACAAGAAGAAACCTTACTAGCTTAGCAGTATACCCAACATCAGTAATAACAACAGCAAAGTTCTTACTATAACCCTCAATAGAACATCATCAATCCAAACGTATTAGGAACATACACATCAACACCTCAATCACCTGCACATAATCTCACACCACCATACACTCCATATAACACACCATCATATCAAAATCCCATATACAACTCATCCATCATCCCATCATATGTTCCTCCACTAAACCTGCAAGGTGATCTAGCTTCGCAACTCAAGGTGTTATCCCAAGTAATGTAGGACCTTCGAATAAGAAATACAAAGAAGCCCCATACACAAAATCTATGTCCTTATCCATTTGACCGAAACATTGCGATGGTGCCATTTCCTCCTGGATTTGAAATCCCCAAATTCGATAAACACAAAAGGAGAGGAAGTACCATGGACCATATCAAAGAATTTAACATCATGTGTATGGAGGTGGCCTATAATGATTCATATCTAATGTGTCTCTTCCCTCAAAGCTTAATAGGTCCTACTATGGATTGGTTTTCTCATTTGTCTCCTAACATCAAAAATTTCCAAGAAATCACTGATAATTTCATTGATCATTTCTCCTTCAACCTTGACATGGGCATTAGTCTAGAAGAGTTTTATACTCTCAAACAAACTAAAGGAAAATCATTCACCAATTTCTTGCAATGGTGGAGACAAAAATCTAGTAAGAGCAAGTGGACCCTTCCCGATAAAAAACAAGTATGAATCATCATAGAAAAACTGGATCCCGATCTCTCTTTCCACTTGAAAATGTAGTGCATCACATCTTATGATGAGCTTGTTCCTTGAGCCCTTAACATCGAACAAGCTCTAATCTCATAGGGAAATAATCAAGCTTACAACCACCCATCAACTAGTTCAAATGACAAACTTCGTGTCTTGGCTAAAAAACAAAATGTGGCAAACAATGGTGTGGTAGATGCTAAGGTGGTCCTAAGTGCTCCTAGACCCAACAACAATCAAGTTGCTAACATACAACAAACTATGCAGCAAACAAAACTCCCTCAGAACAATCAAATCAATAGCACTGAGATGCAACAAAGGTGAACTACCAACAAAAACAACTATCCCAAGCACAAGTACACATAGTTGTCTGAACCCATCGAAACCATCATGAAAAAATTGGTAGAGTCAAATCTGATAAAATTACCCAACTTTGAAAACTATAAAGAACCGTTAGAGAAACCATCCTCGTACAATGAGAATGATCTCTATGACTTTCACAAAATCAAAGGACACAAAATAGAAAATTGCATGAGACTTAAGAAGATTATCCAAGACCTCATAGAGAATGACACCATCTATGTTGAAGTACCAGTTGGGAATCAGGATCTCAAGATATACAATAACCCTATGCCAAATCATAACAAAGGTAACAACAACGAAAAATCCAAGCATTACAAAAATGAACAACATAGCTATTCAAACACGGTCGCATCCTGTGATAGTGTCATTACGGTTGTCACCATCAAAGGACCTAGTGTCAAGTGTGGAGTCCCCACACGGAATGGAAAGGTCACTATCCAAGGAGTCCCATCTTAGTCTAGGGCATAGCCTACTTTTCCAACATCAAATCTTAGCAAGTATAATATCCTAGACTAGCTGAAGAAGACCCCAACACAGATATCAATCTTAGAACTATTGAGTTTATCTCCTACACAAATAAATCTTAGAGAAAGCCTTATTTGAGTCATCTATCCCTGAGGATATTGATACAAAACAGTTTCAAGCTATGGTAGGACACATTACTAATTATCTTCTTACCTTTTTCTGAACAAGACCTACCATCACAACCATCTAAAATCATGCTTTACACCTTGAGGTCTACATTCATAATAATAAGGTCAAAATATTCTTAGTAGATGGAGGTGTTGGTCTGAATATTTGTACCCTTAAGCTAATCAAAGACTTGGGCTACTCAGAAGATACCATTGAGAAAACAAAGAGCACCACCATCAGGGCCTATGATGACTAAGAGCAAATATCACAAGGCATCATTGCACTACCCATTCAAGTGGGACCTATCATTGTACAAACTACCTGCCAATTGCTAGATATTGGTCTCCCATACAACATCTTGCTTGGCCGGCCATGGATCCATGCCTTAAAAGTCGTCATCTCGACCTACCATCAATGTGCCAATTTTCCTTTCGAGGGAAAAGAAGTTACCATCTATGGAGATCCTGAGCCTTTTTACAACTGCAAAAATATTGAGGCTAAGTTCTATAAGATCCCCCAAGTGCCTAAAAATGATGAAGGGCCTACATCCATACCTACCTCATTTGTTGATCCGTCATCTTTGGCATCTACCTCAACAAAAAATACACCCATTGTGCAAAATATTCTTGACATCAAAGCAATAATCCAAGATGATGGTTGTGGAAATTATAAGCTACTGAAAGATACCTTTATCTTAGGAGAATTACCTCTTTCTCCTCAATCTCATGGGAAACCCACATCTAACACCAAAGAGCTCGAAACCATCAATATGGCAGCTACTACCTTCACCAAGTGGGGGGATTTAAATCAAGAAGATATAAATGAAGAGGATGTCTCTAAATTCCTCTATCAGGATGAACGACCTATCCCTGTTCTTCCTATGGAAGATGATAATAAAGGCTTGCAGCTCATGAGGGGAATGGGTTATAACAAAAATGAGAAACTGGGACAAAATGACAATGTCTTGATAGAACCTATCATTCCTGAGAAATGATTAAGGTATCTCGGATTAGGTTGTACTACTAGTAAGGTTACCCTTATTAGCAAAGGTACTTCCGCTAAAATAGTTGAGGCTTCCTCTTGCTTACCTACACCGTGTGATACAACTTTAGATGACTTCCCCCATGATATTGATGACCTATTTCAAAACAACTCCCTTTTCATGATATCCATTACATCCTTTGCTCTAAGCAATCAACCAACTGAACTCGCTTGGTATACCCGCAACTTATTGACATGGACCAACAAGGACCACCGATTCTGGATTTATTTGAAAATGATGAAGTGATCTTAGAATTCATGGGACTTTGTGACAATCTCTCATGGGTAGATCACAAATCAGGTTTCGACATAGAGCCAGACACAGCGCCATACTATGGAGATACAATTGAATCCTTTAGTCACAAAATTAATTAAATACAACTAACATGCAGATCCTTGAGTGAAAATCACACTGTGGCACTCTTTGATCCTAAAATAGTAAAAAGAAAGGACGTATTCAAAGGTGAAAACCTCTATGAGGCATCCAAGGATGATGGATTCAATCTCCCCCTTAGTGTCATGCATCTGAAAAATTCAGCAATGCTAGCAGAAAAGGCTACCCTAGTCAATGTGGGAACAAAAGAAGTAGGTCCAAGATCACTTTCTATGTCGAATCCGTATTGGATGAAGAACAAAATAATCTAGCAGCATTCTTGAAAGAGTGGAGAGCTAACTTTGTATGGTCATACACATATATTCCTAGGCTTGATCCTGACGTAGTTGTGCATCATTTAGCAATCTATCCCAAAGTCAAGCCAGTTAAGCAGAAGTTAAGAAAGATGCACCCTCATATAGCACTCTTGGTAAAACTAGAGTTACAAAAACTTTTGGACATTGGGTTCATCTAATAGATAGATTATCCTAAGTGGATTTCAAACCTAGTACTAGTCTCAAAACCCATTGGTGGCATTAGAATTTGCACTGATTTCAAAGACCTAAACAAAGCATTTCAAAGGATGATTTTCCTCTTCCCAATATCGACCTCTTTGTCTACTTAACAGTTGGGCATGAAATGCTATCACTTATCGACATTTTTTTAGGCTACAATCAAATCATTATTGCCAAAGAGGATCAACATAAAATTGTGTTCACTTTTCCATGGGGAACATATTGTTGGAACGTGATTCCATTCAGGTTAAAGAATGTAGGAGCAACCTATCAAAGAGAAATGACCCTCATCTTCCACGACATGATCCACAAAATAGTCGCAGATTATGTGGACGATATTTTGGAAAAATCAAGGAAAAGAAGTGAGAACATACCATTCTTAGAACCCATCTTTGATAGACTTGAAGAATACAAGGTACGACTGAATCCAAAAAAGTGACTTTGGGGTTACATCAAGGAAACTTCTTGGCTTTATTGTCTCACAAAGAGGGATAGAAATTGATCCAGCAAAGGTGAAAGAAATCCTCGACATGGAACCACCACAAACATTAAAACAAATGAGAGGATTACAAGGAAGATTGCAATCCATTAGAAGGTTCATAGCGCAACTATCAGATAAGATCCACCCCTTTTTGCACCTTCTTCATAAAGGGATAACCTACAAATGGGATGACAAGTGTGATAAAGATTTCTAGTAGATCAAATATTATCTACTAACACCTCTAGTGTTCATGCCACCAATACCAAACTAGCCATTGATCTTATATATCTTAGCAACATCGGCAGCACTAGGAGCTCTTATAGCGCAACATGATGAAAATGGAAAGGAAACAGCTATCTATTGCATCAGAAAAACCTTGGTGGGCTATGAAATGAACTATTGACCTATAGAGAAAGCATGCCTAGCAGTAGTTTTTGCTTCACAAAAATTCAGACATTACATGTTGTCACATCAAATTAAGCTCATTGCAAAGATAGAACCATTGAAATACATGTTATCCAAGGCAACTCTCACAAGATGAATGGCCAAATGGGTGATGATCTTAGCTGAATTTGACATAGAGTATGTGGAGAGTAAGGCAATCAAAGGACGAGTGATTGCAGAACAACTAGCAGAATCACCCATCTATGCAGAGAACCCCTTGATGTTTGAGTTTCCTAATGAATTAGTATTCCTTATCAACCTCATAAATCAATGGAATATGTAATTTGATGGATCATTCACCCAACATGGATCTAGAGAAAGCATTATTTTCATCACCCCTGAAGCTGATTGTATCTCAAAGTCATATAGGCTATCATTTCCTTGCACTAACAAAAAAATTTAGTATGAAGCCCTAATCATAGGTTTAAGGATAGCAGTTCAGTGGTAGATTCAAGAAATGAAATTTTATGGAGACTCATAGTTGGTTATCAACTAAGTCAATGATGAATATCAAACTAAATACTACAAGCTCACCCCTTACAAAAAGATGGTAGAGAATCTCAAAGATCTCTTTATAGACATAACTTTTGAGAAAATTCCTTGCATGAACAACAGATCAGTAGATGCCATGTCAACAAATGGATCACTATTAGACATGTCGAACAACGTCCTCCAATGTGAATTCTTGGTAGAACAACTTCTCATGCCAAATTTTGAAATCCCTGAATCTGAATTTGCATGTGTCATTGTTGTTCCTATATCCATGTGGTATCATGACATCTTTACCTACCTTAGCAAAGGAAACCTCCCATCTGATATCACCTTGAACCTTAAAAAGACCTTTGTCAAAAAGGTATCCCAATTTATAATCCTAGGTGATACCCTATACCGTCGAAGTATCGAAGGAACATTACTGCGATGTCTTAACCAAGAGGAAGCCTTAATTGCTTTAATAGAAGTACACGATGGCATATGTGGTTCCCATTCTAGTGGTATGACTTTAGCTAAGAAAATGTTGAGGACAGGGTACTACTAGCTAACCATGGAGAAGGAATCTCATCAATATGTGTAGAAGTATGTCCAATGTCAATAGCATGGAGATCAGATTCATGCACCAGCTTAGGAATTACATCCAACGATCACACCTTGGCCCTTTTCATAGTGGGGACTTGACCTCATAGGAAAAATCACTCCAACCTTGTCCAATGGCCACAATTTTATCATAACCGCCACTAAATACTTCACTAAGTGGGTAGAAGCCATTCCTATGACCTATATAACAAGAAAGTAGATTGCCAAGTTTATCTTGAATTACCTCATTTATCATTATAGTGTTCCACAAACCCTAATCTCAGACAACAGGACACCCTTTAAGAATCAGGATGTAAAAGAGTTGTGCCAAAGATTCAACATCCAACACCGATACTCTACCCCGTATTATCCCTAAGGCAATGACCAAGTAGAGGCTACAAATAAAACTATCTTGAAAATCCTAAAGAAAATAGTCAACGAAGCTGGAGTGATTGGCATCTGCAGCTAAATCCTGCTCTCTAGGCCTATTGAGCCAATATTTGCACACCAACATGTGCAACCCCTTTCTCCTTGGTCTACGGATCAAAATTTATCTTTCCTATTGAGGTTCAACTCCCATCACTATGAGTATCTCTACAGAATCTAATCATTGATGGAGAATATAGAGTATCTCAGCTAAATGAGCTAGAGTTCCTAGACGAGTGTCGTCTCGATGCCCTCAATCTCTTGCATGTATACCAAAACTGATTAAAATGGAGCTATAACAAAAGGATCAAGTGTCGGTCCTTCTAGGTAGGGGATCTTGTCCTAAAGTAGAATCAGAAGAATCTTCCAGATTGGGACAGTAAAGGAACCGGTTGGGTCCCTTTGTCATCAAAGAAAGCTATGGATCAGGAGAATATCAGCTATCAACACCTGAAGGTGAACCCTTGCAGGAACCAACTAATAGCTTGCATCTCAAAAAAAATTATGCCTAGTCTTGAAAGGTATAAAACCTAAAAATACAAAAAAAAATCAAAAAATGATCAAAATCCAAAAAAAATAAGAAAAAGGATTAAAAAAAAGTAAAGAAAAAACAATCGTCCTCTAGTGAAAACCACTGCGGTGGCACTTTGGAAAAGTACCTTGGTGAAAACCTGGCAAACAAGTTCCTCACATAAATAAAGAACCTCCATCTATTCTTGGGCTCTTTTGGTCCTATCATTCCTTGCACTACCATTCATCCGTCACCTATCCACATCCTTATCATAGCTTGATAATGTGAAGAATTGTATCCCTTTAGTACTACTTGGCATATTCCAAAGTTCAGTTTCTCTTGCCTATATCGAAGTAGTCTATCATGTCACATTGGGGGAAATTCGTTATGGATCATATTGGATTCTTGTATATCTTGAGGTTATTATCTCACCAAAAACATTCATAAAATCTTATTAGAAAAATTTTTAAAAAATTGCAAAATCTTGCACAGCTAAAATCCCAAAACATTCAAAAAATTGTAAAGGATAAAATCTAAAACATCCAAAACACATCAAAATCCCTAAAAAGCTTGAAATATTGAAAATACAAAAAAGTGGTTCCTTTGTCAAACTACGTCGTCTTTGAGCTTGAACGTAGGCAAGGCTATCTTTGATCAACCCCCGAGACACCCTAGGTCAATCCTTTAAGATTCCACCATAATGAACTAAATTTTGTATCACATGTTCATGTCTTCATCCTGTAAGTAGGTTGAGTCGATCGAACTACGTGGTCTCTGTGTATATAATGTAGGCAAGGCTTCTCTTTGATTAGCCCCTGAGAGCCCTAGGATAGGTCTTTTAGGTTAGGTTTTTGGTCGAAACTCATCGAAAATCTAAAAAAAAACAAATTTCAAAATCCTAAAAACATTCAAATAATTCTGAAAATCCATAAACATTCAAATATTGCAAAATACCAAAAAAAATAGAAAATATTCAAGACTTAAAAAACCACAAATACCTCAAAAACAAAAAGCCTCAAATAATTTGAAAACCAAAACATTCATAAACTTTCAAAAAGACCAAAAATATCCTCAAAATATTTTTAAAATACCAAAAATATTGAAATATTCCAAAAAACCCAAAATCATCCATCCCATTTTGCTTTCACCCATAATAAATCAAGTGTCACCTTTCACCCTTTGGCGAGACAAATAGGAAGCAAGTATAGCAAGTCATAGAGTGAAACTTAAGTGTCAAAATCTAAAGTCTAAATCATAGGTAAATGTGTTAGTGAAGTTTACATCAACAGCTCAAGGTGAAGCCACAATAGTGGTTTACAATTCAAATGAGGAAGGAAAACTCACAAAAAATGAATACATGGCAAAAAACTTGATTTTAGGGGTTTGTACGAACCTACTAGTTTGAGTGAACCCATAAGGGGTTCATTCGAACCAAGGTTCAAGTGAACCCTTTTTAATTCTTTCTTACCCAAAAACCTAACAAAATCCCTTATGGAAGGGTGGTTCGCTCAAACCCCTACGGGTTCATACGAACCCCCCTTATTCCTCATCCCCCCCAAGACACAAAAAACTTGAATTTTGCCACTTCAAACCTCCAAGTTGAGGATGAAAATGGAGGAATCTTCACAAACCCAATTGGAATCAGGTAGTCCTTGGAATGAGCTATCCAACGAATATAATTTTAATATGTTTTGGTTTTATTATGTATTTTTTTTTTAGTTTTATTAAACATAGATATTTCATCGAAAATGAAGGTCTTTGTTTTGCACATGTGGAAAAATAACAGATTATCAAAAAAAAAATGAAAAATATGAGTGCACCAAATATTGAAGTCCTTGATCCAACAACAACAAAAAATGAATTTCAATATATACAAAAAAATTTACGTGTTATACGGTTGTGCTATGTCTGAATTGTAATTGGTTTGACTTTAAAACTTGATTAAAGAAAAAATATTCAATAAAAAACTATCTAACCAAGTGGAAGCACTAGATATTGAAGTTACAAATCTAAATTTGAAATAATTATAATTTTATCCTTCATGGAAAAAAAGTTATTTGTTATACGGTGTGCGTCACTTTTTAAAAATCTTGTTTTCTAAAAAAAAATATTTTTCGTGGGAGACGAAAAGAAGTGCAATTTGATTCCAAAAATTTGAAAAAAATATTTTTAGAATCTTCAAACAAAATGTGATGAGACTCCAGTTTGCATCATTTTCAAATTCCTCACGGTTTAGCCGCTATAGGTTCCTGAATGTGAAGATTGAGTTTAAAATAATAATTTCAGTGTCTAGTTTGGCCAAAAATTGTAAACGACTATTGTGGGATCACCCCTCATCTTAGCATCATCATCCTAACATCAAACAACCATTTGATCAACATGTCCTAGGATGTATCCTTCCTACAATGGGCATCAGTATTAGTTATCAATTTAGCTAAATTAAACAAAGCAAGAGATATAGATAACACTGACTATTTGTCTTTGATCTATTCTTATGATTTATCTTAATGATCCATTTTGAGGACCTCTCAATGATGTCTATCAAAATTATTTAGAGAGAAAGGAATCAGGCATTGATTATTATCTTCTATTTTTTGTTCTTGTGGGTATTCTAGTAAAATAATCTTGGTGCATACTTGCTTAGTTGTGTGTAGGAAGTTCGTTTAGGGTATGTTGTTGACTATTGTGTATGCTTTGATCCAATATATGTTAAGCTTCTAACTTGAATTCCAATGAGGTTTTTGTATGTCAAGATGTGAACAAGAACTATCCTATCTATTTGTCGAGTCAAATTCCATTACACTAGATACAACGGCATCTTGATTATCAATACCTTGATGCATCATGTTTGTGTTATATCAAACAATAAGGAATGATGAAAAATTCCAATCGCGATATGTGAGTACCTCATCATCCTACATTCATCCTACATCTTGCATTGTCTCATCATCATCTCTAATAAAGTCTCAATGGATTATGGACTTGTTGGATCTTTTGAAGGAATCATTGGAATCAATGGTTATTCATTCTTTATTCTTCTATCTTCTTTCTGTGCTAACCTAGTATCATGACAGTCAACAAAAACATCATCAATGCATCCATCCTGCATCCACAAATCATCAACATACATGCATTTCATTTTCATAGCATAAAACATCCATCTGCATAATGATTGCATACCACATCATACATTATGCATCATCATTTAAGTTGTGTTGAATAATATAGATTTTTTATTCTAGGCATCTTAAATTGTGGCATATCATAAGAATTTGCATCCACGCATCCATGTGCATACATGATCATCTCATTAATTGCATGAAAAATACACAAAAAAAAATGCATCCACCTCATTTGCATCCATAACATTTGCATCGCATATCATTCATTCTATAGCATATCATGAAAAGATAATCAAAAAGAAAATATCATAGCATCACATATCATATCATGATCATCGCATATCGCATAAGCATAACTAAATCGCATCCATACATAATCAAATATAAGCATCTCATATCATCCATACAATCATAAGGATGAAATAAAGTGAACACATCACATCATAAATCATCTGTATTTGTATCATATATATATCAAAAAATGAATGTCATGGTATAAAATCTAGATTAGTGTATGTATATCAATGATAAGTACAATATCGACAAGGCTATCAAAAAGGAACCCATGAATGTGTATTTGTAATAAAGAATGGGGCAACAAAATCAGAAAGTGTTAGTACAAAATAGCTAGCCCTAATGGCTACTACCCTCTCCGACCTGCCTCTCAGGTTGATCCTCTGCTCGTGGTCGTGCATCACTGCGTTGCAAAAAAATTGGTTATCTCAGTGCCACTAGTACATCTCGATGACAATGCATCCTATAATATGCGGCCTCTTTGTATAACCTAGCTGAAACGGTCCTACCGTGTGTGGCCACCATAATAGTCTCTATCTGCTAATGTCAGGAAACCCCTTGGTCCCTCTCTGCAGTCATGGCTTGTAACCACTATAGGGTTTGATTTCTCTCAGCAGTAATACCCAAAACCTGTTGGCAGGCCTGATCTTGCTCACCAGTCAATGTTTACACCTGTTGTTGAATTTTTGCATCTCTAGCATCTGGTGGTGGCGGTGGTGGTGTTGCATGTTGTTGTTGTGGTCCTTGTTAAACCACTGGAGGTTGAAGCCCCCAGAACCTGGTCATCTTAGCCATCATGGCCACCCTATCCTCTTCCTCTCACCCCCTACCTTTGGGTCTCCCTCTGGGAGGAGCACCGGTTGGATCTGTCATCCATCGCAGAGGGACAAACCAAGCATCATATTTCAACGTAGTCTATGCTACTCCCTAACCTTCATCATAGTCCCAGGGTTGATCTGCTAACTATCTAAAGCTCTCGACTGCATCAGGAGCTAGAATTGTTTGTCCTCATGTGGGAACTTCTCTAGCTGACCTAGCAAAAATGGCCATGTATCCATCATCTGGCCTATCCTGAATATCTCCAAACTGTGGAGCCACAATGTTTGGTAAATACCACTCAATGATGGTGTGCTCGCGACCCTGCATATATCGGGTCTACTTGGTAAAGTACAATTGTTGTACATCATCATACCATGGTGGCATCTATAGCCACGGGTGCCAGTGGAAAATTGTCATATCATCAATCATTTATCGCCAATACAGGAGCCTAATCTATCCATTGTGCCGCAAGGTGGTGGACCCTCTATATCTCCAAATAACAGGATCATTTGGCTCCATTTCTACCATTTAAATAATAGGTCAGAGCATAGAAATGTGCTCCCATGCCCAAATATGAAGTAGAGTCACCCCTGCACCAATGGCTCTCCCATCATAATAAACAAAATTATGCAAATCATGATATAAGGATGTTAACATCACAGGCTCCCATGTAAAGAGTGTCCTCCTATGCAGCATATGATGCCACACCAAGCCCCATCTTGGGTTGAATCCTCTATTGTGTTTGTATGGGGCCACCAAACCTGAAATGATGGCTACAATAATCAATCTAAAGGTGGGCACATGACCTCTATACGACTCGAGGTCGATCTAAGATGTCACCAAAACAATATCCTCCATCTCCATCACCTCATGACAGGCATCGATTCCAACATCAACATCATAAATCACACGATCGACATGAATGGGCAAGTACAGCATCTGCCAAACATCCTCCAAGGTCACTGTCGTCTCGCCTGTCGGAAGGTGGAACAACAAGGTCTCACTATGCCATCTCTCGTACAGGGCAGTCATCATGGAAAGATGTGTCTAAATGACAAACACATACGCAACATACCAAAGGTCGATCTCCCCCAAGTGCTCCTAGCATAACTTTGACAAATCACTCAATCTCTCCAATACAGTGGACCTATGCTCCTATGACATCAGCAATGGAATGACCTCTTGCATCCACAAAACGCACGACATTAGGAAATCAAGGAAATTTGACTCAATTTAAAATTTACATCTCATTTTCAATAGCATCACTATATTCAATAGCGTTGATATATTCAAATTTCAAATTGTGACACCTGAAGGTATTTTAAATCGCAAATCAAAGAATGCATCACCAAATATACCGGTGTCGCAATTTACACTTTGGCAACCCTAACCCTAATTTCTAAATCGGCATGGGCATCGCTATATAAGAATGTGTTGCCATTTAAAATTAGAAACCCTAATTTTAAATCACAAGACAGCGTTGCCATAAACAAATGTGTGGCTATAATTCATTTCAACGTCGCCAATTGCAATTTGGGCGTCGTTGTATAACAATGTCGCCAAAGTCTAAATTCTAGAGCGTAATAAATTCATCTAAAAGTAAAATTTCAAATCAAGTTTTGAGTTACATATCAGTTGTCCTACACCTGGAAGTCATTGGAACTCTCGAACTCGATCGAAGATGTACTTGGGAAGCTCGTGACGTGCCATTTCCTCGGAGGGTCAGAGCTCAAAATAGCAAGAATCTCTTAAGTGTGAATGCACAAATTGATTGAAAGTGACCATTCTTGGCTTATTTATGCTAGAGAATTAGGGTTTTTTGCCATAATTTTACCTTCAACCTAGGGTTTATCATCATTTTAGCCAATTTTTCCAATCAAAACCTAATTTTGCATCATTTTTTGCGTTTTTGGCATAATTCTTGCATCCCATAGCCTTTCCAAAGCCTTGGGGCAGTTTATCACCTTTATCGAGAAATCAACTCAAAATTCAAATTTTTGCCCAATTTCTCAAGGGGGTAGGGAGTCAACTTTTTCCTTCCACTAGGGCATCTCAAAAATCAAAAAAAAAAAAAAATTAAGCAACAGTGTTCATCCGAGGAGTGTTATTTTTTGAATCGAAGCAGTAGGTACCTCGCTTCAAAGAGAGGCCAAATGTAGACACTGAAAAATGTCGTGATCAATATCATGCACCCAAAATAGGCTTACTAACATCATTTCCTCTAAAATCCATCCTCTTTTCGCTTAATTGATTAAATTAGCCTAGCTATTTAATTAATTATGTCATTTTCATCTATTAATCTAATTTATTAAATCAGGTCAATTCACCCCCTTTCATGCTAACATTTCATCTAATTAAATTAAATAAATCAACATATTTTATTTTATTTCCTAAATCTTCTAATTTAATTAAATAGCCCTAAGTTATTTAATTAAATGTCATTTCACCTTTCCCCTTTCATTAAATCATTTAATTTAATGAAAATCACTTTATTCCTCCAAATCCCCTAATTGTGTGATTAAACCTTGTTTAATTAACAATTAATCTAATTTTCTTCTAAAAGGAGAATATTCCCATGGAATATCCTTTATCTCCTTTTTTGCACAATTAAGAATTTATTTTAATTTGCAAAATGTCTTTTATCCTCACTGATGGGAATATTTTAAAAGAATATTCTTATTCCTCCATCATTTGAAAAAGGGTTATTTTCACTTGGCTTCAAATGCAAGTTAACTTTTAACCTTTTGAACAAGTCACCTTTTGAACTATGTGTGCAGGTCAAAAGAGTGTTTGTTTGAAGCAAATGTGAACCCTTGATTAAATCCCATCATGAATTCTCATCCATTTATGAGAATCCATGATACATGCCTCTTCTTACTTTCATCCTGGACCGTTGATTAATATTTTCGATCTCAACCCTCCATTTCTCATTTGCTCTCTTATAAATAAAACTTTATTTGGAGACAAATGGATCCATCTTTTTCAGAGCAAACTTATGTTGTCGAATCTCATCCATCTTTCAATTGCAAACCTATACTTTTGAATTAACTTGCATCCATACTCATATTTTACTCATCTTTAACTTGTTTTAGTTTCATAAATAGCTTAAAGCATACATTAATGGCTTCCATACATCCATCTTAGCTTATCTAGAAATTAGGTTTTTCATCTTTTAGCTTAGAAGTAGCTTAGATTAGCTTAACAATTGCATAATAAGATAATTTTTAGCATAAAATCATGTTTATTTAGCTTGCATCATGTTCATTTTAGCATAAATCAAGTTTTAATCCATTTTATCACAATGGTTTCATAGAATCGATTGAAACGGGCTCACTGATCACGGGATTGGGAAAGGGTCATTGTTCCACATCAACACGACACCAATTCCAAAATGGGATAAGTTTCAAATGGGTTAGATTAAGAATTTAACTATTTTCATAGTTTGTAGCTTTCAATTTCAGTAAATGCACTTCGAATTTGAGTGATCTTGTTTGGTAGATTGAGGTTTAGTGGCTTTATTATACTTTGATTCATCATGGATCAAGTGTAATATATCCACTCTGACGATCATCGTCTCACAATACTTTTCATGCAAGTTCAATTCTCAAAGATTTAAAATAATTCAAATATCACATTTTTTTTAAATTAATTAATCTTTATGTGCACCTTATGTGTATTTTTTTTATCACAAACTGTGTATGGTCTCTTCTGTGACCTTGAAGATCAAAATTATTTTATTTCATTTATGTAACCTAAATATTGAACGCATATTCCCTTCCCTTGTGCAATTTAACAATCTTGGGAATAAAAAAAACACTCATCTCTTCCCTTTTTTTATATATTTATAATGGGATTGGTTTGGATTTCATCACTAAGTGTCAAACCAAACCCACATGGTTTGGTAGGGTATATAAATTCAAGGATGGATAATTTAAAGATTATCACTATAAGGTAGAAATTGTTATTTTTGGTCCAACTTTGTTTTAGAAGAAAAAGTGAAGTGAGTAAAGATTTGAACTCAATGACATATCTTAGAAAAAACTCCCTAATTTCATGAACATGGGTGCCATATACCTTCAAGTATAGAGAGTATTTCCTTAGTTGAACCTCCTACTAGCTTAGCTCAAGGAACATATTGGTCATTTGGTCCTTATGATGCACTAGTAAGTGGCTAGCCCCAAAAATTTAATCACCACATGCCTTTGGAAACAAAATAGTGGGATATGGGTATAATCTTAATCCCCCATAGTTAGTGCTCTAGGATATTGGGCCAACACTATTTATGACCAAGTTCAATTAGCATCAATGGGATCACAATCCAAACACTCCACTTGACTAGATAGGTTATTTGTATATTGTATTTGTCTTCCATCCCCTTGTGCAAAATCAAACCAAAATAAGATTCATACTTATAATAGACTTAAAGATAGACAAAATCAAAGCTTAAACATGGAAAATCCTTTTATCCCAAGTCCATTTCATATGGAAACACCTTTTGACCACATTTAACTTAAAAACTTCAAGCCACTCATTTTCATAGGAGGTTTAAATTTCAATGAAGAAATGTGTGTCCTTCAAGACACCCCATGTATCCAAAATCCTTATGTTGGAGAGCCCTCTTGTTTAGATCAACTTGAAAATATGGTTGTGTACAATGACAATAATGATGGCTTTGTCAACCATAGTGAGTATGAGAATGACCATAATGCTTTTTTTATCAAACAAGATGATGCCCAAACAACTAATTCTTATTTGAAAACAAGAATGACATCCTTATGCAACTTATAGAAATAGGAGAAAAGTTTCCCATTGATTACAACCTTGAAAACTTAAAAAACATCATAAGTCAAGATCCCTCAAAATGTAGAGTGTGACACTACCTATGACTCTATTTTCCAATTCAAAACAAACACTAATATTCCACATGTTTCTAGTATCTCCAAAAATAAGATCCTTGCACGACAAAATCCTCAATATCATAATCAATCATATTTGACCAAATTTAATTCTTAAGTGAACAATTAGTGAACTTAACCTCACATGCAGATCCTTCATCATCCAAACCTTCACAACATCAACAAACCAATCCACCCCATCAACAATCCAATCAAAAATGAAACATTATCTTACCATTGTCACCACATTGGGCTACATCATTCACCCAGGAGTGGCAAGCCATAAAGGACAAGTTCTTTAAAGCCTAAAATAGAGAGTCATCATAAAACATATAGATTCAAGGATTTGTGCCCTCATCCTTTAGATAGAGCCATGCTACAAATATAGTTTCCTCCTTATTTCAAACCACCCAAATTTGACAACTAAAATTTAAAAAGTGATTCAAGAGAACAAATGAAGGAATTTTTCATCACATTCCAAAGAGTAAACTATAGTGACAACTACTTGATCCAATTGTTCCCTCAAAGCTTAAGAGTTCAAGATATGCAATTGATTTTGTATCTTCCTAAGGGATCTATAGTGGCATTCCCTAGTTTAGAAAAATAATTTATATGACATTTCTCAAACAACATGGAACATGAATTGACAATGATGGATTTATGTTACGCCAATCAAAGGACTGGGGTATTTTTCTCTTCATCCCTTCAAAGACAGAAAAAATTGGCTTCTATATTCTCTTGGTCAATCCTTGAAAAATAGTTGGTGAGTATTTTCACTACCAACCTAAATCGAGAAATTTCATTTTAGTTGTAGGTGCATTGTGTAAATACATTTGACAAAATCATAGAAAAAGGATTTCAAATAAAAAATTCCCTCATCAATAAGGGACTTGTCAACATATTCTCTATGGACTCCTAAAATCAAACTCAATCAAACAAACCAAAATTATTTATAAAAATAAGAACGTCATTAATGATCAAAGTTATAGATTGAAAGTACATTCAAAAAATTCGAAGTAATCCTTACATTACTATCCCTCAAGGGCAACCTAGCAATAAAATATAAGGCAATATACTTCTCTAAAAGAATCATTGGGAGTTGTCTTTCATAAATTAGTTTCTACAAACATGATTATTTTTCCACAAATCAAGTCCTTTGATGGATATATGCTAGAACCTAAATGGTATAGGCAAAATGACTATTGTGAATTTTATTAAGTATGAGGGAATTCAACAAACTAATGCATGAAACTAAAAAATTATATACAAGATTTGATTGATAGAGGGAATGTCAAAATTGAAGGAATTGAATCCACATCAAAGAATCAACATTTGAGGATTTAATAAAGACCCATTTCCTAAAAATAATAATAAAATATGCAAATCAAGGTCAAAATTCTCATACCAATCATATCAACTACAATAAAGCATCCAATTTCATGATGCCACTATTGGGAATATTAAGCATTTAAATAACCATGTTGCAACCATCAAAATTAAATCCTTAGATTGTGTTGTCACAATTACACATGATAAAATCATTATCCAAGGATCTCCCTCATATTTACTCTTGAAAGATAATACAACATTGTTGTATAACTTAAGAAACCCCTACCTAGGTTTATATCATGGATCTTCTCAAAACATCCCATGTTAATAAGGATATCTAATAGTACTTCAAGAATCAAGAGTCCCTAACAACATTGATCCTTCTTGATTCCAACCCCTCATAGGACACTTGTCTTGCAACCACCAACTTACCTTTAACCAAAATGGTATGCCTCCTATTAATCCATCCCATAATCTTCTTATGTACATTGAGGCCATTATTACCATACATAAAGTGAAATAGTTACCTGTAGATAATGGATCAATCTTGAATATTTGTACTCTAGCATTGATCAAACATCTCAATTACTTTGAAGTAGAATTAGAATTAAATATCATCACCATCAAAGTGTATAATAATGCAAACAAAGAATCAACAGGTACTATACACATGCATATCATAGTTGGGCCTATCATACAAAAATCCTTGCTACATGTAAATGATCTTGACCTTCCTTAGAACTTCCTTCTTGACCATGGATTCATGTCATGCACATTATCTCATCCACCTTCCTCTGGTGCATTAAATTTCCCTATTTAGGCATTGAAGTAATTTTCCCTAGTGATCCTCACCTTTTTGATATTGTTAAATGTTGGAAGGGAAGTACTATAAAATCATTATCCCATTACTAAAAATTCTTTTGAAACAAATAAATCCACAAATCCTAACCCAAAAATAAATATCCTACATATGCCTATATGACCTTCCATTCACATCCAAAAACCCACCTTCTAAGTCCCATTTCAAGATCATGACAAAGGTTATGGAGAATATGAAATACAAGATGTTTTCCATGTGTGTAAACTTCTCCTTTCTCCTAAGATATGTTGTAGGCCCATCATGAAAAAGATGACAACTCAAGTATGTCATCAATTTGGTACAATTTCTTTCATCAAATCAAGTTATCTTGCAATGAGAAAATTAAAAATTTCAACAATGCTTGGCTATATAATGATAGTTTGGCATCTTGATTTCAAAGTAATAAATTCCCTAGGGAAAATAAGCTATGTCAAGTTATGAAAAATAGATGCAAGACGCTAGACCTTCATGAACAAGGGATTATAGAACTTAAACATGTTTCTGCAAATAGATTTCTAAGGAAACTTCATCTGACATTGAAATTGGCCCCTCTTATAGTATCTGTGAAGATCTTGACATTGCCAACCTTTTCAATGATTCCATTATCCTTACCATTAGCCTTGACCTTCAATACTCTTAACTTATTAACTGAAACCAACAAGATCACATTCTAATATATTTTTTTACAGAATGATGAAGCAATTGTTGAGTTTATGGTACTTCAAGATGGCATATGGTTGGAAAACCATAAATAAGGTTTCAAACTCAACCTCAATGCATCAGTTTATTTTGGGAAGTAAGAAGAGTTCCTTAGTCAAAAAAAATCAAAAATATTAAAAAAAAAAGTGGATTCCCCTAGTGAAAACATTTCTCAGGCACCATCAAACCAAAAAAATCAAAATCAAGAAAATATATAGAAGTGTATTAGTAAAAATCTCTTTGAGATACTAATAGGATTTTTCTAAATTGTTTTTTGAAGATATCATTGATGTGAATATTAGAATAGACAATAATCCTAAAATGATTAAACCAGTAGCTAATCTGAGTTCTGTAGGATAGGAAATTTTCATTGTTGTTCTTATATAATTTTCAAATGTTTTTGCTTGGTCATATACCGATATGTTGGGATTGGATCCATCCCTATGGTACATCACCTTATAGTACATGAAAATTTCAAACTAGTTAAACAAAAACTATGAAAAAATGTGTCCAAGGTGACCTTGCTTGTCAAAGAAGAACTACAAAATCTTTTGAATGTTAGGTTCATACAACCAATTGACTACTCTAAATGGATATCCAAAATTTTCCTATTAGTAAGAGACTAGAAATTATCCAAATATGTATAGACTTTTGAGATGTTAGTAAAGCATGCCCCAAAGATGCTTTTCTATTACCCAATATTGACATGATTGTTGAATTGACAATAGGACATACAATGTTCTCTCTTATGGACAGTTTCTTAGGATATAACAAGATTAGAATTGCACCTAAAGATCAACGCAAAATGATCTTCACTACACCTTGGGGAACTTTTTGTTACCAAGTCATGCCATTTGGATTGAAGAATGTTGGTGCAACCTATCAAAGATCCATGAGTGACATCTCTCATGACATGATCCATAATATTGTTGAGGATTATGTGGATGATATATGGCATAAATTAAAAACAAAAGCAAAACATCATGTCATTCTATGAAGAATTTTTGAAAGACTTAGAGAGAACAAAATTCATCTAAAACCTAAGAAGTGTGTCTTTGGTGTTACACGAGGCAAACTATTGGGATTTATCATGTCTAGAAGAGGTATTGAAGCCAATCAACTAAAATTAAAGCTATCATAGAAATTCCTCCTCCCAAAAACCACAAACAACTACACAATTTACAACAAAAAATCCTAGCCATTAGATTATTCATCTCAAAACTTATAAATAAATGTCAACCATTCACACATCTATTAAAAAATGACACTATATTTCATTGGAAAATAATATTTTAACTAGATTTTAAGCAAGTTAAATAGTGTTTCAAATCCCCAATGCTCATGCCACCTAATCCAAGAGAAGCTCTATTAATTTACATCTCAGTGACACCATTTTCCATGGGATCCCTTTTGGTTCAACACGATGCTTAGCGAATAGAAAAATTTATATATTAGTTAATTTGAACTTTAGTAGCTGTAATTTGCCAAAAATTACATCCTGTGCAATTTCGCATTCCATATCCTACCCTTTAGATTAATTAAATTTGATAATGCAATTTCCCCTTCACCTAACCCTAATCTTGTCTTTACCCCTTTCAATTTTGGTTGTTAAAGTGAAATTTTGTCACTGATGACCACGGGTCGCACAAATGTTTGTACACCACACGAACATCTTGAAAAGATTATTGCATGTGTAGCCATTAGGATGTTACACTTCCCACCTACTCACAAATTGTAACACCTTTGTAGCTTATAGGTGTTCCTAAAACACCCCTTTGCACCCCTATATCCATTTTCAAACCTCAATTTTTCATTCCTTCAATTTATTCGATCTCCCTTTCTCGCTATCATTCTCTCATTCTTTTAAGCTCACTTACATCTTAGATCTCTACACCAGTACTTTGGTTCTCTTGGCATGTCTTGTGTGTGGCATGATCTTCCTTTGGACATCACTATATTTCTAAAGGTAGGGTAACTACATTCTTTTCTTATTGCATTATTGTCTTCACATTGAGTAACATATTGTTATTTTCTTTTCTATTATTTTTATCTTGTCTATTATCTTTTCTATCTATCTATCTAGTTGTCTGCGGAGGTGGGAACACCTACATGATGGTTTGACTAAGGCAAGCCCCTAAAACAACTCCAACCATATTTTTTTTTATGTGTGTGTAGGTTTTGAAGGTGTTCCTTTGTGAGAGGCTTCATTCGTGGACCTTTTGTGAATCGTCTCTCTTTCCTCCTTTTCAATTATTTCATTATTTCAATCTCATTTCATCTATGTTGGTGTTTTGTTCATTTTTTTGTTATTTTTTTCACATTGTTATCTTAAACACATTTTGGATTTTTTAGTTGATGAATAGTTAGTAGGCTCTTTGTTGTCTATGTTAGTAAACTATGGTTTTTAGTTTGTACGAGACTGCAATAAGCCACGGGGATGTCTCCATGTTGCATTGTCGTCCTTGGCTGAGAGCATGTTGGCTTCCGTACAAGACCTCTATAGCCTACTCCTTCAGTCCCTAAAAATCTCTTCCCTTAATTCATCATAAAAAATAAAATATAAACAAACTCCCTTATCTTCCTATTTTGTCACCTGAGCTTTGATCCTTGAGGTAGTTGAGGAATATTCACCCTTTCAATATCATGTAATTTCAGGGTGTTGAATTTCCTCTACATTTTGGTGAGCTCAATGTGAAACTTCCTTACCTTAATCCTTTGTTGAAAAATTTATTCCCTCTTGTTTGGATGTTTGTTGGACCGAGTGTTGTGACACTTTTATGAGTTTCACAACCCATTCTACAAATTTCGGGCACATAGATATGGGTTCAAGAAGACACTTCAGTCCTACTCACTAGGGTCTTGAGTTTGACCACTTCATTACAGGACTATCACCTAGTTATTCTCCCCCTTTTTATTTTGTTCATCCATCAACTGAAGTTCAATAAAATTATCCACCAAAGACTCCTTTTGTCTCTTCTTCTCCCATAGATCATGAGTCTACTCTTAGGGTCCCCTTTGAGCAGGTCCAGTCTTTGGATGACAGGTTAAAAGATTTCAAATATTTTCTAAGAAAACGTGATACATACACTCAAGTTGCTCCTATCGTTAGTAGTCTAAGGGGTCTTCTTATCTCATACCACAAAGGTCTTGAGATGCTTTGAGGGATAGCTAACTTGGTAGTACACTTCTATCCTCGACCACCCTCAAGATATTCAATCAGAAATCATTGGTAGATAGTTGTATATTCTGATAACGAGAGTGTCTGTGCATATGGTAGGTGTTGGTCCTTCTATAATTTCTTTCACTATTATCAATAACACCAATACCCTACCCTCAGATGTTCTTAGAGTCAGAGTGAATCGCATCCCTTTGAGATATGAGATCCCTGTATCTAGAACCCAAACCTCTGCCACCTCGACTAGTCAGATCTTGCTATCCAATATTTTCCTAAATGCTTTATTACAAAATATGAGACGTATGCAATTGCAATTGGAAAACCTGACCGGCTCTGCCTCTAAATCTACATTACAACCATATTATTGTTGCCCTCTCCATTCTAAATTTCCACATCCATCAAGGTGTGGAAATTCTGAAGTTTGATACGTACATTGGCAGAGGTGACTCGTAAACCCATGTCTCATCCTTTACTAACATGTGTACTAACTTTCTTTATCAGGATGCTTTGTTAGCTTGGCTATTCAAATGATCCCTCAAGGATGTCATGCTAGAGTGGTTTTTCTCACTTCTTGACAACTCCATATTTTCCTTTGATCAATTGGTTAATCAGTTCTTACAATAGTTCTAGGAAAACATTGGGCCGAAGATCACTTTTAGTAATCTTGTCCAATGTAAGCAAGGGGCTCATGACAAAGTAATTGATTTCATTGCTCAATATTAATACTTGTTTTCCCAAATCTCCTATGCCTTGCTAGATTCTGACATCTAGCGTGTGTTCATAGGGAATCTATAGTTAACATTGTGAGAAAAACTTATTTTGATGAAATACCCTTCCTTCACCCATTTTTCTACTACATTAAGAGACTACCAGCAAATGGTGACACAGTATGGGGTTCCCTCCTCATCCTCCCATCCTGAGAATCAATTAATTGTGTTGTTTTTAGGAAACCTAAAATAAATAAAGCAGTAGTGAATGTGGTTTTCATTCCTACCAAAAAGAGCTTTGTAGGATGCAATAGAATTTTCACAAAACTATCTGAGTCTTATGCTAATGTTCTTCAAAAATTACTAAAATATGATTTAATTACTCTCCTAGAAATTAGACCACTACTCGAACCTTATCCTAGCCGGTATGATGCACAAAAAAATTGTCAATACCACATAGTCCTTGGTCATGATACTAAACACTGTGTTCGACATGTGATCCAAGACAACATAGACAATGGTACCATCTAGCTCGATGGTAAGAAAAAAAATTCAAATAAATATGTAGCCAAGCCTAACAACCAACTACATATCTACACAGATCCCTTTCCTTCTCATTCTTCTAATCTAATAACATCAACTTCTTCATCTTCTGATCCTATCCCTTCTGAGTACGTGAGCATGGTATCTTTAACTTCTATTCCTCCTCCAGGTCATGTAGAAAAGATTCTTGACATAACCTTCACACCACATGACTTGCCTTTGAACATGGAACCTTCTCCGCTTTACATTCTGGCTCAATTCAACAATAACATCGTAACCGATGTTATGGTTGACCTTGCTAGTCGAGTCAATGTTATTACATAGGAGACCCTCTTTGTCAAAAATTTACATAAGGAGAAGTATGAGGAGTCAAAGACCACTATATGTACTCATGATGGCTTCTTTGTACCTCCCATTGATTTCATTTCTTTGTCAATCCTTGTTGGGCCTAAATATGTTGATGTCCCATTTGTCATGATTCTTAAATTTGACCTATTCAGGGTAAGACTAGGCTTTCCTTGGCTAGTCTCCATGAATGCAGTTGCTTTAATTATCCACAAATTTTTTAAGTTCCCTCATGATGGCACAATGCATACTATTCAAGATACTAGATATAAACCACTTATGTTGCATGGGGGCTTCTCTCTAAATAATTTTTAGCTTGCCCCTATTAGACCTTTACCACCTCATTGAGACTTATTCTATAGGGCCTATTACAAGTACAATAAGAGAGTTGTGGCCCCTAATTTTGTTTTCCCACCATCATAATTCAATTTCATTGAAGGCCTCTATGCACATGCATTAGCATGCCTTGTCCTTTACACCTTCCTCTTCAAAGGCTAAGGATAAAAACAGTCCAACACATAGACATTCTTCCTCTTTTGTGGCTTCACAAGCCCCAGTAGTGTACTCAGTTCCTTCTACTATGCCTGGCATAGGAAAAGGAAAGGTGCCTATGTTGTGAAATTCTAAGCCTCAAGTCTTCTAACTCTCATTCCTCCCCACAATTCCCTGACCCACCCTCTATGGTAAGGGGAAACATACATCCAGAGTTGGTCCTTCTTTTGTTGTTTGAGCATCTCGACCCTCAAGGCCTCCTCTTGTTCCTCCACCTGCTTCTAAAGCAGGCAAAGGAAAGGATCTCATGGTTGAGACCCCTATCTCTATCTATGTTCCTCATTGTGTCCCTCCTTAGGATTCTACTCTTTCATCGAAAAAGGCCATGGAGAATACTCCTTTAGTGGAACAAGATTCCCTAGAACCTTCTCTGACTCTTATTCTTGGTGCTCATAATCATCACAACCGATTTACATGCGAACATAAACATCGTCAATGTCCATTTTCTAGGGAGTGTGAAGCCTCGCAGAAGATCAGGGATGAACCTTTTGTCTCTTCTTTTGTCGTTGCTCATGTTTCTATTTCTACTTCCATTATTGCTTATGTTCCCATCGCCTTTTGTCTTGCTTTTGGCTTCCTCGATGGATCCCAATGAACCTCTACCTAAGCAAGTGAATGTGTTCATCGCTCCTTCGAAGCATCCCTTGATCAAATCTCTCCCCAATCTTCCTCCTTTTCCAAATCTCGTTGGCATGCCTCATACAAAGGTTGTATCTACTCTAGCTCCTCATTCTCTTGCTTCCTCCACTTTTGATGCGATAATTCCACAACCTTCGCTTAAACGCAAGTTAGAGCACAACCTTGTTCCAAATGATGGTCACAAAAATTCTTCTTTGTCTTCTTCATCTTGTTCCACTTTGTCTTATATTGTTCTTGTGATGGATAAGTCACCTCCTTCCTCAGAGTTTGTCATTGCCGCTCTTCTAGAGGTCGACAATGACTATGGTTTCTCATCCTCCTCCTATTCAATCACAACACTTCACTCTATAGAAGTGTATGTTTGACTTGTTGGATGATATCTCCACTTTGTCATCTATCTTTGCTAGATCTATGATGCTAACCTCGCAGGAGCTTACTAATGAGGACATTGAGGTGACCTCCTCCTTGGTTCTTGTTGCAGGTGAGTCAACAGGTATTGCTCTTGCTATCCTCCTCTACAAGTTCATCTTCCTTCCCCCTCTGATGGTCTAGATTGGGAGAAAGATGACTTGTTGGAGGTATCAGACTAGAGCAGTACCTCTTCTTTATATTTAGATTAGCTTTGTGTGTTTGTTTGTGTTCCTTCATGCTTGTATGTTAATTTTTGTGCTCTCTTGGAGGATCCTTGATACCCTTGTAGGTACTTGGATACAGGAGAGAAAATATATCATAAAACTCCATCTATTTATCTCATCATTCTTCTATTTGTCATAAACTTTGATTTTTCATGTCAAAGACGATGTAAAGCATTGGGACATTTAGGCCTCTTCCATGTTGACTCGTATTTTTATTTGTCTTCATGTGCTCATCTTCTCATTTCGATCTATTTGGGGGGTGATGACAGTTTCATATTATTTATACTATTTATATATATACATACATACATTTATGATCAATTTTGACCCCGCATAATTGGATCCCCATGTGATCTTGATTTCTTTGTCTTCGGTTTTTCTTGATATTGTGGATTCTATGTGTTGCCCCTTGCATGACAAAATCCCATGTATACGTCCTGCTATGTATTTCATGTCACAACATCTCTTTGTATTTCTTCTCCTTAGAATGACATGTGCTCCTTTGTGTAGCACACATCATTCTAAGGGGGGGCTATCATATCTAATTAATTTCTTATCACTTTCTATCTTTTCAAAATTGTATTTCTTAAAAATCTTGATGTCTTATGATATTGTCGTTTAGCTTGGGGGAAACCTAACTAGACTTGTCTTATGATCTCATCTTTTTGTGATAAGGGTTCTCCTTGTAAGATTTGTTTCTATCACTCATGTTTTCATGATAGGGGTTCTCCTCCTTTGCGGGGTTCTTTTCTATCATGTTATATCTTTTTGGCGTATGGTCTCTAGCATAGCACAACTTGGTAGCCGTACCTATCAACACTATCTTTTGTCTAATCAAATTTTATCATGTTTCTTTTTTTCTTTTTTTCCTAATGTGTTTGTCTGTAGCTAACATGTTTGTGGTGATATTGTAGTCAACTTTGTAGGATGGAAGACCTATGTCCTCTTTATGTCCGGGCTCAGCTTCTCAATTGCATATACTAGATCAAAGACTTGTGTCCTCTTCATCTTGGGTATATTCTCTTCAACTTCTTTCTCTCCAATTAAACTTACATTTGTTAGAATACATATGCTCGCTAAAGTGGGGGCGAAATGTAATGCCGAAAATTGCATCCTATGCAATTTCGCATTCCATAACCTCCCCCTTAGATTAATTAAATTTGATAATGCAATGTCCCATTCACCTAACCTTAATCTTGTCTTTACCACTTTCATTTTTTATCGTTAAAGTGAACTTTTATCTCAGATGATTTGTGTCGCATAGACATATATGCATCGCGTGAACATCTCATAAAGATTCATGCCTACATAGTAGTTGGGACATTACACTTCTCACCTACCTGCAAAGTGTAATCCCTCTATAGCTTGCAAGCACGCTAAAAATGCCCCTTTTGCATGCCTATATCCATTTTCAGACCTCCATTTTTCGATTCCTTCATTCTATTCGATCTATCTCCCTTTCTAGATCGCATTCTTAGCATATCTTGGGTGTGGCATTCTCTTCCTTTCAGCATCACTATCTTGCTAAAGGGAGGGTAACTGCATTCTTTTCTTATTGCATTATCGTCTTCATGTGTTGAGCAACATATTGTTATTTTAACTTGTCTATTATGTTTATCTTGTTTATCTATTTTCTTTCCTATTATCTTTTCTATCTATCTATTTGGTTGTTTGTGGAGGTGGGAACACCTACGTGGGGGTTTTACTAAGGCAAGCCCCTAAAACAGCCCCAACCATTTTTATGTTTTCATGTGTGCAGATTTTGAAGGTGTTGCTTTGTGAGAGGCTTCATTCGTGGACCTTTTTTGAGTCTCCTCTCTTTCCTCCTTTCATTTCTATCATTTATTTTCAATCTCATTCGGTCTATGCTTGTTGTTTTATTCATTTTTGTTATTTTTTGTCATACTGATATCTTAAAAACATTTTGGAGTTTTTAGTTTCCGAATAGTTAGTAGCCTCTTTGTTGTATGTGTTAGTAAACTTTGTTTTTGATCTGTACGAGACTACAACACACCGCAAGGACATCCACATGTTGCACAATTTCCCTTGGTCGAGAGCCTATCAATTTTCTCATGAGACCTTTGCAGCCTACTCCTTCGGTCCCTAAAACTCTCATCCCTTAATTCATCATAAAACGTAAAATATAAACAAACTCCCTTATCTTGCCATTTTGCCACCTGAGCTTTGATCCTTGAGGTGCTCAAGGAACTTTCACCCTTTTAAGATCACGTCAATGTCGAAATTCCTCCTCTACAATAGCATACGAGCTCAACTACACCCAAATTGAGAAGATATGCCTAGTATTTATTTTTGCTTCTCAAAAAATATATTATTTTCTCAACAAAAGTAAACTTGTTGCCAAAGTTGGTCTTTTAAAGTATCTTCTACCAAAGTTGGCTCTTATAGAATGGAAAAATGGTTTATTTTTCTCAGTGAGTTTGACATTAAGTATGTAAATTAGAAATCTATAAAGGAACAAGTCTTTGTAGAGTCAACTTGCAGAAGCACCACTACAAACCTTTAAACATAGAGTTCCAGGATGAGTCCGTTCTATCTCTTAATGAGTTGCCTAAATAGAAATTATATTTTGGTGGCTCCTTCAATACTCTTGGTTTAAGGGCAAGATTTTGTTAGTTACACCACAAGGTGACCTCATCCCCAATGCATTCAAAATTAGTTTTCCTTGTACCAACAATATTGTTGAATATGAATCCCTCATTTTAAGCCTCAAATTAGCAATTCGATGAAATGTTCAACATTTTTCCATATATGGTGGTTCTCAACTCATCATAAAATAAGCCAATGATGAATATTAGGTTAAAGATTAAAAATTCACCCCTTACAAATGAATGATTTCTAGCTTGACAAAAAAATGAGCATATTACATTTAAGCACATTCCTTGCAAAAATAATAAATCAACAAATACTATTGCTACTATTGGTTCACTTCTTGAAATGCAAAAAGACACCTAATAGTGTCAAGCTTTGGTTGAGCACCTAATGATCCCAACATATGACATCCCAAAATTAGAAATGGTATGTGTGATTGTTGATCCTAATTCCCCTTGGTATCATGAAATTTACTCCTACCTCTATGACAACATTATATCTACTACTCTCTTATGAAATTATTGCAAAACCTTCATATATCATATATCATGCTTCACACTCCTTAGAGGTACCCTCTATCATAAAGGTTATGATGGTACCATATTAAGGTGTTTAAATTTAGAAAAAGATAACTTAGTGATCAAGGAAGTCGCAACAGAATCTACAAAGCACATACAAGTGGCATGGTCCTAGACAAGGAACTTCTAAGAATAGGTTACTATTGGCCTACCATGGAGAAAGATGTTTATTAGTATGTCAAAAGATGTCTAGCATGTCAAAAGCATAGAGACATCAGCCACACACCTTCTCAAGCATTGCAACCAATCACAACTTTGTGGCCCTTCTCTTCTTGGGGGCTCAATCTCATTGGAAAGATAATATTTCTTCCTTTCATGGCCACAAACATGTCATTACAACCACTAAATACTTTACCAAGTGGGTAGAATTCATTTTGTCGAGCCCCACATTGTAACTAGCAAACAAGTTTCCAAGATCATCCTTAATCATCTCACTAGTCATTACGATATACATTCTACAATTGTCACTGGCAATGATAATTCCTTCAAGAATAATGACTTCAAAGCGCTTTGTGACCAATTCCATATCAAACATAAGTGACCATATCCTATTATCCTCAAGGTAATGGTCAAGTTGAAGCTTATGATAAATTTATCACTAAAATCCTTTATAAGATTAACAATAACACTAGCTAAGATTGCCATCTTCAACTCTATCATGCTTTATAACCTTACCATACTAGTATCCAAATACTTACAATAGCCATGCCTTATTTCCTTGTCTTTGGATTTGAATGCATCATACTCATTAAGATCAAGCTACCATCATTTTGTGCCTCCTTGCATGATTTGATTGATGATAAGGAATATAGAATTGTGCATCTTCATGAGCTTGATTTGTTTGATGAGAAACAATTTGGTTTGCTTGATCATTTGAAAGCATATCAAAACATGTTATAGATAAGCCACAAGTTGTATCAATCCTAGAGAGCTTGAGATTGGAAACATTGTTCTTAAAGAATTTTTTTAAACACTAATTACAATCGTGAAAAGAAAGGTAAGTTTGAACCTAATTTGTTGGTCCCTTATGTTGTCATTGTTAAATTTGGGCAAGAAGCATACAAGTTGGCCACATAAGAGGAACAAGAGCTTAATGAACCTATGAATATCCTACGTCTCAAAAGTAAATTCATGCTTGAAGGGTTTGATGTTGCTCTCACCAAAGGTACCCAAAAAAAAAGTAAAGAGAGAAATTTCATCTGTAGGTGAACCATTCCTATAGCACCTTGGGCAACTAGCATGATAAAAACTAGTCTTTGGCATCATGTGTAATCCATTGTCTACAATCACCTACACTTGGGGGAAGGCCCCATTCTATCTAGTTCTCATTATCCTCAACCATCCTTGTTATTATCCAATCACATCTATTCATTTTTTTCTTTTTGACCTCAATAAGAACACCAAAACCTTGAGGCGTGTTTTGGAAAATTCTTGCTATATCAAATTTCTAGTGTTGTTTGATTAACATAAACATGACATATTACAAAAATATATAAAAGTCCAAAAAAATTGATAAAACAAAATTATCCAAAAAAAACAACAAAACAACAAAAAATCATCATTCAACAACAATCACAAAATAGAAAAATCAAACAAAGTGCTTGGTTCAATTAAAATGCCCATTCATCTTAAACACGTCATTGTACTTCTTTTGGGGTTTATCATTTCCAATTCAATATACTTGTGTGCATTATTACTTGGGACAAATCAAAGCTATCAATATCAACACCTCTTGGGTTTTAGCCTAATCAAGGATAAGCATTTGATCTTTTTATTTTTCTTTTTCTTTTAAATGTGTCACTTTTCTTAAATATTTTCTCATTTTCTTCTACTTGTATTTCTATGTCATTCCTTGGGGCATTTCATGGGAGTTGCATTATCATGGTCTTTTGTATCATGTTGCATCCTTTCATTTGCTTGCTTGGATGTTTTTCCTATATACCACATGGCAATTATGCCATCATGGTCTTCCATGTCATGGCGCATCATGTTATATGCTATAATAAATCAAGTTGTTCAAACATTTAAAATTTTGTGCAAATTTTACAACATTCATCATCACATCATTCACACTCACCTTCATTTATTCTTAACTAACTATCTATGACCAACATTTATTCTATCCCATTCTTCGAATTTTAACCCATCTATTCTACCCAAGTTCTTTCATTTAATTTCAAGTGTCCATCTATCTATCTCATTCCTACATGTCCTCTCAAAGGAATATCTCTCTAACATCATGCCACTTAGGCCATCCTCTTTTATCCATTCTTTCACTTCTACTTTCTTTCATAAGTCACTGCTTCTTTTAGATGTAGCACCCTTTCAAAGAGGAACAAATGTAGACACCTAGATTTCACCACCTTGGCTTGTCATAATTATCTCTCGTGTTATCAATAATTATATTATCATTCTATTGGCAATCAAATAATTTTGTTGTCAAGTTGTTCACATCATTTGGTCACACCGATTATTTATCAACCTTATCAAATCAAATCACTGTCAATTAATTGATTGCATTGTATTAATTAATTAATGTCATCCCCCCTTATCACCCCATGTCTAATTAATCATTTAATCATTATTAGTTAATTAATTAATTCCTAATTAATCCATGCATATATATCCAATTAAAATAAATAAATAATTCTAATTATTTTCACCCACATTTCACTCATCAATCAAAGTCAAATAACTAATTGAAATGAATCCCACATTTCAATCCATGTCAATTTAGTCAATCTCACATTTTGATCCATGTCAATTTAGTCAATCCCACATTCTGATCCATGTTAATTTAGTCAATCCCACATTTTAGTCCTTGTTAATTTAGTCAATCCCACATTCCACGCATCAATCAAATTAACTAACTAATCAATTAATACAATCTATTATAAATCAAATTAGTTGACTAAACAATCAAATTAATTGATTGATCAATCAAACTACTTAACTAATATGTTGAATTAGTTGACTAATCAATCAATTAAGTTAACTAGTCAATTAAACTAGTTAACTCTAAATAATGTCTTTAGTCAAGATTGATTAAACCAATCTTGGCTATTTATGTTTTCACCTAAAATCTATGAAGTTGTCAACTCTTTCATCTTCTTGCCTAGAGATGGGAGCTTGGCACAACATTGATCATGATCTTTAAAATTTTGAATCACATCGTCATCACATTGCTTGAAAGCTTATACATCTTGTTGAACTATCACAATCCACCATCAAAGCATGAGCAAAGTTAAATCAAGCCCTATCTAAGGCTTGCTTATATTTAGAGAGAAAAAGGAATCACGTCATTATTATGATTTATTTTGTCACTCTAAAATGTATGCACACAACAAGGCTTAGAAAGTGCAATTGAGATGCACTTGGATGCATTAGGTGTATTGATTATTGGTGCTTGGGGCATTAAATAATGACCTCTAAAAAAATACCTTAATTATTGCCTCTTTACCTATAAATAAAAGGTTTGGGATAGGAGCTTGACATAACTTGTAAATGTTAATTCTAAGTGACATTTGATATAAGCACCAAGAGGCTTGAGTAGCTTGTTGAGTGGATTTTGAGGAACATAAAGGTTGTGAGTTTTCTCATGAAGAATGCAACAATTGCTCAAATCTACTATAAATGTCATTTTGTGCATGATTTTCTCTTTAATTAAGAGTGTTAATATCCACATGAAGGCTTCGAGTGTAATATTGTTTGGTAACTATTTGGTTTGTGAGATAACATTTTTGTGTACATTCAAGGTTCAGCCTTTCCTACAAGAATTTCCCCAAGGGATGCCAGTGTCTCTTGAGTAGTTTTATTCCTTCTTCATTCTTGTTATTTGTTGTTATGCCAACATTTGCATAATCAAATAACTTGTGACATCTTTTCTCATTCAACTAATGGTGACAAATGTTTCATATTTTCCTACATTTGGTATCAGAACATAGTTTTGAGGTTTGGTATTAGTAGTGCTAAGAGAATTTCATTTTTAAATACATTGAACATACTACCATCATCAATTTCTAAACCATTGGCGAGTGAATTCTACACAATAGCAATATTGTTCTTCATTGTTATTCTCTAAACAAAGTGCCTTGTCCAATAACATTTCAATTTATCAATTCCCAACACGTCTAATTATCCAAGTTATTTAATGCTTGGTTGTACACATTTATTTAATTAGCCTAAATTTATGTAAAACATTTTTTATTCCTTTATATTTAGGAAAGAAAAATTCATAATTTTAGTTTATTTTAACTTAGGTATGCTTCTAAAATTTTCTTTTGAACATATCAAACAAATTATCAAATTTATATTATTTAGAGGAATATATTCATGTGATTCAATGCATTAAAATATAACCAGACGTGAAAATAATTAAGAAATGGCTTGAAGCAACTTTTTGCCGGCTATTTATTTACATCCGGCAAGTGCATAGGTTAAAAATACAAAGCTTTTACTAAGATTCATAACTAGAATATGTTTGTCTACGTAGCCATGAAGTAACAACGAGCTCCATCAATCCTTTAAAAACTAGTGTGTAATTCCAAGGAAACTGTTAAGATAAATTAATGCATATTTTATATCAAATTTAGGTATTTGAATTCCATTTTGACAAAAGCTTGTCAGCTCTAGTCAAAATTTCCAAAAAAAAAAAGATAAAGTAAAGATTGATGAAAACAAAAATAAATACATAGAAGGCCAGAGCTCATTTGTTAGAGGTTTATATCCACAAAATGCAGATCAAGAAGGATACAAAATTATGCAGATGGCTCCCAAAGCTAAAATGGATACTTGCAAGTGCATGCAATTACCCAGGGTGTGCATTTTTCTTCACATGCCTAGAGGTTGTAACCTTGTAAATATGTCTGTCATCATGAAGATGCAAAATTAAAGTAGCCTCCGGATTGCTAATATTCAGTACAAATCCCACAAGGCATTGCTAGCCATTGTTCACTAAAGGTAAGGCTTGACTTAATTGTTAAAACAGCAATAGAAAAATGTGAATACCATGCCACCCTAATGATTGTGTAAATATGATCCCCTTAATGTAGAGAGCTAATAGTCTGCTTGTATTAATGTTCTAACGTTTAATGAAACACTTCCAAATAATTACCTTCATTCCATAAATTTTAATCTTTATTTCAAAGCATTCTTGCCTTAGGGGGTCATATGTATGAATCCAGAGGGAGAATGGAGTACAGCTCAAAACAACACAAGGAAAATGGAAAATAGAACCCCCTAGTGGAATGCTTGCCTAAGGAGACTCTAACACACCAAATCAGTGTCTTGCTTGGCAGTCACCTGAAAAATTAACTTTACCTTTACCTTTCTATAACAGTAAGACAGACTTGGCCAGGTCCACCACAGGAGACTGATTTGAATTTCAGCGGGCCCATACCTACCTCACAAATCCAGTGAAATTTACTGTATAACAGAAAGATCTTTATTGCATGCTCAAGCTAGAATCTAACAAGATGTTTCGATTAGAAAAACTGGTTTTCTTTTTATAGAGCACAGAAAGAGAATTTACAATGGAAGCCTGAATTACCTGTACTATGTAAAGAACAAAAGCTAAGTATTTCAATCAGCAAGCAAAGACGTCTTCTCATATTTCTTCAAACTCTTCAATCAGTCCATGCAGAACAGTTATGGAATGACTGCAAACATGTCAATGGCAGAGATAAGGATCTTGCAAATCTGTCCAGAATCAGCGATGGCAAATTTGGCTCGTGAAAATGGAGGCAGTTCACTGATTTCTTAGTCAATGCCTGGTGTAAGAAATATTTAAGTGTATTGTCAAAACTCTAGACAAAAAGCAAGCGAGAAAACTATAATAAATGAGTATTTACTAAATACAGAAAACTTACAGGAAAATTGACCCATATTAAAGAGTCCTGTATTCCACCAGTTATCTCATCAGCAAATTTAGCTTTCTCTTCTCCTAACATAGCTCACAAAGGGCGTTTAAAAAACCCTTTGGCATGCATCTTGTCTACTAGTTCTTCGTGCTTCTGTATTTGACCTGCTTTCCGCAGCACATCTAAAACCATCTTATAAGTTTCCAAAGATGGTTGTATGCCTTTTTCTTCTGTCATTTCCTTAAAATGCTTATATGCTTGATTCCAGTGCCCAAACTGACAAAATGTGCCAATCAGAACTCTGTAAGTATCAACATTTGCCTCACATGCATTCTTTTCCATTTCTCTCCGAAGTTCCAACACCATATCTGTTGATTTCATCTGAGAAAACATCCGCATCAAAGCATTGTAGGTAGCTGTGTTTGGAGAACATTTCAATTCCTTCATCCTAGAAAACAGTTTGTAAGCACTGTTGACGTCATTCATCTTGCAAACGTGCTTGAAAAGAAGGTTAAAAGTCGATGAATTTGGCACAACACCTTTGCTAACCATCTGATTTAAAATCTTAAGAGCAGCATCTAATTTCTTATCACTACAGTGGTTCATAATTAAAAGATTGTAAGTAAGAACATCAGGCCGAATCCCACGTCTCTTCATCTGTTTACAAACCTCTAATGCCTTTTCTCCCTCATTTGCTTTCACATGTGCACGAAGCAAAGCATTGAAGGTCACAATGTCTGGGGAGCATCCACAGCCAATCATTTCCCTCAAAAGATCCCAAGCCTTGTTCACATTTCTAGCCCTACAGAAACCCTCAATAAGAATATTGTATGTAACAACATTAGGTTGAATTCCTTCTTCCTTCATGTCCCCAAAAACCTTCATTGCCCGAGAAATATTATTATCCCTGCACCACCCATAAACAAGGGTGGTGTAAATGACTGTATCAGACTTAAACCTATCCCTTAAACCTTCAAAAAATCCCTGGGCTTCCTCAACATGTTTTTTTTTACAGAGTTCACTAAGAACGATTGCAAATGCAACTGAATCAGGTTTAAACCCATAGTCCTCCATGCGATTAAATGCATCGATAGCTTCGCTGGCCATCCCAGCCCTAACATATCTTCTAACCAAAATTGAAAATGTCATAACTGTAATCAAAACATTTGCCTTCTTCATCTCGTTCATCAAATTCCATGCAATATCAAATTGCTTAACCTTACCTGAAAAATAGAGGGTTCTTTCAGTTCTGACTCCAAAGATCAGTAGTGGTCAAAATGATCATGCTGTGATATCAAATTTCTTAACCTTACTAACAAAAAGAAGGGTGCAAAGGTGAGACTCAAAACGTAATCAACAAAAATAATCACACAGCAAAATAAAATTTCTAAGCTTACCTAACAAAAAAAGCGGAGCCCAGAAATTTGACTCAAAAACAAGCAATAAATATTATTACATAGCAATGCCAAATTTTGCAACCCTAGATAGCATTGTGGGGCACTAAACTTAGATTCACAAACCTTGCATGACAATGTAGGGTTTAAGAGCTAGACTTGAAACTTTGGAAACCTTATCCAACAAAATAGGGATTGAAAAGTTATACTTGAGAGGGCAGTACTAAAAATGATCATACAGTTACATAAAAATCAAGACAACATATAATGCCAAAATCACACAGTTTCTACCAAAAGAGAAAAGAAAAGATGTTTTCTCAGTTTGCTAATTTTGGAAACCTATAATCCTTACCATGAAATTTCTTAACTTTATCTCACAAAAAAAATTTGAAAAGTTAGATTCCAAACATTACTAGTAAAACTGATCATACAGCAATATCAAGTTTCATAACCTTTACTAACAAATTAAGGATTCTAGGAGTTGAGCTTGAAATTTTGCGAATAGAAATGATCACAAGACAGTATCAAATTCCTTAACCTTACCTAACATAAGGAGAGCTCTAGACTCAAAGCATCTAGATAAGGTATAATCACATGAAGATTTATCTAGTATTTTAATCTTACTTAACAAAAAGGATTCTAGAAGTTACATCAGAAAGGTGAGCAGCAAAATTCATAGTTGAAACGGTTCAGCAGACTGGACGAGGGAATCTCAGCAGTCAGCACTCAGTTATCGAAAGAAAAACACTTAAACAAAGGCGAAAAGAAAACTAACACTGCAAAAGAGTACCCCCCTACCCTAATCTGACATCTATATCTCTGCTTTGCCACGCCCACAGTACAATGTATGGTTTGCAGGATGGAGGAATGAACTTTTTGGCGATATAGAGTGATTATGGTCAAGTTTAGGGAAAGATTTCAATTGATTTATGACCAATTTAATTTGCAGGTGTTTCCTTTATTTCCAAGTATATTGGCCCCATGGACCTGCAAGTCCCAATGCTACAGGAAAAACGATCGCATGATGGAATTCTTATAAAATCAACAAGAAAAAATATATATATATCCCTGGAAATATCAGACTTAACTCACCTAACAAATCCAGCATTTCGTTGTAGGCCTGAGGGCTATGCAAATATCCCTCCTGTCGTCCTGCCCAATTAAAGAATGCGAGGGCCTCTTTACAAGGAATCCCCTGCCTCGAGCTGCAGCATTTCTCAATCACTTTCTCCACCAATATTGGGGAAATTTCAAAAGGCATTTGCGAGAGTTTAAAGCTCAGATTGGAATCAAACAAATTGTGGGTGTATTCTTCCTTTGTTTCTGATGTTGTTGGGGAGCTTTTTCTGTGGTGTTGTGTAAGAAGGGAGTGTATCTTTTTTAAGGCTTGAGAGTCAAATTCGGGAGGTTTTTCCGCTTGGTCTTGAGGATTTTGTATGGTGGAGAACATTCTGATGTTGTGGGTCATGCATTTGGTACAAGTGAGGGAGGTTGCAAAGGGTAAAATGCGCTGGAATTGCTTGAATAATAATCTGGGCGCCATTGAAGAGAAAGATCCCTAGGGTTTTAGAGTAGTTCACAAATGTTCTCGTCTGCTTTTGAAGGGTTTTAGACAGTAAATATCTTTTGCGGATTGTTTTAAACCTTTACAAGCTCGTTTGGAACATTAAGAGAAAAGATATTGTTAATTAGAGGGAATATTGAGTGTGATCCTCTTTCTATGATGTATTGTTCATTGTGATGGATCACACAATGTTAATTAAAATATATTGTCTATTTTGGAAAGTAATCTCTTGAATAAAAGATATTGTTAATTAGGGAATATTTCAAAAGTATTTTTAATTAGAATATATATGTATTTATGTATGGTTAAATTTAAATTTTGAATTAAAAAAGTATTTGTAGTTTATTTTAGAGATGAAAAGTGTATATTTCACATTTTTTAAATTTGTTTTGTAATTGGTTTAGCATATATTTACAATAAGTGTAATTTGCGATTGGGATTGATTTTTATCCTTGAGAGTATGACATATCTCAAAAACTCCTTATCCCAACTAGACATGACCCCTCCCCCTATGTTCATGCCCTAAATCAATTTAAGAATAAACATGCATGTTTTTATCCTCTATCGTTATTGCATACACCAACCTCCATTGTTATAGCTCCATCTACATGATCATAGAGTCATATACCTACAACTCTTTAACTACTCCATACTAAAACATTCTTCTAAGGGTTTGACTAAAGCAAGCTCCTAAATATGTCATAGGCACTCCTTTTTACCATAGATCTTTGTTTACTCCTAATAGACACTATTTTGTTGAAGTGATTATCATCAAAAAATAAAGACTTTTGAAACTTGATTTCAACTATTTTGGGACACCCTTTGTATCACTTAGATATACAAAACTCCAAAATTATACAAGCTTTATTTAGTTGGATCTTCTTTCTTTTTCTAGTGCTAGTGCAATCTCAACTTGTACTCAAATTGCATTAATTTAATCTAACAAGAAAGCATCATTTTGTTTTTATTTAGTATTAGATTATTAAGTAGATGACTAAAATTTTAGTATTTAAAGTATTTAACTAATTAGTTGATCAAACAATTCTTAATCAAATTAGTTGACTGCAAGTCAATTGATTGATCAATCAAGCTAGTTAACTCATCAATCAAGCTAGTTGACTAATCAATCGAGTTAACTAGTCAATTAAATTAGTTAATTATAAATCAATTTAGTCCTCCAAATTGATCAAATCAATCTTGGTCATTCATATTTTCACCTAAAATCTATAAATTCACCATTTCTTTCAAGAATTCAAGGATCTCTCTAAAAAAAACTCTAATTTATTTATGAATGTTTGAATCAAAACATTATTGTGATATCAAAGAGTTTGCACAAAATTTGAGGATCCACATATCCATCAAAGAACATGAGTAAATTGAATCTACGTTCTATATAATGTGTGTATTTAGAATAAGAAATCAAAATATTGCTTTTAATTTCAACTTTGTTCTAAATTCATTGCATTCACAATTCAATAGATTTTTATCACAATAATACTCATAGATCTTACATACAATATAATACCCATAGGTCTTACCATTTTCCATAAGTCTTACAAGTGCCAAGTTAGGTCTTACATGTAATACAATGTTTTATATGAAAGAATTAATATAAAGAAAGATATACATAGAGCCCATAGGACTCACATATAGAGTTAGCCACTAGGAGATCTATTATTGTCATGAACACTCCCCCTAAATGGAAACTCCTTGAGTTTGAGCATTATAATAGAGGCATAGAATAGAGGATTTGTAAAGCAGATGCTAGGATTCAATCCTACACCACAAAGATTGCTATATATCTACAACTTGATAATTAGAGTAATTTTTTTATTGAAAGTTTTTCCTTAGATAAAGTGCACATAAAATTTAACGTGATTTATTATTTAAACATGGGTTATTAGAAAAAGCAATATGTTCATTGATTATCTCATAATAAAGTGATGTTTACATTTGAATCCATATGAAGCTCAATAATAACTTCAAAGTTGCATTGATTCCTTTGTCAATTATGGTGTACTATAACATTCAACCTTTATAAATGAAGGAGAAATTACTTCATCTATGTAATAACTCCTACACCATATTTTAGGAACATAACTAGAGTAGATTTCTTATCAATGAGACTATCGACATACTTAGTAACATAATAAAAAATATTTTTATATTCTTTATGTAGGAATTATAAATACTATAATTTATTAAACCTTTAATATATTTTAAATATTCTTTTTAAATTGCTTTTAATGATCCTTCAAAAATCTAGACACGAAACCTACTATATAGTCAGGTTTATAAAAAAATAGAATTCATCTTTTTCATGGTGATTTTAGGGTTTGATTAATACAGTAATATTCAATAAGTATAATAGCTAATTTAAAATGATTGTATTACATTTCTTTGTAAATCATGTCCATACTTTTCTTTTAGATATTTGTAATTGGTCCTAGAATGCATCCAATCCTAAATGATGAAGATATATATATATATATATATATATATGTTATATTTAATAAAAAATTAATGTATATATAACATAGTTATAATATTTGATCAAAATATGTAATCAATACCCAAAAAAAATGATGATTGTTCATTTTGACAAGATGATTAAGGCATGAGATTCCCACTAACATAAGTAAGTATTAATTTTCATGATTTTTTTAAGTTAACAATCATTTATCAAACATATAATCAAAGAACTATAAAAAAAATCTTGAAGTAATAGGTGAGCTATCTTTTTGAGGCTTTATCCCCGAATAGTTTGTATCTTCAAGGTTTTCTAAGTAGAATAAAATAACTCTCAAGTAAATAAAATAACTTAAGATCGATATCTCTTCAGATTTTTTAGATTGATGTATTTAAGATATTTATCTTAGTATGCATTAAACTCATATGTACAAAGTATGAGTAAATATACTTGTTACCAACTTAAAAAGACTAATTAAATCAAAAAAATTACATATATAATAAACAACACATATAAATATTGAATTTCTTTGAAGTTTCTCAAAACCTATCATAGTTAAAGAGATCTTATATAAAGCAAAATATGGAACCCTAATTTAGTTAATTCTCTTTCATTTTTTTATTTTTTTTGTTTGGTTTGTGTTTATAGAGGACAATGTCAAACAACTTGAAAGTAGTTGACTAGAAATCTTAAGTAGGTTGAGCTCTTATCATATGAATGCCTCAACTATATGAAGATTGAACCAAAAACAAGAAATTGTATTGTCATATTTTTCATACGTTATCCAGTGGGTGAATAACAACACAAATGGAGATAATTGAGAGGTAGCTATGATTGGGTAACAGTCAAGGAGAGTATTTTATTTTTATTACTATAGAAAATTGGATATGAGGACTCATGACCTACTATGAGGAGTTGTGCCCCTTCTTGTTGAGTAGTGGGATAAGTGCAAGCAGTTGAGTTCACTTTTAGTGTGTATCATGAGAAGAAAAATGTATTCGCTTAGAAATGAAAGCCTAAACCTAAATGCATACACATTTAGAATAGGTACTCATTTTGTTTTAAGATTTCGTTTCTAAATGGGTGCACATTTTTTATGAAATTGTACATGTTTCTTTTTAGAATGCATACCTATTTCTAAATGATTACTCATTTCTTTTTAGAATGCACATTTTTTTTAATGGGTGTAATTTTTTTAAAATTTAAAATTTAAGACCCACACTTTTGCTTTAGTTTAAGGCTTGGAACAAACTTGGAAAACCAACACTAAGTCGAACTTGCAAGTAGAATGTCATGATAGTAGCAAGAGTAAGAACTTTAGCAATATGTTGATAAAAAAAATTGGGTTTTTTTGGGTGAAATTAAGATGGAAATGTCTAGTTTTCAAAAAAAAAAAAAATTTAGTGTTGAACATATTTTTCTATTTATTAATTAATCTTTAAATAAAAAATTTTATAAAGTTGAAATAACATATGCTACTATTTTTTAGTAACTTTTGATTTAAAGATTTTTTTTTGAAAAAAATATGTTTGAACAATATAGACATCAGTCTCTATATAATGGAAAATATATATTTTATAATTTTTTTAATGTAAAATTATGTTGGATGTACATGAGAGGTTTTTACAAAATACTTTAATTCCAATAAAAAATAAATTTAAAAAATGCATTTTAAACTAAAATGAAAATATCCTAACCAAACTGCAACATCATATGCATCTTTCTATAAAATTATTTTTTAAAATACTTTAATTTACTACTTATGTTTTTGGTCATGCATGTGTTTATTTTGGCCTTCAACATACTTTTTTTAAAAGGTGACTTTTGTACATCCTATAAAAAATCCATTTATGACATTTGAGTATTAGAATAACATATATTTTAAATCCAACATATTTTTTTTAAGTGCTCACTCTAGATAACCTGTGTAAAAGAGGCTTTTCCCTAGTGAATAGATTTTATCTCTATGAAAGGGATTTGGAGTCTCACCTCCATCACCTCCATCTTCTACTTGGCTACAGTTTTGTTAAAAATGTTTGGGATAGTATCCTTTCCCTTTGGAATCTTTGTTGGGTTTTTCCTTTCTCCTTTAAGGACCTTTGGTCTCAATGGATCACTCTGACCTCTAATCATGCTCTTGCATGTCTATGGTCTTTAATTATTCCACATGTTGCGTGGGGATTCTAGAAAGATAGGAACAATCATGTTTTCAAAGAGTCTTTTTTGACTCATGAAAGAGTCTCCATCAAAATTTGTTACTCTATCAAGGAAATTTTTTTGTCTAGGATTCTCAATAAGCATGTGGGTGGATCTATATCTACTCCTATATATGTTTGTGATAAGCAGGTGGTGCACAACTGACATTTAGCCTTTGATATATCAATCTCATTTAACAAAGTGAAGAATGTTAGAGATAATGTTGTTTGGATGCCTCCTTTGTGAGGTTGGATCAAAATTAATTTTGATGGGGTAGCCAAGGGAAATCCAGGGCCTACTGGTAGTGGCAAGGTGATAAGAGATAAGCATGGTAGGTTTATATTGATTATGGAACTCCCTTTAGGTACCCAGACAAACCACATTGTCGAAGTTGCAATTGCCTACAACAATTTGAATTTTGGCCCACTCTTTGGGTTTTGGCAAGATATGGATTGAAGGAGATTCTTTGAATAGTATTAGTTATTAAAAAAAAATAGCCCAAGTTGGTCGATTGAAAATTTAATAAAGGATTCTATTTTGATCCTTAATACTTTAGATGAAGTTCACATCTCCTATATCTATAGGGAGGGTAATTCTATAGAGGATTATTTTGCTAACATTGGTATGACACGACCCATTGTTGGGATAAGGCGAATGATGTTCCTTTTCACATTCAAAATCTTATTAATTATGACATGCAAAGGGCTTGTAATGGCATGGTTTTTTAATAATGGGAGGACAAGTATGAAAAGGCTTTATGAATTAATGATTCGGGAAAGATATGCCTTGGGAATTGCATTGATTGTCATCAATGCCCATTGTCCTCTCACACGGATTATGGGAATTTTAGCAAGCCTTCAAAAGTGTTTATTTGGGGTCAAAAGGTTATTTTGATTTCCCTATTTCTTAAACAAGCTAAAATGGGAGGTGATAGAAGCATAATTGAGCCCTCGTCCTATGAGGATATCAAAAACAAAGCTATGATTTGGAAGATTATTGAAGATGGAGATGTTACCCCTTACCTGGAGAAGTTGTACAAACATGATCTTGAAGTCACAAGGGCCTTTGTTAATGGTTGGAAGGATCACACTATCAATGCTAAAGGGAAGGAGTTGATTGTCACAAAGGATCTTATAGTAGAAATCACAAGTCTCTCCACCTAGGGTAGAAATTTCTTCAGGGAAAGGAAGACATGTGAAGTGCAATTTAATAGTTCTTGAAGGGTTCTTTAAAGGGCATAAGATGTTAAAATACAACATTGGAGGGTATGATTGTCTGTCAATAAAACCAATTTAGGCAGAGTTGGTGAAAGTGCTTATGTGTTATTTTACTCTTGACAAAAGGTACACACATATGTATGGTTTCCATTTCATTCTCCTAAATCACTTTCGTCATAAGATTTTGGTTTCCTTTCCTTTTTACCTTCTTTCCTTGCTTGAATTTGGTCTTAAAGAGAGGAAAAAGAATATAAAACTATCAATTTTACATGAGAGCCCTATTTTATTGATTATGGAGTATCTGAAATCCCTCCCTTCTCCTACTATGGTTAAGAAGCTTCCTTTGAAACACATTTCTAATGCTTGAAGTATCTCTTTTGATGAGGGTTTGAAGTTTTCTTCAAATGGGGATACGGAGTGTAGAGAAGAGGATGAATTGGAAATGTAATCTAATTCCTTGTCTAAGGATGAGAAAATGAAAAAGGGAAAGTCTCAAAAGAAAAGGGCTCGAACTCATACTTCATGTCAATTGGGTTGCACACAAAGGGCTTTATTCCTGAAGACGTCCTTATACCTTCAGCTGAGAAGAAAAAATCTAAAAATTCTAATAACTGGGAGAAAAGTGGTAAAGGTGAGGCTAAAGTGGAGGTTAAGGCTAACATGTAAGTTGGTTGTAGTAATAAAGGCCCTAATCTTACCTCTAAAAATATAAATTATAGTCATATTTTCTCTCCTCAAGATTTGTTCGAGGATTTCCCATAGGTTAACACAAACAAAGAGGAAATATATAATGTTTTGGGGTTAGCTAGAGATAGGGTGGTGGACCGGTTTCGTTTAATCAAATGGTTTTTTCTTGAACTGAATAAGATTAATGTTAAGATAAGATCTATATAAAATAAAATTGATGCTAAGAGGGATGCAGAGGATTCTATGAATACAAAGAATTAAGAAAAGGAAATTTATTTGGCATTGGAGGCTATTATGACTGAAGTCAGTTTAGTGAAAGATGATTATAAAAATAGGGTTAAGGTTTTGGAGGAAAAAATGATGTAGATTAATCAAAATCTGGAATGGGTCATTAAAATTAGTCAATGCACCATTCATAACAGTGTTGAAGGTATTTGCATCCTCACTGAACTTTTGAAGGAACTCAAGGAAGACCAAGTTATTGATGCCTCCAACGTAGTTGAGAAGACAAAGAATGAGCACAAAGCTAAAGGAAAACAAAGCCACATAAAGAAAAAAGGACCAAGTACTCGCACAAGGGGAAAGAAGAAATATTTCCAAAAAGAGAAGAATGATTTGCTTAGCTTGGTTGATCTCCATTAGAGCTTCTATCAATAGGAGCTAGAAATGGCTAATACCCTTAAAGAGTTATAATATTTTTTTTGTTAGTTTCTAATTGTTTAGTGGTTATTTCTTGGTAGACCCGTTGTAGACCTTTGTTGTTGGTTCTCTGATATTTTGTTTAGACTGCTTGGAACATTTAGGTTTCAGGTCCCTGTAAAACCTATTTGGTTGCAAATATTTTTCATTGAACATTCTTATTCTTGTATTTTGTGTAAGGGTTTCAATTCCCTTTAAAGCATATTTTACCTTAATCAAAAACTTATATATTTGAAAATTAGGAATAAAATCTTACATTTCATATTCTTTTACCATATTAATATTTTCTATGTAAGTGCTTCAAATTTTGAAAAAATGATTTAACTTTTTTAACAAAAAGTTGGCCCATTATCTTGCACTTTCCTAATCGCTTCCATGGAGGAGTCAAAATATTCTTAATGGGATGTGAATCCTAAAAAAATTGATATAGGGGTTCATGATTACCTAAGAGGAGTTTTGATCCCCTTATTATTGGGCAAAGGGCTCCATGGAGGAGTTGCACCCTTTTAATGACACTACAACCTTCATGGAGGAGTTACAACTACTTTAGAGTTGTAAACCTTATATAATTTTTAATGATACCAATATATGTATATTGAATATGTTACTTAAATTTATAATTAATGGGTAATGATATTTAAAGGATATTATCTAATTATGAATAAATTTGCATATACATTGTTGTATTGTATATGTGAAGGCACTTATAGAGCATAAGAGGTATACTAATAAATGCATTTTATATACATTTAAGGCCATTAAGAAAGAAGAAGATAAATAAGATGTGAAATATCTAGGTTCTTTTTATGTTTATATTTGTATAGACTTATTATGAGTTTTTGCAATCAATTATGATGCTTTTGTGGGGGTTTTAACCAAAATACATTAAGATCCCATTTTCTAGTATGGTGTCAAAGTAGGTTAAACAATACTAATTATTTTTATAGGTTGACATTCCTCAACTTAGTTTTAGGAAATTTATGATCCACCTTTAAGCATTGTTGATTTTTAATGATTGTAGGCAAATCAAAAATGAAAACTAGAAAAGTAATTACATAAATGGACAAAAAATATATCATATAAAGATTATTTTTCTAATTCATTTTTTCCTTTATCTAAAAGTATTGATTTTTGAAAACTAGGTATTTTAAAATAAAAATCCAAACTATACACCACAACATAAAGCTTTACACTATACAATAAATTATGGCCATAGGCCCTCATCATTTAGGACTTTCCCTTGGATAAACCAATAAAAATAAATATAGCTTCCATAGTACTAGATATCATTGAGAAATGTACAAGTCTTGATTGTAACAATAATAGTCACCACATTTATAGAAACCCTAAATAATTACAAAATATTTCATGTGCTACGTGTAGTAGTATTTTCACAAATATTACTCCATATAAATAAAATATAAAAAAGTTTTATGTCCTTGCACCATCATGAATGGTGGGCCTTCACATAACATTAGTAATTTTTCATAGCTATCACCTACAACTGCAAAAACATATGAATAAATAAAATAAAATAAATTTTAATTATATTTGAAAAATCTAATTAACATCAAAATTCATACATACATACATACATATAATTTAAAAATTATATAAGATATACAACTCTAAGGGAATTACAGCTCCTCTGTGAAGGTTGTAGCCCCACTAAAAAGTGCAAAGCTCTTACATGGAGCCCTATTCCCCACAATAAGGGGATCACAACTCCTCATAGGTAACCATGACCCCCTATATTACCATTTTTTTGGCACAAACCCATTAAGAGGGGTGTGACTCCTCCATGGAGATGATTGGGTAAATGCAAGATAATGGGTCCACTTTTTGGCCAAAAATGGAAGCATAAAGTGGACCCATTTTTTTAAATCAAATTTTATCATAGTTGTGGTAAAAATTGGAAGCACTTACATAGAAAATATTAACATGGTTCAAAAACATGAAATGTAAAATTTTGTTTCTAGTTTTCAAATATGTAATAGGCATTGTCTAGTCTAGTGAAAATCATAGAATAAATAAGGCTCTTGAATACACAAGCATATGGAATTAAATTCATCTCCTCCATCTATATTGGTGTCAAAGTACATTATTCAACTAATAGCTTAGTTATCACATAAATACGAACTTTAACTAGTTTATCGATGTACATGCTAAAATGATACATAATAGACTCATCATACTTTCTTTATCTAATCAAAATTTTATCATTATCACTATTCCACCTAATTTACATCCCAATGATGTACTTAACAAACCTTACATATTTCATTTTTAGCAAGAAATAAATATAATATTTCAAGTCCCTGGAATCTTTTCCTTATCATTATCAAACAATAGCATATCATCAACATACAAAATAAATTGTTTAACATCAACTATCATTAATTATATCAAATGGAGCGTGCGGGCGGGAGGAGCAATGGGACGAGGGATTTGAAATCCTCTGACTCTATTGGAGATGAAGACTTGGACTCAGACGATAATGGTGATGGTAGTTGGCGAGAGGTGGTTCGATGGCTTGGGTTGCTTATGTTCTTTGTCGTGTACTTTCCTCTCTGTGTCAGTTCCTGTTGTTCCACTGCAAGGGCGACGGGCGGGAAATGGGCCAGGGGCGACCATTTGAGAGTGTTGAATGTGATGGCGGAGGGGAGGATGAGGACCCAGATGGACATGACCCGGATACTGCGTGGCTGGAGGATCCTTCTTTCCTGTGGGAAAATATTTTATGGGTTCTCAATTCTTTGTTTTCTGAGGAAGTTTTTGATGATGCGGGTGAGGACGTTGATGTTATTGTTTATTTTGGGCCTGCAAAACTGCTTTCCCATGTGTCGTCACAATTTCATGTTGACTGGGTTGAGCTTGCTGCTTTGACTAGTATGACTACCCTTCTACGGGGTTTGCATGTTTCTATTGGTATTTGGGGGTTAGCCTCTTGGCCATTTTCTATTTGGAGGAGCTTGTGGGGGGAGTGTGTGGCTAGTATGTCCACTCTCTTCTCTTTTCTAGAGTTGCTTTCTCTTGACTCTCCTGTTGTGGGGATCTGGTGCGATTCTCGTTGCTTCCTTGGTATTACTTAGAGGACTTAGAGGACTTCGGTGGTGTGTGGTTGTAGGGGTTCCTTTTCCTGTGAAGTGGATTGGTTGGAGGATTGGCCTATTCTTGGTCTTATTCGGTGTAATGGGATGGCTTGGGGGTTTTATTTGTTGGCCTATTTTCTAACTGGTTCCTTCTAGGTTTCCCTTAGCCCATTTATGATGTCCTTTTGGTGGTGTTGTGGTGGTATTTCTTGTCTTGGGTGTGTTGTGGATGCTCTTGGTTTCCCTTTTGTGGACTAGTGGTGCTTTCCTTGGGTTGGCTCTGTGGAGATTAGGCCTATCTTTGGATCTGACCAGTGTTTTGAGGCAGCTTGGGGGGCTTTATAATTTGGCCATCTCTCAGTATCCTTCTTGTTGGGGATCCCTTGTCCCTCTTGGGCCTGGTTTGCTTATGTTATCCTTGGGCTTGGATCTTTTCTCGTTTTGGTTTTTTGGTGTGCAGATTATGGTTTTTTTGCGGTTGGTTGGGTTATGCTTATGGTGTTATCTTTGGGCCCAGTTGTGTGTGTTGGTTGAAGAGTTCCCTAATTCCTCCTTCTTGTACCTGAAGCTTGGGCTGCCTTGGGATGTGGTGTTTTCTCTCCCTTTTGATTTCACCCTCTGTTGGGATCTACGGCTTCAATCTTCTATTGAGGGGGAGACTATTCCTGTTGAGGAGGTTCCTTCTTCTTTTGAGGTGGAGTTGGTAGTTGTAGTGTTGCTCGATAGATCTTCTCCTTTATGTTGGCTCTTATTGAGGTGTTGTTGGTATAAGGAGGAGAGTGGTGTTTTCAGAGGTTTTGGGTCTCATTTCATCCTCTCATTTGGAGATGAGCCCCCTTCTCTTGAGGTGGAGGTTGGGTTGGTGTCCTTGGTGGGATGGTGTTGTTGGGAGGCTACTGTTAGTATTTTTGGTGGGGTGTTGCAAAAAAGATAATTATATGGGGATGTTTTCATCCTTGGCTCAGCCTTGCTCTTCTCATATCGAGGTTGAGAATTTGGACATGTTGTTTACTTTGATTGGGAACTTTGGTTGCCCTCGTTATAATGGTTCAAATGTGAATTGGACTTGCTTCAGTGATGTCTGTCCTGAGCAAATGGTTTGTTGTTTCTTGGTTGGTACAAGTGGGTCCAATGTTCACTTATGGTTTCCTAGTCCTAGTTAAAATCTGGTTCTTTAGGGATCTTGTCCCTCTCTTGTTATTTGATGCAGCTTGTGTAGTATTGTCTTCTTGTTAACTGTTGTTGTTGTTTTGCTTCTAATTATATGTGATTTATCTTTTCTGCAACTTGTCTACCTTGGACTGGGTTACAAATCCGTTCAAAACTAGTTGTAATGGGTTTCGGGTCCCCATCAAAACCTATTTACCTCTAATCAAAAACATACAAAATAATAATGATAAAATGATTGCCACCTTATTTATTATAATGGAAATAGTCTGAATTAGACCTAATATAGCCCAAGTCCAAAATATATGAATCAATCTTTTTATACCATATTTTAGGAGACTTTTAAATTATAGAGGGATCTCTTCAATTGGAAAACCATTTTTCTTACTCTTCTCAATGTAGTAATCTCTATTTTGAGATAATACAAATTTGGGCCACTTTTCTTAGGGGAGTTTTTTCTTGAAATGGTTTCTCCATGTAAACATTGTGTAATGCGTTTAATTCTTCTATTTCATTTTTCTTTGATTTGATGATTTATTTTCTTGCAATCCCCAATCGGTTATGTATTGTATACAATATAATTTATAGTTGAAATTGTATTTCCATTTTATATTTCTTCACCTTCATTTCTAACATTCGGTATCAAAGTGGGAAGATGGCGTTGAGTGAGCGGAGCAGGTTGAGCGGGAGAGGAAATTTCAAATCTTCTGAGGATGTTGAGGATTCTGAGGATGATGGCAAGGCGGATGGATGTTGTGGTCCGTTTGGGCTTCTTTTGCCTTGTGGCCTGGTCGCGTATGTGGTTGTTCCTTCTATGGTGGATGGTGTGTCCCAAGGTTTGCTCTGTGGTGGGCCTCTTTTGGAGTGTTCTGGCGAAGTAGGTGGTTTGAATTCCTTTGTGGTTGTGGATGTGGATGGCGCCATTGTGGACGTCATTGAGATTTCGAAGGCGGGTGTTGTTGTGGCCTGGTTGTCGGGGTTGCTGGGCTCCTTCCCTTTGTTGGTTGTTGGTTGTTTGGCCGACTATGGGGTTGACTCATGGCTGGCGGTTGTCTCTTCTGGGAATTGGGTGATTATGGTTGTGGCTAGGGCATCTTTTAAGCCTAGCGATGGGTTTTCTTTCCCTCTCTTTGGTGGTGTGGTAGCCTTTCTTGTTGAGGTTAGGGATTTTTCCTACAATGGGCTCCCTCCTCTGGGCTCGGCTAGATGCCTTGGTGTCTAGTGGGGTTTTTGGAGTTCTGCATCCTATGTTTCTTCGGTGGTGCTTTTCCAGTGCAGACCGGTGAAGCTTCTTTTGTTATCGGTTACTCCCATGTGTTTTGATTAAGGGTAAAAAATGGGTTTTGATGGGGCCCGGAACCCAGTACAAAGGAAATCAAGTTGCACTTATGATATACCATAAACCATCAGCAGCACAACATCAGCCTCTAACAAGATAAATGTGACTACACACAACAAATAACAAACAAGCAAGGGCCAGAAACCCTTACACAACCTGATTTTAACCGAGACCAGAAACCTTTTTATCCGGACCTAGAAGCCCATGAAAGTAAAAATAACCTGCTTGCATCTGCTAGGCATTAGCACACCAGATGCTCATGGAATTCACCCCAGAGCCAAAGGAAATAGCCACCTTAAAGGTATCAAACATCATCAAACCCATAATCAAAAACACAAGCTCCTCCAGCAAACCCACCACAAGGGTGGAGTAAGAGAGCACCATGATCCATAGGAACCCAAAACAAAAATCAACAACCCTGCAGCACAAAAACATCTAGTACCAGGAAACCGACTCATCCTCCACCTCTAAAGGAGGGAGCTCCCCTCTACTGGAAAGGAAAACTCGCTAAGCTAATCCACTGCGGCCTGTAAACTCCAACCCCCTCACCCTCCACCTCCATAGGAGAAGCAACCACCTCCATAGGAACCGCAACTGAGGGATCTAGAGACCATCTCCTTTCAAATCCATCTCAAAAGGAAAAGAACCCACCTCCATAATCGAAGGACATAGCCAACATAGCAATCGGATAAGCGAGCGAGAGCTCCTTCAGTAACCTCGATACCAGCACCAGCACCAGGAACACGACCCTCAACAGGGCCACCAAAAAAGAAGAGTAGAGCCTCTTGTAGCACCACCAAACACGAGAAGCCAAATCATACTCCACCTCAAAAGGAATATGCTCCCCTCTATAGGAGTTGAAGCCATGAAAAACTTTACCACCACTGCAGCCCCACTGAGACCTCCACCTCCATAATAGGAAGTACTAAAACAACAAAAGCCAACAGTCTAAGAAATGCCTCCACAAAACCACAAACCCCTTCTCAACTTCTAAAAGAGAGGACTCCACCATAGTAGAAGAGGTCTTCATCTCAATAGGCCACCCACAAGAGGTGCTTTAAATGGTTTTTTATCTTTTGGGAGTGTCTTTTTTGTTTTTGGGGTGGGCCTTTGCCTTCTAGTGCTCTACTCTTGCAGCTCCCCTATTTGGGGTTGGTTTGCCTTAAGAGGTTGGGCTTTAAAGTTTTCTATGCTACTGAGGTTTTTGGGGAGTGGTGTTTTCCCATCCCTGCTGCTGCTAGTTGTCGTTCTTTGGTTGGCATTGGTTGCCCCTTTTTTGTTTGGTTGTCTAGAATCCCCTTTTGGTCCTTATTGCTCATTATGTGGTTGGGGTGTGGGTTTGTTTTGGTTGTCTCAGATGTTTTATTGGAGGTGTTCCTCTCTTTTGAGGAGGTGCTAGAGCGGGATGCTCCTGATGAGTTTCTTTAGTTCAAGTCGCTCTTGGTTGGTTTGGATGGGTTGCTCCTCATGTACCAATTATATGCCCATGATTTTATTTTTCAATTGTTTGGTGGGATTTATCACTATGTTTCTCTTACTAGCCTTTTTCCTTGATTTGTTGATGGGTGTCAAGTTTCTCCCTTCTGTTGGTTGGTTAGCTCTCTTCTCTTTACTCTAGTCTGAGTCTTCTATTGAGGTGAAAATTACTCATGTTGAGGTGGAGCCCTCTCTTCTAGAGGTAGAGTTGGGGATTGTGGTTTTGTGGAGGAGTTTTCCTTGTTGTTGGTTTGCTATGTTATAGTACCTGTTGAGGTGGTGCGCGCTCCTATAGAGGTGGAGTTGTTTCTTGCTATAGCCTAATTGCAGTGGTGGTAAGGGCTTTCTTGACATCTGCTCTAATAGAGGGGAGTCGACTCCTTTTGAGGTGGGGTTTGTTTCAGCTTGTCGTGTGTGGGGGTGTTGTGACTGGATGGCCTCCTGACTGGTGACTCTCGAAGGTGTTTGTGTGTGCTATGGGTTTTAGGTCCCCGGTAAAACCTGGTATGATGTGTGGGACTTTGTTCCCTATTTTCTGAATGGTAGTAGGTTGCAAATTCCCTTTCAAACCTGGTTTGGGTTCAAGATCCCTTGTAAAACTTAGTTGTGTTTTGGGTTTTAGGTTCCTATTAAAACCTATGTTGATCCTTGCAGATTTGGGTAGTCTTGTTGTTTAATTGATATTTTGTTGTTTCATTGCTGGTGATCTTTGTTGTATTCATGGGCAGATTTTTCCTCTTTGTGTGGGTTTTGGGTCCCTGTCAAAACTTGCTTGTTAATGGTTTCGGATCCATTTAAAACCTATTGTAAATGGTTTTGGGTCCATTCAAAACCTATTTTTCCCATTAATCAAAACATTTGGTATCAAAGCGTGGCCATTTTTTTTCTTGAGGAAGTGTGAAGGATTTTTGAGCTATAGTTGGAGTTCTAGTTGAATTTGTTTTACACTTTTGTGTTGAAACCATGGATACATCCTCATCTTGGTTGGATATTGAGAAATTCAATGGAACCAACTACAAGATGTGGAAGCTAAAAATAGAGAATCTCCTTGAAGAGAGGGATCAATGGTTGGTAGTGTGCACTATGTTGTCATTGATGTCAACCTCTAGTATGGTCATGTTGAGAAAGTGTTTGTAGTGTTGAGCAAGTGTTACAGATGCAGTAGGTTCACTTGGTTTCCAAGTGCTTTTGAGAAAATTTGCATAAAGAGTGTACAAGGTGACAGAGGTGTAATCTATATTATGTTTCACATTTCTTCAGTCTTGAAGATGTGCTTGTGTGCTTTGGACATCATGATCAGTGGTCTTTGAAGGTGTTATATCCAGAGTTTTAGGTTCTAGATCATGCACAATAGAGGTTGTGTTTGACTGTGTTTGACTAGTGAAGAAGGTTGTTTGAGAGAAATGGAATTGCTCCGCATTTCTCCACATTGAGGTTTCTTATCTTGCAGATTTGGGAACATGATAATATTGCTTGTATCCATCTTCCCTTGGATGGTTTGGTGTCTAATTGTTTTGCAAGTTTGGTTAGTGAGTTGTATGTCTATGGAGGTGTGACTAGTTGCACAAAATGATAAGTATTCTCAGTTTCTTATGTTTGCGCTAGTGGTTGTGAACATTATGTTGGTGTTGGAATATTCTAGGATGTTGTGTGATGTTGTCACATGGTCTGTGGGATGTTTTTGGATCTAGTGAGGTGTGATCTTGAGTGTTTGTTGGTGTTAGTGCCAATTTGGTCAACCTACGTGCTAGCGCTATTTGCAGAGGTGCTTCATGGTTTGTGAAAGCATGGTGAAGTGTGTTAGTGTAGATTTGGGTCCTAGCTAACCCTTGGTGTGGTCCACTTTCACTTCTTTCCACCAATGAAATGTTTGGTGTCGACTTATTTGGTGGTTGCACTTTTGAGGTGCATACATTTCATTGTGGCTAACTTGGAGAAGGTGTTTTGAGGTTGTGGATGATATATAAGCAAGGTCAATTGTTGGATGGGTTGGTGATGTGTAGTATGATGTGAATGTGAGTGTGTATTGAGATCTAAGTGTGATTTTGAACACCTATGGCTACTAGAAGCAGTGAGCAGAAGGTGTACATTTTCAAAATGCCTGAAGGTATTGATGGCAGTGAGCCAAAGGTTGAGGATGGTGAAGAGTTGTAGTGGTCGATTCTCTTGTTGCTCTGAGGTAGTGAACCTCCTTGTAATAGTTTCTTTGTAATCTTTTTATTTTGGGAAGTGAACCCTTGGCAATCAATCATTCTCTTTTGGATAGTTAGTCCTTTGGGCAGTGAGCCTTTTTGGTAGTGAGCCTTTTGTAATCGGTTTTGTTATTCATATATATGTGAGTTAATCCTCACCATGGTTTTTCCCTGATTAGGATTTTCCACGTAAAATCTAGTGTTCTATGGTGTGTGGTTGTGAATGTGTTTATGTTTCATTTCTTTACATTCATACAGATGCTTAATGAGGTTTTAAAGTTTAATAAGGGTTTGAAGGTTTCAATGCACAACTGATTCACCCCCCGCCTCCCCCCCCTCTCAGTTGTCATGTGTGTCTAATAGGTAGCAACAAAGGAAAATAAACCAAACAAGATAAATTACAATTCAAGTGAGATAAGATGGATAAGGAAATATAAGGAACCATATGTCTATATCTTCCAAACTATGTCCTACTGAATGTTTCTAAAGAGAAAACAACATATGATCTATGGAGACAATTGGGTGAGATCTACCAATCCAAGAGTTTGGTAAATAATTTGTATTTAAAAAGAAAAATATTTTCTCTTAAAATGAAGGAGGGTGATTCATTAAAAGAGAATTTTGTTGGACACACCCAGATACTAAGAGGGGGGTGAATTAGTATCTTCAAAATTTAAACCCTTCAGCACAATGCAAATTCAATCTTCTAACCAAACCAAAAACCCTTAAATAGATCAATAGCAATGAAAGATAAAGAAATTCAATCTTCTAACAAGATCATCAACCCTTAACTAGATTAGCAACAATGAAAGATAAAGAAATTCAATCTTCTAACAAGATCAACAACCATTAACCAAACAAAAAACAATGAAATATAAAGAAAAGAACATACATGCACAAGAAAACACTGGATATACGTGGAAAACCCAAGAAGGGAAAAATCACGATCAGAAATCTCACAAGATATGAAGCTCACTGCTTACAAGATTATAATTGTTTTTAAGGCTCACTGCCTAAGGAAGCAAACTACTCCCTGAAGGACTTGCAAACTAAGGCACACATAACCTTAGGGAAAGACACAAAGGACTTGCAAGCTAAGGTGCACAACTGTAGGGCAAGATACAAAGGACTTGCAAGCTAAGGCGCACAACCTTCGAGCAAGATAAAAGGACCTATTGAGACTCGCTATCTTAGAGAAGGATACATGAAGATTTAGAATTTACAACATATGTCAACAATACACTTTGTTGACTGAGGTGTTGACGTGCATCTGATCTATCCTTTTCACAGCTCACATCCCTTTCTACATTATTCCACACACATTTCTCTCTCACACACTTTACATCTGAGTTTTCTTGTATTTATATCCTTCACAACATCACAAAATACCAATTAGGTCGATCAAAATAGGAGATAAACAATAATTCCAACAAGTTAGCCACAAAACATAAATGTGGTGAAAGTGGTCCTATCCACGAGATAGAGAGAACCAAAACAACCTATTACATATTCCAATGTGATCCCAAACATCACACACACTGGTGCACATCATCCCAAGTCGGCAACAAGGAAAGGTGTAGCACTTTACTAGTCGACCCAAAAACACATCTTCCAATTGAATTTACTCAATTGGTTCACAACAAGATAGGGTAGGACCCAAACATATCTTAACACAACCTTAATTGATGGCGCAGACCCTCAAGCACATAGCGCAAGCAAGAGAACAAGCCCTATTGGCCAGACATCCACAAGTTTCCAAAAAACCAAGTCAAAACAATATGCAACCCTAAAGAGATCAACCATTGATGTGTGGACTATAGAGAGATGTTCCATGAACATCCAACAACGCTTCCATATACTCCTTTCTCACTGTCATGCCAAAAACGGCTAGTGCACACCAAACAAAAATAAAACACTTCATCTAGGAAGCTCAGAAGACACAGTCATAAGTTAAAACATTTACAAACAACTTGCAATAAACTTCAACACATGAAATTTGAACTGAGACGCTAAACAAACATTAAGATCACATCCACCAAGCCGTGGGAGTAGAAGCAACAACACGAAGAAATGCAGAGCATTTTTTAGTCCAATTCTAACAAGCAACCAAACTGCCAACCCACTGCATTTACCATAGACCTCCTCAGCAACACTGGTGACCTAAAATGATAAGAGTGCAACGTCCACAAAACATAGACACTGAATCCCAAATCGCAAGACCAAACCATCAAAGGCGGAGGAATGTGGAGCATTCTTGCAAACAGTCTTCAAAGCAACTTCTTGGAAAAGAAACCTTCACCAACATCCGGAGACCAGAACCTCCTTGTAGCAACACATACTTCCTCATGAACAAAAGGAGAGAGCATACAACATACTAAAGACCATAAAAATCTTCCCAACATCAGCATTACTTCTAATCCTCATCTTAGTATATCATCATGATATCATCTCTACTGACAACAAACAAACTCAATACTACTTTAATTGACGACATGACATCCAATCATCAGCAACATCATTGTTAGCACGCCATCAATATGTAAGCATCAATGATAGCCTAAGTTGAGTGTTCCCAAATTGAGTGTTGACATCAATGACAACCATAGGTAACATATGTGCAACAATATCTCCCTTTGACATTGATGGAAACACACACCTGCTCATTCTCCCCCTTTGACATCAAGGACAAAAGGCAAAGGTCTTCATTTAAATCATCAGCACATTCTCAATAATTGCACTTCTCCTTCATGCTCCTCCTATCAACAACAACCAACCAACTACCTACCCCCCTGAGAGGTAGCACACATCAATCCAAGAGAAAAGGATATGACATGAATTTCTTCGCTTGGATAGATGTGCCATCTAAGTATGTAGTTAGGACAAGGAGGGGCAATAACCCCTAACTTTTTTCGCAGATACTCAAAAGTATCATTTGAAAGTGCCTTAGTGAAAATGTCTGCAATATGATCCTTAGTAGGAACATACTTCAATCTGACTTCTTTCTCTACAACCTTCTCCCTTAGAAAGTCATACCAAATAGAAATATGTGTGGTCTTTGAATGCATCATTGGATTCTTGAAAATGTTTATTTTACTGGTATTATCACATAATATGGGAATGGGCTCATTATACACCACCTTTATATCCTTCAAGGTCTACTTCATCTAGAGCACTTGGGTACAACAAGATGTTGTAGCAATATACTCAGGTTTTGTTGTGGATAAGGACATTGAGTCTTACTTCTTATCAAACCAGGAGACCAATCTATCTCCTAAGAAAAATGCACTACCACTAGTGTTTCTTTGGTCATCCACACATCCTACCCAATCAGCATCATAATAGACACTCAAAGAAAATTTATCATCCTTCTTATACCAAAACCATACTTTGGAGTTCCCTTCAAATATTTGAATATTCTTTTTATTGCCTTCTCATGAGTTTGCTTAGGATTAGCTTGATATATGGAAACCAAAAAGATTGCATGCATAATATCAAATCTAGAAGCAATTAAGTAAAATAATCCTCCAATCATAGATCTATAAAGAGTTTGATCAACCTCAGGTGACTCATCAGTGTTTCTCAAGTGACAACCAGTAACCATAGGAGTACTTGCTGGTTTGGAATCCTCTATGCCAAATTTCTTCAACATCTCTCTAACATATTTAGCCTGAGAAATAAAGATATCATCATCCAGTTGAAGAATTTGAAGCCCAAGGAAGAAAGAGAACTCACCAATCATAGACATCTCACACTCTTTATGCATCTCTTCTACAAACCTCTTCACATTATCATCACCAAAGATGATGTCATCAACATATACAACTATCAAATTCTTGTCTTCATCTACCTTCATTTGTAAAGATTACTATCTACGATACCTTTCTTGAAATTTTGTTTAAATAACTACTTATCCAACCGAGCATACCAAGCTTTAGGAGCTTTCTTGAGTCCATACAAAACTTTCTTGAGTCTGCACACCATGTTTGGATCTTCTAATAGTTGGAAACCATCTATTTGCTCAATGTAGACCTCTTCCTCTAAATCACCATTCAAGAAGGTTGACTTGAAATCCATCTGATAGACCTTGAATTCCTTGCGGGTAACAAAGGAAAGAAACATCCTAATTGCCTCCAATCTAGCTACTGGAGCAACAGTCTCCTCAAAATCAATACCATTGACTTGTAAATAAACCCTACATACCAATCTTGTTTTGTTCCTCACAAAGTCACCATCTTCATTCAGCTTGTTCCAGAACACCTACTTTGTTCCTATAACATTCTTATTAGCAGGTCAAGGAACCAATTCCCATGTCTAATTAATTTCTATCTCATTCAATTCTTCTTTCATTACCTTCATCCATCCTTCATCTTTGCTAGCATTAGTAAAGATTTCGGGCTCTACCTTTGATAGTAAGCACAAATTCACTTGCTCACATGCTTTTGCAAGCCTTCTCCTGGGCTACACACCTTTATTCCTATCCCCAATGATCTAATCTAATGAATGGTTCCTCTAAACATACTTTGCTAGAGTCTTAGGGGTCTTTTTCGATTCTTGTTCCTTCTCTTCTTTCTCCTCTTCTTTTTCTTCAAAGCAAGGAGGTATATCAAATCCACAAACCTCTAGTTCTTATGAGATCTAGCACAAATCTTCATCTACCTAAACATTTATGCTTTCAATCATCTTTCCCAATCTCTTGTTGTACTATCTATAGGCTTTGCTTCTTATTGAGTAACCAAGGAAGATCCCTTCATCACACCTTGAATCAAACTTTCTAAGATCTTCATCTCTCTTGTTGTAGCATTTGTTGCTAAAGATCTTGAAGTATCTAACAGTGATAGGTCTTCCATGTCATAGCTCATAAGGGATCTTAGTGCTATTGACCCTCAATTGTACTTTGTTAAGCAGATAGATAATAGTGTGAATTGCTTCCTTCCAATACATATTGGGCAGATCTACATCTTTCAACATTGCTCTAGCCATCTCTTGCACGGTTCTATTCTTCCTCTCTGCAGCCCCATTATGTTGAGGGGTCTTAGGAGCAGATAGATGTCTCCTAATACCATGATCTTCACAAAAAAATTCAAATACATTTGAATTAAATCCATCTCCTATATCAGATCTTAAGCATTTGATCTTAGCATTCATTTCATTCTCAACTTTTGCTTTGAAAATCTTAATCTTATCAAAGGCTTTTAATTTTTCTCTTAAGAATGTAACCCAAGTCATTTCAGAGTAATCATCAATAACCAACATGAAATACCCTTCACCTTGTTGACTCCTTGTCCTTGTAGGTCCACATAGGTCAGTGTGAATCAGCTCAATGGCATTGTAGAAGAATACTCCTTGCTCTTCAAAATTGTCCTTGTCTATTTTCCCATTTGACATTCCTTACATAATGTGTTTGCAGGCTTGGTTATCTTAGGCATATCTCTCAACGCATGAGTAGAGTTGATCTTCACCATATTGTCAAAGTTGATGTATCCCATCCGCTTGTGCCACAACCAACACTCACCAGATTGAGCCAATAAATAGGTTCTTTGATTTTCTTCCTTTAGATGATAGACATTTCCATATGTCCTAGTATGTTCTACAACTAACCTTCTGGACCTTGCCTTCCTGATCTCACAACCTTTGGCATGAAATGTAAGATTGTATCCTTTACTACACATCTAACTGACATAGAGGAGATTATGCTTCAGCCCTTTAACATAGAGGACATCCTCAGCCTTGTTCTTTCCATCAATGGCATAGCACCTTTTCCACAAATTTGTGTAGACTCATCACCACCAAACTTGACAACTCCACTATTCCACTTCTTAAGGCTAATGAAATTCTCCTTATCCCTAGTCATGTGGTTAGAGCAACCACTATCAATAACCCAAGCATTTGCTTCTTATCTTGCATGTAGGGTTTAACCTGGCTAAGGAACTTTCATCAAAGGTTCTAATTTGGGTGAGACTCCCATGGTTGCCTTTGGAGTTCTAAAGGAATGATATCATGCACATGAGCCTTGCTTTTGGACAAACTAGTGAGTCCATCCCAATAGACGATAGATAAAAAGGTAATTTCATGTACTCGCATTTGTGTTGAAATTGATCTAAATAACCCATTACCATATTCCATGGAGATTCAAGTTGGGTCCACTTCTTGGATTCAACAATTGGATTATGAAGCTCTTCCTTTTCATTTTAAGATATGTCATGAATACGAGCACCCTAAGAGGAAATGTCCCAAATTTAGCTCTTCAAGGGGGCATGTGAATGTAGTTTCCACCAAGTTTCCTTCTCGCCCACCTCCTCCAAAGGATAACGGGAAATTGCCTATGTCCAAGGGGGATATTGATAAGGAGGGTTTTATTTTGGTCAAGCCCCATAACAAGGGTAGAGGATTAAAGAGAACTTTGAAGGATAGACAAGCTGATGTATCTTTCAATTGCTTTGAGGCTTTAGAGGATGTGGATCAGCAGGATGGAATCCTTGATAGGCTTCAACGTGGATAAGATATTATGGGAATTATCCACTTGGATCCTAAAGAGAAGCATAGTAGCTTGGGGGAGGATGGGATAGACTCTTAGATGGATACAAACCAGATTCTATTGTGCCCTAGTGAGTTGTCTTTGCCTATGGACAAGGATTAAGGCGATGGCTTGGTGGTGGCTTTGCATGAACCAGTGCCAGAGATAGTGACTTTGGATCCTAGTAAGAGCAACAAAGCTATCCCTTCTTTGGGTTTGCAACAAAAAAAACTTAAAAAGGGAAGCTCAAAGAAGTCTTCCAAGGTGAGTAGAAAGAAAGATCAAGACAAAATTAAAGTAATGGGGGAGAATTTGGTGGATTCGGGATCAGTTAAGACCATTGATTCCCACTTCTCTAACCTGTAAAAATTATTGTCATGTCATGGAATGCATGGGGATTGACTAGCTCCCCTAGACAAAGGTTGTTAAAGATTTGATTAAGTTACATTCTCTTGATGTTGTGTTCATTTAGGAAACTAAGTTGTCAATGGAAGGTATGTTTAATGTGGCCTCCAAGGTGTGGTGGAGGGGCCAATATCAATGTATTGGGGCACAAGGTAGATTTGGATGGATTGTTTGTCTTTGGGACATGTGCAAGGTTTCTCCTATTTGGTGGATTGGTGGTAGAAATTCTTATCTACGGTTGCTTCAAGCTTTTGGTGAAGTCATCATGCTTACTAATGTTTATGCTCCAACGAAGTTTCCTAGTAAGTGTCAGCTCTAGGCTCATATTAGGTTTGTGTGTTCCTTAGATCTTTTTCTTCCGTGGATTCTAGCTAATGATTTTAATGATATTATCAGTGTGGAGGAAAAAAAGGGGAGATGTGGATAGGCTTGATCCCTCATTTGTAGTCTTCAAAGAGAATATTGATTTTCTAAACTTGATAGATGTGAACCCTGGTAATGGTGTGTTCACGTGGACTAATAGGAAATGTGGGGAGGGCTTTATCTTTGAGAGACTAGATAGATTTATGTCTCTAGCTTTTGGATTGGTAGTATTTGGCTTACTAGTTTGTATATTTTGGATTGGGAAGGATCAAACCATTGACCTACTAAATTTCATGTGAATGGGAGGATCTTTTCTAAGAAACCATCTTTTAAATTTTAGCTTATGTGGTTATGTGATCCTTCTCTACGAGATCTCATGAGGGAGTGGTGGAGGAATGACACACCTGCTTATGGTACTACTATGTTTTCTTTTGTCAAAAAACTTTAGCTTGTGAAGTATCAGCTTAAGAAGTGGAATAGAGAAAATTCTAGAAATGTTTTTAAGTTCAAATTGATTGCCCAACAACGTTTAGATTCTATCCCCAGACAAAATAGGGATCAAGGGATTTCCAAGGAGTCTCTTAGAGAAGAAGTTGAAGCTGAGAAGGAGTTTTCAAAATGGGAATTGAGGGAAGATATTTTTTGGAAACAAAAGGCTAGGATTGACTGGCTGCGGGAGGGAGATAGGAATGCAACATTCTTCTTCAACTCTATTAAAGCCAAAAGACATGGTAATTTGATTTCTTCACCGGTGTCTTCTCATGGGCAACAACCATCTTTGTTTAAGGATATCTCGCAATAAGCTTTTCAATTTTATTCTTCCTTGTTCAAGGAGGATTCACTTGTTGCAAGGTGGAAGAAAATCTTATCTTAGAATGCATTCCCTCAATTGTCTCTCCTAAGGTAAATGGGATGTTGCTTGGGCCTATCTTGATGGAGGAGGTAGAAGAGATTGTTTTCAAGATGAAAAAAGGAAAGGCCACTTGACCTGATAGTTTTCCGCTAGAATTTATTCAGGAATTCTCAGAGATTATCAAATTTGATTTGTTAGATGTTGTGCAAGAATTACAAAGTAGCAAATAGATGTTGAGTGCAATGAAATCTACCTTCCTTGGGCTTATCCCTAAGAAGGAGAGAGCTAATTCTCTTGACCAATTCAGGCCAATTGCCTTGTGTAATGTGGAAATCTACCTTCCTTGGGCTTATCCCTAAGAAGGAGAGAGCTAATTCTCTTGACCAATTCAGGCCAATCGCTTTGTGTAATGTGGTTTATAAGATTATTTCTAAGTTAACGGCGAAGACTTAAGTCATGGCTTAGCAAGATCGTTTCAGAAGAACATGGAGGTTTTATTTTAGGTAGGCAAATCCTAGATGAGGTAGTTATTCCAACAAAAGTGATTCACTCTATGGAGTTATCTAAGAAGAAGGCTATGTTTATTAAGCTAGATATGGCCAAAGCTTATGACCGAGTTAAATGGGTTTTTCTTTAAAAGATTCTCACCGCTTTTGGTTTTGGTCAAGGCTAGATTGAATGGGTAATGAGTTGTGTTATGTCTACTTCCTCTTATGTGATGATCAACTGGGAGCCTTCTTCTCTATGTGGAGCTTCTCGAGGTCTTTGATAAGGTGATCCCTTGTCTCCTTATCTTTTTATTATTATGGTTGAAGGCTTGGGGAGAATCTTGAAAGCCCATGTGAGGTGTGGACTAATTCAAGGTTGGAATTGGGCTGATGGGTTGCCTCCCCAATCTCATTTACAATTTGTGGATAATATGACATTGTTGGGTGTTGCTAGAATTAGAGAAGTGACTAGCATTATACGTGCTCTAGATATCTACCTTGCTGCTTCAGGTCAAAAAATCAATGATGATAAGTCCTTTATTTTCTTCTTTAATAGCCTGTTTTTGGTTCAGTCAAAGAATAGCATGTATTCTAATATTTCAAATTGGTGCTTTTCCTTTTGTGTATTTAGGTATCCCTCTCTCTGCTGGTGCCTTCCCAAGAGGGACTTGGAAGAATGTGATGGATAAATTTCGAGAGTAGGTTAGTTATTGGACCTACAGTAAAATATGCGGTTCAAGCTCTCCCTCTTTACAAGTGCATGGTTCAGATTGCTCCTGCCAATCTCATTAAGGAACTAGATGCTTTATCTAGATAATTATTGTGTGTTGGTAATCTTGCATCCTCAAAGTGGAGTTTATTAAATGGGAGAATATTTGTAGACAAAAACAATTTGGAGGTTTGGGTTTGTGATGGGTAGTCCTTATTGACTTGGAAGAATGTGATGGATAAATTTCGAGAGTAGGTTAGTCATTGGACCTATAGATGGTTGTCATCTGTTGGGAGAGTTTTGTTATTAAAATATGTAGTTCAAGCTCTCCCTCTTTACAGGTGCATGGTTCAGATTGCTCCTGCCAGTCTCATTAAGGAACTGGATGCTTTATCTAGACAATTATTGTTTGTTGGTAATCTTGCATCCTCAAAGTGGAGTTTATTAAATGGGAGAATATTTGTAGACAAAAACAATTTGGAGGTTTGGGTTTACGATGGGTAGTCCTTATTGGCTAGGTTTTGGTGGCTAAGCTTTATTGGAGATGGTGCACTAATCAAGATCAAGCTTGGGCCAAGATTCTTTCCTCAAAATATCTACGGGAGATGGACAAGAAAGATGTGCCTAGAATCTCCTTGGAAGGTAAAGGATCTATGATCTAGAACACTCTCAAGAAAGGAGCTAGCTTAATCAAGTAGGCTAGTTTTGGATTTGTAATAGAAGCTCTGAAACTCTCTTTTGTTTGACTCTTGGGATGGTCATCCCCAATCATGACCACATATAGGCACTTGCAAAATCTTTGTCTTGCCTTTTTAGAGGTTGGTTAGTCTCGAGTGGAAGACTTTAAAGTTGCTAAGAGCGTAGGCCAAGCTGAGGTGTTCAAGTGGAAGGATGTCCTAGGGGATCTGAGGAGGACCATGAGGAATTATCTCATATTTTGGCTAGTAGAACCTGTGGTTCCTTGCAAAGGGTTGATATTTTGGCTTGGGGTCTAAACCCTAAGGGAGTTTTTTCGATGGTTGTTGAGTATCAAGAACTAGATAGGCAAAAATATGGGGGTGAGGATGTTCCTTAATAGAAGTATGTATGGAATAAGTTTGCATGGCCTAAATGCAACTTTTTCCTTTGGTAAGTGGCTTGTAACATGTGTCTCACTTGGGATAACATTTAGAAGAGGGGCTTTCACGAGCCTTCCATTTGTGTTCTATGTGGGAGTAGCAAGGAATCTTCTTCACATTTGTTACTTCAATGTGCCTATCCTAAAGTTATTTGGCACCATTTATGGGAGGTTTGGTGGCAACTTTGTGTGCATGCTTCATCTCTGGTTGAGTTTTGAAGGAATTTGCGGAGGCCTGCTACCAAGATGTTGTCTTCAGATGGCATGGGGTATAGGACCTCGCATTCTCCAGCAAATCTAGTTGGAGAAAAAACCGCAAGGTCTTTAAGGGAGAGGGTTTGGCTTCTCATCAAGTTTGGCAATGGGTGCTTGGTATGATTCAAAAAACTATTCAAGCTAGGTGTGACGTGGATATCCCTCTAGAGGCTAGTGAGTTGGGGGTGATAGAAGGGTTGGGTTTAGTTGGTGGAGGTTCAAGGAAGTCTCGTTCTAGTGGTTGGCGGCCTTCCAACTGGAAGATTCAACATGATGGTAGATGGTTGTCACCTCTTGTGGGTGACTTGAAGATTAATATTGATGGCTCTTCCAAAGGTAATCCTAGTTTTGCTAGTGTTAGGGGTGTTGGCAAGGATAATTTGGGATCTCCCATCTTCTTCTTTTCCATTTTTCAAGGGTGCCAAAGTAATAACTTTATGGAGGCTTTGGCTATCCCTATTGCTATGGAAAAGGGTTGTGCTTTGAGATGGCATAAGATCATCTGTTAGTCTAATTTGCGGATTTTGGTGGCCATGTTGAATAAGAGTTCCTTGGAAGGGGTGAATTGGTTGTTGGATTCTGTGGTTCAACAAATTCACCGGATTTGCACTTCTTTAGATTCGATTTCCTTTGTCCATGTCCCTAGGGGATGGAACAAGGTTGCAAATTGTTTGGCAAAATGGGCTTTTGAGTAATAGGGATAATTGGCATATTGATGGTTGGGAGCATCTTCCCTCAAAATGTTCCCAAAGGTTGAAGGTTTTGCTCCAAAAGGATATTGTGGTTCTTGAGTTTGGTTTAGTGGGTGTGAAGCTTTGGATCTTTTGCTTTTGGTCTTTGCTTTGTTGGTTGCTCCTGGTGGTCACTTGTATGAGGGCCTTTATCTTGATTTTAATGTCCTTCTACTTGATTGAATAAACTTTTACCACCTTTTTATTAAAAAAAAAATGAAGTTATAATTTTTTCTCGGAAAAATATAGTCCTTAATAAATTTAGACAAAGTTGTTACAATCTTTTTAATTTTATTGGTAAACCATTTAAATAAGCAATCTAGTCATAATAAATTGCAAGTGCCATTTCAAGACAATTCAAAATAGTGACTATTCTTCAAAAGGGGAACAAAGAACTAGCCACCAAATGGAATATGGATCAAACTGGTATTTTCATGATTTTAATCCCTTTTAAATGCATACATTAAAAGGGCGAACTGATTTCAATTTTGAAGGCCTTCTCTTTTCAGTATCATAAGAAAAATGACCGTTCTTTATGACCACCATTTTTTTTTGTGTTTTTTTTGTGTTTTTTTTGTTTTTTACTGCAAGAATCGGGTAGCACGACCCCCTATAAACTGCAGTGCGCCTGGTAAACTTTTTAACATGACTGACGGTGCTGGCGCGACACGCCCTCCATTACCATTTTTTTGTTTGTTTTTATCCACACTTCATTTATTATCAGACATTTTTTCTCCATGGTTATTAATTGAAGAGGTCAGGGTTTACTAATACTGCTATCCAATGTTTTTTATTTTTAAAAAAACAGTAACTTCAAAATTTTATAATTAATGAACTAATATAAATTCCATTAGAAGTTTGAAATGATTTCATACAAAGCGGACGACAGAAGCCATAACTATTGTTGAAGAAAAACATCCTAAGTAGGAGAGAAAATTTATGTACAATATACAAATTTCATCCAACAGAATTGTACATTTCTCACATATCCAGAAAATGATCTTCCCTTATCACAACTAGCACTATTACAGTCAGAATAGAAGTGGCATTTTTTAAATCTGATCTGAAACTTTATAACCCAACAACCTAGAAAATTTCCAAATAAAAAGTATAACGGGATGCATTTTCAAGAATAATTGAAGTTCAACTCAATCAAGTAAACGAAGACATGGCAGCAGGGCCCAGAAACAGTTTCAAAATAAAACATTATACCAAAGAACTCCAAACAAAGCAACGGCAAACACAAATAATGGCAATAAAGAAACAAAATTATCAGTATCGTCTCAAGATCCCAGGTGCTATTTAATAAGTAAATTGCGTATTTGACTACTGTCATGATTGGAAGGATTGAATTGTCTTTATTTTTTCACATTTTAGTGATGCTGAGGCTACTGAGTTCTGAATATTTTTACATTCACCCAAAAAAACTGAGAAATGTCTCATTTCTCTTGCAATTAGCTACTTGTGAAACAGATGTTGTTGAGAATTGTTTTGTATAACATCAAAAAGATGAATAATGTCATATCAAATTGCTAAAACTAAAACAAAAATTATAAAACAGTAAAAACGCTATATTTATTCTCTTAAACCAACTGAAAAAAGATAGGAAATTTGGAGGGAAGTTAACATGTATCATTTTTTACTAACTCGTATGCTTCGTACAGGCTGGACTGAATGCAAACAACACTGTATATATGCATGGTGGAACTAATTTTACTAAATTATAATAAATAACATGTGATGGCCCGCCTTATAAAAGAAATATTGTGCATTCGTTGTGTTAGAAATATTGTCAAAGGAACAAAGAAGTAAATCCACTAATCGTTTTATTCCAATCATCAAGCATGGCTGATTTCATTGTGGCAGCACTGAACTTATTTAAAGAAAAAATAGCTGACTTCGTTATGGCAGCACTAAGTTTATTTAAGGAAGAAATAAATATAAATTAAGAGGCTCGCCATCTTCCTTAGGCCGACTACTTCAGAAGATAATTTAAATTATGTTTGGGGCCTATTTTATCATAAAGATGTTTATATAAATAGAACCCAAAGTTTGTAATGGAAAAAGGATAGAAAGGTAGCGATCAAGTCTTAAAGAGCAGCGGTGAATCCAACCACCGTCTTTCATTCCTTGACATTTTACTCCTCAAAAAATCAGGTGGGTCATTGGGTCGACGTGTTTTTCGCAAGGCCACCCACACTGATCTGTACCTCCATTCCTCTTCTCATCACCACCCCAGCCAAAAATTTGGTGTCCTTAAGACCCTAGCCTGGAGGGCCTATCAGATTTGCGATGATGAAAACTTAAGCCTTGAGCTATCTCATCTTCGACAAGTCTTCTTATTAGATGGGTACTCTAACAAGCAAATCTCTCGTGCCTTCAGGCAAGCCAAATCAAGCTTCCTCTCCACCTCTAAACCTAATCATTCTTCCATCCCCCCCGTGCCTCTCTTCTCTTTGTTGATGGCATCTCCCAGAAAATCTCCAAGATCCTTGTCAAAAAAGGCCTTCGGTGTGCCTTCAAGCCCCGCTCCACTTTAAAAAATTGCATCCCCTCCCTCAAAGATACCAATGACGTCCTTCTTAACTCCGGTGTCTCCAAGGTTGTTTGCTCATGTGGCACCCCTTACATTGGTGAAACAGGCCGCTCTTTCATCACTAGAATCAAAGAGCATGGCACCAGTATTAGACATGAGCGTATCCATAAGTCAGCCCTTGCCGACCACTCTTCTTCCACTAAGCATCATATCTGTCTTGAAAGTACCCAAATCCTTTTTAAAGAAGACAACTTCTTTAAGAGGAAGTTGAAAGAAGTCATCGAGATCAATAACCATCCTCTTAACTTGAATTGTGATGACGGATGGAGCTTAAGTTTGTCTTGGCACCCCTTGTTGGCTAGCTTGTCAACCCATCATCACCCCTCGGATCGTTAATCCTTTGCTTCTTGTCCCTCCCCCTCCTCTTTCTCAGGTCTCCCGTTTTCTTTTCTTTCCCTTTCATCCTGCAGTTCTTCTCTTCAACCTCCTGTCCTTGCTTTATTTTTGTCCGTGGTTGTTTCCCCTTTTTTCTTTTGTTTTCTTTCTTTTTTGTTTGCCTATTAGGGTCTCCTCTTTATTCAGGCTTTTGTTTGTTGTCTTTTTTCAGATTTAGTTCTATATTTCGTTTTATAACATCATCCTATAAATGATATTAATATTATTTAGTACATATTTCTTTTCTTCTCATATTATTTAGTATAAATTAGATTAATATTATTTGGTCCTTTAATTTAATTTTTAATTTATCATTGAACTAATGTCCTTGTTTTTATCAACTATTAGTCTTATTACAATATAATAGGATTTTATTATCTATAATTTCTTAATTTTTTAGTTATTGTACTGTTCTATTTCTTGTTAATTAAAATTGATTTCTTTATTTTTTACTAAATTGTTTGCTTGATCTTTTATAATTTTAATCTTTTTCATGTTGTGTTTTATCCTTTGTGTTTCTTATTATGATATAGATATTTCGATACTATATACCTTTATATTCACTTTTTGCTTTAATATTGGTTTTGAATCATTGTAGGGCCTTTATCTTTTTACTTAGTTTCGTACTAGTTTTATATTATATTATTGACATTTTGTTATTAATTTCCTTTATATAATTTCTTATTGTTTTTTATATTATAATTTGATTTTTTGTTTTCCCCTTCATTTTTGTTTTTATATCTTAGTATATAATATTTATATTTATATTTTTCATTTTATTAAGATTTTTTGAATTTCTTATTTAGTTTTTTCTTTTATATTTATATCTTATTTATATCTTTTTGTTCTTTTCTTTCTTTTTTAGTTTTATATTAATATTAATCTAATTTATATCTTTTCTTCTTTTCTTTCTTTTTTGAATTTCTTATTTAGTTTTTTCTTTGTTGTTTACCTTTTATTCGGTTTTTGTTCGCATTCAACCTTTTTTTGGTTTTGTATTACTTTATTTAACTATATTATAATAATATTATATTTATTTTATTAGTTTGCTTCATCTTTCATCTCTGCTAGTATATACTATTTTAATTGTTTTGTATAATGATATCTAGCCTTTTTATCTATTATTGTTTTTTATTATTTTCCCTTATTCTCTTTTTGTTATGTGTTTGTTGGTCTTTAGTTGCTTGTGTTGTACTATCTTCTACCCTCGGTTCTTGTGCAATCCTTTCTCCCTCTTTTCCTTCTCAACCTTTTTAAGGCACTGTTGGGTCTACATCTTATCATTCTTCTCTTGGTGCTCTATTTTTTCATCTTGATGATGGATCACGGAGTGTGATCCGAAACGTCGATGCAAAAAATTTACACACAATCGAATCCAAAAATCTTTTGCAATTAACACTATGGATTGTGGAAACTTGTTATCTTTAAGCGATTAATATTGTCAATGAATGAGAAGGCAGCGATGAAGTTAAATTGGCAATAAGAATCGCTGCCCAAGTCTAATGAATGATAATCTAAAAAAGGGGCATCTCCCTTGTAGAAGTCATCCCCTTTGGGAGAAATCACATCCTCTCAATGATGAGGCATGAAGGTGAGTGGTATAAAAGAAGATGGAATAGAGAAGTGGAAGATCATGGAATGGAGATCACTTGGAAATCTGAATAAAGCAGTAGATTGGAAGAAATGGAATAAATTATAAAGAGATCTATTGGATTAAGTAATATTGCCAAGAATATATTTGGGAAGTAACTTAGTATGTATATATATATATATATACACCAAGTTACCGAATCGTCACCCTCTGCCCTATGACTCTAGGTACGAAACGTATAGAGTATAGAATCAGGTATGGAGTCCTGTGGAAACGGACAAGATTCGATTTTTGCCCTGCGAAAACGAATCCGAGTTTGCCATCGCATATCCGGGCAATTTCAAAGGTGACATGGAAATTCTAGGGCATTTTTTGACCGTTTCCAGCAGATTTTTGACTTTTTAAACTTGAAAAATGCTAAATGAAAGGGAAGAAACCCCGACTAAAGGCAGATTACTTGTTTGTTTTATTTTGTGCTGCTGCAGAGAGAAATAATTATTGGAAGATTGAAATTAATTAGAAATATATATATAATTTATACACAATTATGCAATAATGATGCTTGCAGCAATTATTGAGCCTTATAAATAATTATGATTCTTTAATATAAATATGGATAATAGATTCTTATTCATTTGATTTTCATTAAGCAATCATATTAGGAATTGGCAAGGAAACATGTTTGGGAGGGGCGGTATAGGAATTGTCTTGGTTGGATGTTCCTAAAGAAATTGTCTTGGTTGGATGTTCCTCTTTTCACAATGTAAGTACACCACCCTAAGTTGGATGGAATTGTCTTGGTTGGAAGTTCCTGCCACTTGGGGCCGGGGGATATGAGCACACCCTTGGGCTTAATTGTGATGAATAGTTTTTTGGCACCCTATTGTGCATTTCTCTCCAATCCCTACCATGATTGGTTAATGGAAAAGAGTCTATATATTGGATTCAAGTTAAGCTGTTATTCATTATTTCATAAGTGTTAATAGTTCATTTATTCTTGAGTTTCAATATCTGTTGTATAATTTACTATGGAATATCATCTGTAAAACAATTTTACAATATGTAATTGTCCCTTAAGGCAAATTCAGGCATACTCCAAATAGGGGATATTACATAATACTAACTTTAATTATACTTCATTATATGAAGCTAAATCTACTCAGCACAAGGTTAGGAGCTATTTAAATCAGCAGTTGCAGTTTCCCCAGCCTGAAAGAGAGGACATCCTATTCCTGATATCCTATACTATCTTTGAAAATATGCTTATTATTCACATATTCATTAGGAAACCCTAATTACAGAAAAATAGTGAATATTATGTAAAGGAAGAAATTCAAGATTTGTTCCCATCAAAACATGAAATAAAGACTTGTAAAACCTAATCAATGGTCTTTCTAGGAGAGACTTCACAACAACATCACATTATGCTATCACTATTTGAACTAACTACTCAACTCAAGATGTAAAATGTTCCTTAACACACACATATATAATGACCATTCTTCCAATAACACTTCGATTCTCAAAAAAACGTACACTACCTTTTACCAGGATATGTCAACAAATAGAAATACGACATGGAAAATATAGTCCCTTTTACTATTATTTTTATGTAATAATTAAAAGGAAAAAACCCTTCCATCTGGCATAAAATCCTCGACAAAATTGAATGAGATAAGAAATCATTATACTGCATACCCTGTTGTTTTATGTTGTAATTTTCAAAAAATGACTCTTCCATCTGGCAAAAATTCCTCAACAAAACTGAATGAGATAAGAAATCATTACACTGCATACAGTAATGTTCTCAAAAAAGTTTCTCTGCAATTTGCACTGCATTAAGAGCAGCCCCTTTGCGTATTTGATCCCCACAAACAAAAATATCCAATCTGTTTAGCATAAACAGCAGACTAAGAATATCAGATATGATAATAGGCACACATCATTTTGGAGAGGGATGCAAGGATAATGGAGACATACCCATAATTGCCATTTTGAGAGGCATCTTGCCGGATCCTTCCAACAGCAACATCATCCTTGTTTGAAACCTGATGAAAATGGTTCTTGAATTGTGTTAAATGCCATAAGCAACCACAAAGCATCAAATTGAAGACATCATTAAAAAAACTAACCAAATAGCGCAGTGAGCATATCAATAATGACTTTTAGAATTTTATATAATAATGGCAAACATAACTGTCACAATTTGATAAAAGTTAGCTGTATTACCAATCCAACACATATGTACTCATGAAGAACATATAAACAGTGCAAACTGATGAAGCAAAGGAAGTACCTCTAGAGGAGTTGGAAAGTGGTTGGCAGCTCGATCATCAATAACAACAACACCATCAGAATTCTTAAGAATCTCTCTAGCGGTATCCTGCATAAGCATTGAAAAAAATAATTTGTAGATCAACCAAAGCATTGTATTTCTTGCAGGAATATTTCAGTATCAATGAAAAGTGAGAACGTAACACAATGATACCCAAAATCAGTTCAATCTAAATCACCAGAGATTGAAAAAGCCTCTGCCATCATTAAGGCAGATATTACAACATAGAGGACCTAAGAGAAATTTTGGTTTAAAATCAATAACTAAAAAAGTCATTTTTATGTTAGTTGATTGGACTTACGAAGCATATTAAAGCAAAATAGTATTTGGAATGTTTCTAGTGCCTAGCATTTTTGTGCCCTGACTGAAACAGTTACCATAAAGAATATGACAGGTTTTGGGACCCAGAAAAATCGATAGTTCAGCAGATTTTCCTAAGGAGACGAGGTGCAAGAAACTTCTTTTCAGAGGCCTAATGTTTTTCTGCTGTAGAAACCTAGGAAAACTTCAAGTTTTGAGCTTAAAACAAAAGGAAAATATCACATAAAGCAAATGCCAAAATCTCCAATGTAAAAATGACTTTGTTTCCAGCATTGCATATAATCTAAGTTACCGGGTTCGGCCCTGGGGGGCCCGGGTTCGATCCGGGTTTGAAATTTGGGTCCGGCTCACCCAAATTCGTCCAGGGTCCGGAAATTCCACTATGGGTTCAAATCAGGTTCGGAACCCGGACTGTGGATCCGACCAGGGTTCGAATTTTTTGAACCCGGGTAGAATTTCGTGCCCAGGCGGACGTAAAAGCACGATTTTTTTAATAATTTTTTTAGTCTTTGTTAACTTTTTAATAATTTTTTATTCTTTCCAACCCTAATATGTGCCTCTAAAACATGAAATAGGTAAAGTGATAGTCATTTACCAATTTGTGAATGAAAAGAAAGGATTTTTTGCCTCCATTGCTGAACTTTCTCTTTTGCTTGCACAAGCTTGAATAGACTTAAAGGTTGATTGTAGATTGTTCGAAGTTGGTTGTTGTGCTATTCCTAAGCACTTGCAAGTGCCTATTCATTGCCAAGAAGATCATAGAGCAAGATTTCTTCAAAAGAGGTAGGTTTTTTGAAGTTTTTTTATTTTTTTTTTACATTTTTTTTTAACAAATGGACTTCAACTCTTTTGTTTTGTTTTTTAGTTTTAGTTTTGTTTTACTTTTCATTCCTCTAAATGTCTATAACACATGTTCAATTTTTCCATTTTTTTGAAATTAATTAAGTCTATTAGTTTCAAATTCAATCAATCAATACCAAAATTTCAATATGTTGTGCCTTAGGTATTCCATATTACAATGGCAACTGGTACCTCCTTAGGCTCAAGCCAATCTCGTTTCAAAACAAATCCAAACTCTCCCCTTTGGAAATATGTAGAAATGGTTCAGCAACTTCCAGGTGGTGGAGGATATGTTTGGATTTGTAGTCATTGCCATGTTCAATATTCGAGCTCATACAGTTGAGTGAAAGGGCACTTGTGCGAGATCCCTGCAACAGGCATAAAAAATTGTCCAGGTGTAAACGAGGAAGGCATTCCAAAACATATAGTGTTGAAATATATTGTTGAGCAAGAAAAGGCAGACCAAAAAACAACCAGTGGTAAAACAAGCCATCCTTTGAAGAAAGGATCTTGATCCATGAAACCCCCTACACCGCCTTCTTATTTTCCACCGACAGAAAACCATGCATTTATGGACATCCCTCAAGAGCAAACCACGCCCTCTTCAAATAAAAGATCTAAGGGACCGTTGGAAGCTTCATTTCAGAATGAGGCAAGAGAGATTGCTGAGCAAGACATAGCAAGATGTATCTATGCCAATGGATTGGCATTCAATGTTGTTCGTTCACCATATTGGCAAAAAATGGTGAAATCTATTAATGAGGCTCCAAAGGGGTTTAAGGGCCCAGGTTGTGAGAAGGTGCGTTGCATCTTATTGGAGAAAGAAGTGAAACATGTAGCAGACTCTTTGAAGCCCATAAGGGATTCGTGGATCGAAATAGGGGTGACCATCGTTTTTGATGGATGGAAAGATGCAAAAAATCACCCATTGATCAATGTTATTGCTGTGTCCCCTAAAGGGGCAATGTTTTTGAGAGCAGTGGATTGTGAAGGACAGGTGAAGGATGGTCCATTTATTGCTAACATCATTTGCCAAACAATTGAAGAAGTGGGCCATCAAAATGTTGTGCAAGTTGTAACTGACAATGCCAAAAATTGTAGGGCTGTTGGGTTATTGGTTGAGGAGAAGTATCCACACATTTTTTGGACACCTTGTGCTGTCCACTCCCTTAATCTAATGCTACAAAAAATTGGATCCAAAATTGAATTGATCAAACAGGTGTATATTGAGGGCGAAGACATCCAAATGTTTGTCACCAACCACCATATGACACAAGGAATATTTAGACAATTCTCAAAATTGGAGTTGTTGAAGGTAAGTTAATTCTCAATATTTTTTAATTTTTGAATTTTTTGTTAATTTTAAATTTTGATTTTGTAAATTTAAATTATATTTTAGTTTTAATTTTGATTTTCAAACAGGTTGCCGAGACTCGTTTTGCCTCCAACACAATTGTGTTGAGACGCCTTATAAAGGTTCGTGAGGCACTCTCTGCAATGGTAATCAGCCCTAATTGGGCCATATGGAGGCAATCTACCAGTGAAAGGGCAAATAGGATCAAGCAAAGGATCCTAGATGATAGTTGGTGGGACCTTGTTGAGTATCTCGTCAGTTTCACTGAGCCCATATTGAGCATGATCCATTACACTGACATGGATAGACCTTGTTTGGGTGAAGTATATGATGGTATCGACTCAATGATTGAGAAGATGAAAACCATCATCAATGCAAAAGAGGAAGATCCCGAAGAAAAGTTCTTCAAAGAGCTAGAGGAAATCATTGTTGATAGATGGAACAAAATGACCACTCCGTTGCATCTTCTCACTTTTGCATTGAGTCCCAAATATTATAGTCCAAAGATACTTTCTACTTCACCAAGAGTCGCTCCATATAGAGTTGTTGAAGTGGCTCAAGGGTACAAGGCAGCAATTCAGAGACTCTTCACTAATCGTGACCAACGTGATCGAGTGAGGGCTGAGTTCATGGCTTTTGCATGCTCCGGTACTGTTGATCAGAATCTTGATGCTCTTCGAGACAAGGTTAGGGTGGATGCTCATAGTTGGTGGTAGTTCCATGGGCAAGAATATAGGCACCTCCAACCTATTGCAATAAAAAATTTATCCCAAGTAAGTTTTATATTTTGTAATTTTAATTAATAATTTTGTTTAGTTAAATTTTGTAACTCCTAACTATTTAATTTGGTCTTAATAGGTTGCTAGTTCATCTTCTTCTGAGAGGAATTGGAGCACATACTCCTTCATCCACTCAATAAAACGCAATAAGCTACATTCGAAAAAGGCAAAGGACTTGGTGTATGTGCATTCAAACTTGTGCCTCCTTACACACAAGCAAAGTTCCTACAAAGAAGGAGACACAAGGAGGTGGGATATTGAGCCAAAGCAGCTTGACTTGGATGCTTCCACAAGTCACTTAGCTGCACTTGATATTGATGATGACTATGAGCCTGAAGCAACCGCTGAGCATGAGAGTGGTAGTGTCAGTGCTAGTGGCAATGCTTGTGCGAGTGCCACTAATGCTATTTGTGGTTCTACACATAATGTAACATCTAATGATGTTGATGATGCTGCTTTTTTTGATGACCCATATGATTCAGATTGATCAATGATCAATAATTATTAATGGTTGATTGTAAACACTTTACATTTTTATGTTTGAACTTTGATGATTTGAGTATAAAGTGGTGGTGTATTTTTCATTTTTGCTATGTTATTTGACTATTAATATGGTGGTGTATTCTGAACTTAATTACTGCTGCAAATATGTATATATTTCTGATTTTTATATGTTTTTGTATTACCGAACCCAAAACGAACCCAAATCAAAAAAAAAAAATCCCGAACTGGCGAACTGGGTTCTCGAACCCGAACCCGAACCCAAAACCGAACCAGTAACTAGCATATAATTAGAAGATGAAAATAAACATTAAGAAAACTACAGTCAACAATACTATATCAGTAACAAGATACAACAGCCAGGCACCCTCTCCAACAACAGTCTCTACTGGCATAGGCATCCAAATTTAGAAACTCAAAAAAGTTACATTGGCAAATTGATTCACCCATATAAAACATCTTCAATCAATCAGTTCAAAGATAAACAGTTAAAAAAGCCATCAATAACCAATTTACAGTAAAAAAGTATTGTTATTCTCTGGTTAACTGTCATCTGGGTAGATTTTTTCCAGCTTTTATTATGATGGGGATCTGGGTAAATTTTGCCCAGAAACTGCTGGACCAGCAACCCATAATAATACTTTTGGCAATATAGCATTCCTCTTTAAGCATGCACTCCACACACTCAGGGACTGGGGAACCCATATGTGTCCCTGCTGTTGAGGTATTCACAGAAAAAACCCTCATTGGTCAACCAAAAATACTATCTTGATGTAAGTTCTGGCATAGATTTATACCTACAATCAGAAAACCAACACAACTAGGCCTATAATTGAAAACGACATCTTGGAAGTGGATCTGCACAAACTTGAATTAGATCGCTGAAGTAGAAAATATGGTCTGCAATCCATTACCCTATCAAATCTGGGAGGGTTTTCATTAGCTGTATAACATATGATAGATCTACCATTGTTATAACATGTAATAAACATCATATATCTTTAGAAGAGCATGGGATCTGAATCAATCTGGTTCTCTGGTATTGTCTTGTTGTTTGAAAAAGTGAAATTTATCTATCCAGTAATATAACACTTAGATGAACACCACATGTCTGAATAAGTATCAGCCTTTTCTTTGGAAGAGAACGATCATGTACAAAATTATAGAAGTGGATTACCTCATCGAGTGGCTTGTCAAATTCCAGATTAATACTCTCTGCATGTGCTCGCATTACTGGGACCCGTATACAAGTTGCAGTCACTCTAACATCTTGGTCATTCTGTGCAACAGTTTCAGTGTAAACAATCCAATGATTATTCATTAAATAAAATAACAGCAATAATCAGTCAGAATAAAAAAACATAAACATAATGTATGTGAATCAAAAGCTCCAAAATCAAATGTCCTATAAATGCACTCACCCAAATTTTCCTTGTCTCTTTTACTAGCTTCATCTCTTCCTCGTTGTAACCATTTGGGAAGATTTTTGTGTTGTGGGAGAAGAGATTGAATGCATACTGCAAGACAGGGCTCACAGAAGAAGTGACTTGACAAGATCAAAAGATAAAGATGTAACTTATCTGAAAATCCAGTTTACCTATTCATCCTGGAAATGAATATTACATCAATAGTTGTACAAAATATATATGGTATCTCAAACAATTAAACTAACCTGTTGACTAAAGATATTACAAGTTGGCTCTTTTCCTTCCAAAACCTGATCAAATTCCAGATACAAAAATAAAAACTCATTAACTTCTCAATGGTACAGATAACTTGTCAAATTCAGTAAGCTTTAGCAAATGGTAGATGGCAGGAAAAGTAAGCACCTCACGTGTTTGCTGTTCAAGCTCAGCCATAGCTGCAGCACCAGCTCCACTTGCTGCCTGATATGTGCTAACCACCATTCTTTTGACCTGTCATGCATTCATGGATAGGCAATATATATGATTTAAAACGTTTTAAAGGATTGATAAATTATGTCAATAATACACATTCTATTCTGATGGAAAAAAAGCTGAGATCTTTAGCTTATCATCCTTCTTAAGCTCAACCTGGCCCAAGTAAACTAAGTGAAATACAAGCTGCACAATCAGCCTGGATAAAGCATTAGAATCAAAGCCCCAGAGACACTTACGGCAGAGAAAACATGAGGATGTCCAGAGGCAACAACCGTCTTGTATGTGGTTTCCATTTAAAAATGCAAATGCAGACACCTTAATGAGATCAGAAAAGCATGATTTCAATGATAAGAGGCAGAGAGAACATGAGGATGTCCAGAGGCAACAACTTTCTTGTATGTGGCTTCCATAAGAAAATGCAATGCAGACACCTTAATGAGATCAGAAAAGCATGATTTCAATGATAAGAAGGGGCGGCAGAACTTGCTAATGCAGGTAAGTTAACAAAGTAGAAATGTCTATGTACAACAGCTTAAAAAGTAAGATGTAGGTGAGGAATCACAATAGAATCTGTTTTGATTTAACCTCAAATTGTGACACAGAAACATTTGACCGGACAATACAATGAACAAAAAGCATGTTGCTATTCTGATGGGCCTACCAAACAACAGTGATCAGCAATCTATTCAATTTTCATCACATAAAATGGTGTCAATGACAAACTTTATTGGAATATTAACACCACAAATCCAAACAACTCGTATTGGTTGTTCCTTAAGTTTTTCAGAGCCAATATTGTATGTGACATGGATGAAGTTTAGGAGTATGATAAGCAAACATTTAGCTTGATAGTCCCTTGAGACAAACCAACTCAGGGTATCCCAAAATTTCAATATGGTGTACCATCATTTCTGGAGGTGTAATGTCCTGTTTTATTCCTAAATGTCTGCAGCCAGTGTTTCAAAAGAAATCAATAAAGATAATTAATATTACACCAAACTGGCATTAAATAAAGATTAAGTTGTTGAGAATGGTCAACCTGTTAGTTTTAGGATCAGAATTTAAATAAGCAGATATAGAACAAATTTAAATTATTTGACACAGCACATACCCTAGGAAAACCCTCCAACTTGAGGGAGAAAAACCCAGCAACAATATATCACTTATATATTGAATAATGAACAGCAATTCGCTTTACAATGAGGCCCAACACAAAGCCGAATTAACAGCACCACACTTGATGCAATATCAAAGGAATAAGATCAAACTCCTTGAATAATAATATCGATCTGCAATATCAAACTCCTGCTGTATATGATTCGCACTTGTCTTGAAAATGAATAACTTGAATATGATAAGGAGAGAGCAGCGCTCTCTATAAATGCAACTCGATATATCTTCTCCCAAGCAATGCATCTTTACAAAAGGTCAGCCTCTTCATGAAATGGTGCGACTCTTTTACCAAGATAAGTCAGCCTCATTAGATAAATACGATTTGATATTTGGTGAAGCGCCTCTTCACAAAGTCGTCACCGAAAAATTAAATAGCTGATGGCTACATTTAATTTATTGCTTTATTAATATCGTCGCTGGAAGTATGAGGCCCGCGGCTACACATCAACACTCCCTCTTAGCTAGGAAGGAATACTTCCAAATATCCAAATCATGGAGTCTCTCAACATGACATCCACAATGGCTACACCCATTTGTGGAAAAGAGCTCATCACAGAGTCACTCAATGTGATATCGTCCACCATGGCTACTCCCATGTATGGAAGAGAACATGTGCACAAGTGCCCATCACGGAGTCACTCAACGTGATGTCATCATGGAGTCTCTCAACATGATGTCCACCATGGCTACTCCTAAAGGGTGGATAAACACAAGTACAAGGGAATCATCACGGAGTCTCTCAACGTGATGTTGTCATGGAGTCTCTCAACATGACATCCACCATGGCTACTCCCAAAGGGTGGAAACAAGGGCTTTCACCTCAAATTTCTCTATCACAGAGAAAGATGCATTAACAAGGGCTTTCACCTCAAATTTCTCTATCACAGAGAAAGATGCATTAAAGCAAATCACAAGAGATCACTGATGTTGAGTCTCCCTCTCAGCAAGGTCTTCATTCTCCACAACTCCAAGCTTGTCTCGAAAATGCACAAACTTCACTTTGGAGAGAGGCTTGGTGAGAATATCAGCCGTCTGCTCATCAGTGCAAATATATCTCAACTGAATAGCTTTCCTCATTAGCATATCTCTGATGTAATGGTATTTGATCTCAACATGTTTTGTTCTGTCATGAAACACAGGACTGACAGATAGCTTCACACAGCTTTGATTGTCACAATGAATAACAGTCGGCTCCAATGATTGTCCAAACAATCCTGCAAGGAGCTTTTGAAGCCACACTGCTTCTCATGCTGCTACACATGTTGCAATATACTCTGCCTCTGCAGTGCTTAGTGCCACTGAAGACTACTTCTTACTACACCAAGAAATCATCGCAGACCCCAAATTAAAGCAACATCTAGAGGTGCTCTTCCGATCAGCTACACTTCCGGCCCAATCCGAATCAAAATATCCTTGTAGATTTAGATCTACACTGAAAGTATATTTCAATCCATATCCAACTGTGCCACGCAAGTATCTCAAGATATGCTTAGCTGCAACTAAATGAATTTTCCTTGGTTCACACATGAACTGACTGAGTGCACTCACTGCATAGCAAATATTTGGTCTAGTATTGACTAGATACATCAATGATCCAATCAACTGCCTGTACATAGTAGGATCTACCAGATCTGAACTAGCTGTAAACTCACTTAACTTCTTCAAATTAGTTCCCATCGGTGTAGACATAGATTTGCAATCCATCATCCCAAATCTCTTCAAGATGTCTATTGTATATTTCCCTTGGCTCAGAATAATCTCATTGGGTCTCTGCCATACTTCCAGCCCTAGAAAGTAAATCATATATCCAAGATCCTTCATCTCAAATTCAGAAACTAGCTCCTTCTTACATTTGATAATGAGATATTCTGCTCCAGTAAGAAATAGATCATCAACATAAAGTACCAAAATTAAAGCCTCACCATCAACTATCTTGAAGTAGAGATTTGAATCAGCATCATTCTTGGAGAAGCCCAAGCTCAACAAGTATTGATCAATCCTCTCATACCAAGCACGAGGAGCCTGTTTAAGGCCATACAAAGCCTTCTTCAATTTACAAACATGAGACTCCTTCCCATGAATCACAAAGTCATCAGGTTGCTCAATGTATACTTCTTCTTCAATTACACCATTAAGGAATGTTGTCTTCACATCCATCTGAAGTAACTTCCATCCCTTAGCTGCTGCAATAGCAATGATAGCCCTGATGGATGTATAATGAGCAACCGGAGCAAAAGTTTCTTCATAATCGATTTCCTCTTTCTGAGAGAATCCTCTAGCCACAAATCTAGCTTTGTACTTCTCAATGCTTCCATTAGCCGCATGCTTGATCTTGAAAAGCCATTTAGAAGATACAACTGATTTCCCTTCAAGTCTTGGAACAATATCCCAAACATCATTCTTGATAATGGATTGATATTCTTCAGCCATAGCATCTCTCCATACTTGCTGACTCGATGCTTCCTCAACACTGGAAGGTTCAGACTGAATGATATGACTCATTAATGCTACATAGCCTGGATACTTTTGTGGTCTTTTGCTTTCTCTGAATGTGCCTCTAGGGGCTACAAACTTATCTGCCTCCTACATTGTTTGCCTAGCCCATAGAGGTCTCTTTCGACCTATGACAATATCTCTTGGCCCATCAGTTGGTTCCAAAGGCTCAACTGGATCAATATCTTCTTCTAGTTCAGAAGACTCCCTTTGAATCTCAAGAGCATGATCAACATCCATGTCTGGAGGAGTCTCCTGATCTTCATTATCTATCTCCATGTACGAACCTTTACATTTTTTGAATGCAACATCTTCTTCAAAAGAGACATCCCTACTAATCTCTATTTGTTTCTGTCCTGGAATATAAATTTTGTAGGCTTTTGAGGATTCACTGTAACCCACAAGTAATATTTTCTTGCCAGATGGTTCTAACTTAGTTCTCTTATCTTTAGGCACATGAATATAAACAAGACAACCAAATATTCTCAAGTGACTAACCTCAAGCTTCACACCTATGAAGGCTTCTTCAGGAGTCATATTTTCCAAAATACGATGAGGGCTCTGATTCTGAACATACACTGCAGTTCTGGATGCTTTTGCCCAAAGGAAGGTTTGCAAGTCTTGATCATGGATCATAGCCTCAACTATAGATCTATTCTTCTTTTCTGCAACTCCGTTTTGTTGTGGATTGTAAGCAACACAAAACTCCCTCTTAATCCTTGCCTCGATACAAAAGTTACGGAAGCCTCCAGAGGTGTATTCTCCTCCGTTATCAAATCTTAGAACTTTGATCCTCTTTTCAGACAAATTCTCTACTTGAGCCTTAAATTCTTTGAATTTCTCAAGTACTTCTTCAAATTCCTTAGACTTCAAAAAATAAATCCAAGTCTTTCTAGAGTAGTCATCAATGAAAAGTACATAATGCCAAAAACCACTCAAGGATGCAACAGACATTGGACCACACAAATCAGAATGTACAAGATCTAGAATACATTTTGATCTACTTTCTCTACTATGAAAAGGACCCTTAGTATTCTTACCCAATGCATATTCTCTACATGTACCATCATGCTCTTGACTAAGTTTCGGAAGGCCTGAAACCATCTTCTCCATGGATGGAAGAGCTCTGAAATGGAGGTGAGCAAGTCTTCTAAGCCAAAGTTCACTTGAATTGGTGGAATCATGCAACAATGCTTGCATTGTACGAATGTAAAGTCTATAAAGACTCTCTTGCCGAACACCAATCACTCTGGCTATCTTGATACTAGAGCTCTTTGGCCAAGCAAGAACTTTTCCCTTAGAAAATGCAACTTGATATCCTTTGTCCTCCAAGGCTGAAATTGATAGAAGGTTCCTCTTGCTACCTGGTACAAACAAGACATCACTCAAATGAAGCAAGATGCCAGAATCTAGGTGAAGAGAGGAGGCTCCAGCACCTTTCACTGAATAGCAAGCATCATCTTCGATTATTACTTGAAGGTTGGTTTCTCTTTCTACCAAATCTAAAAGATGCTCTCAGCTCTCTACATCCTGTAATGTGCCGAGAAGCACCACTATCAATCAACCAAGTGCTACTATCGGTTGGAACATTGCTTGATAGGGCAGAGATGAATAGAAATCCACTTGAGTTATCTCTTGATTCCTTTTGAGGAGAGACATCATCCACATCCGCAGTAGAGGCATGTTGCTTTGGTCTTGTTGCACAATCTCTAGCATAGTGACCATACTTGTCACATTTGAAGCACTGTATATGGGAGAGATCTTTCTTCTTCTTTGATTCCGAAGCAGCATCCGATTTCCTGTCTCTATTCCTCTTGAAGTTTCCTTTTCTCCCTTCTCTTCCCTTCTTTCTTTAAGTTTGAGCAGCAAGAACATGAGTGTCTTCATTGTGAGAGCTTCGACCATTACCTCTTGTTGCTAACCTTGATTCCTCTTGAATGCAATCTGCGCTAAGGCAATCAAACTTTGGTAGCTTAGATCTTCCACTGATACCTTGGATAAAAGGCTCCCAAGATTGAAGAAGACCATTGAGTGCCAACATGACTAAATCTCTATCATCAACTATATCTCCAATGGCATATAGTTGATCCTTCAATTCGGTGATCTTCATAAAGAAGGTGATAATAGAATCTCCTTTCGCCATCTTGATGTGATGTAGTTGTTGCCTCAATGCAAGAGCTCGGCTAGTGTTATTGATCTCATACAATCCCTCCAAAGTCTTGAACATCTCTCTAGCTGTCTTCAATTTGGAGATAATAGGCACAAGGTGATCCTTCACAGAATCAATCAATATCTTCTTGGCCTTTGTGCCATTCTTCCTCCATTGTGTCTTCTCAGTCTCATTGGAAGGCTCAGGTGCTTCGTCCTCCACGAACTCGAGAATCTCATTTTCTTCCAATGCAATAAGAACTCTAAACTTCCAAGAGGTGAAGTTAGAGGCGCCTTCGAGTCTATCTTCAACCTTGAGTCCGTTCACCATTTTCGAAGCTAAGATAAACACACTAGGATGAGAAGAAGAGAATGAGATTACGCTGCTTATTAAAATCTGATCACGATCTTGCTTAAACCCGCTCCGATACCATGTTAACTTTAGGATCAGAATTTAAATAAGCAGATATAGAACAATTTTAAATTATTTGACACAGCATATACCCTGGGAAAACCCTCCAACTTGAGGGAGAAAAACCCAGCAACAATATATCACTTATATATTGAATAATGAACAGCAATTCGCTTTACAATGAGGCCCAACACAAGGCTGAATTAACAGCACCACACTTGATGCAATATCAAAGGAAAAAGATCGAAACTCCTTGAATAATAATATCGATCTGCAATATCAAACTCCTGCTGTATATGATTTGCAGTTGTCTTGAAAATGAAAAACTTGAATATGATAAGGAGAGAGCAGTACCCTCTATAAATACAACTTGATATATCTTCTCCCAAGCAATGCGTCTTTACAAAAGGTCGGCCTCTTCATGAAATGGTGCGAATCTTTTACCAAGATAAGTCGGCCTCATTAGATAATTACGATTTGATATTTGGTGAAGCACCTCTTCACAAAGTCGTCACCAAAAAATTAAATAGCCAATGGCTACATTTAATTTATTGTTTTATTAATATCGTCGCTGGAAGTATGAGGCCCATGGCTACACATCAACACAACCAACATATGAGGAGTTGTGTCCCTTAAGCAAGATAAGGTATATAAGGAAGGTAGATCTAGAAGGAAAAGAAAAACGAAAAAGAAAAAGAATTATTGTGACTGATTACAAGTTATAGACAGCAACACTAGCAAATTAACTTATTTAAAATTAAATTGTCGTTCTCCATATGCAGCAATTAAGGGTTGTAACTATTGAGGTGAAGAGTTGTGACTCCCTCAAATTTGAGATATAAAAGGGAGAACATTTCATTTGAGAAAGACGTCCATAACATCATTCAATAAATCAATTAAGAATAAATATGATGTGACTCCTAATGTGAGTTTTTTACTCTTAATGTGAAAGGTTGTGACTCTTTCAAATATGAAAGATTGTGACTCCTTCAAATATGAAAGGTTGTGACTCCCTCAATAATAAGATATAAAAGGGAGATCATTTCCTTGTGGAGAAATCATCAAGTGAATGAGATTGGAAAAAGAAAAATAAGAAATTGAAACATAAGATATCTGTGGGAAATAAATATTGTTTTCAGCAAGAAGATTATTGGGAAGTAAGTTTGAGAATATAAATTAGGACTATATATATCAGAATTGCATATCAATTAATAGATTAGATTCCTTTAGCAATATAGTTTGAATTTATAGAAGTATTTTGCAAATAGGGAGGCTGATCAACCTTACGAGTTCACGAGAAGTGAAGTACCAGCCTTTCCTTCATCAAGCATGCCACCCCAAGATGCAACGCTTGTGGGCCAGGAGGCGTATGAGTGATCCCAGGCTTGTTGAGGAAGGCAATCTTCATGCATCTTATCAAGCACATGACTTTGAGATGGATGGAATGGAGCATCCTACCATGCTCGTTGGCTGGGAGGCAAATGAGTGCTCCTAGGCTTGAGGAAGGAGGATGAAGCGCTTCCAAGGTGGACTAAGGGATGGAGTCGACCTGAGATCCTGCCATGTTTGTGGGCTAGGAGGTGGATGAGTGCTCCTGGGCTTGAGGGTCTTCTCAAGTATGCCACCCTGAGATGGATGAATGAGGATCCACCCATGCTCTCGCAATACAAGGATAACCATCCTTGAGATTGCGGTTTGCAAACATTTCAAGTGGATTCCTAATATTTATGGCTATAGAAATATGCCTTGGAATAATCATTAATGATGTTAAGATATTTTGAATTCAAAAGTTAACGATGCTATGAACTATAGATCTAACTATTATGATTTTTTAGCTATGGTGTATTGCTCTCAATATTATAATATTTTTTGTATTAATTTGAATGTTACCATAAAGTTGATACTTGTTATCATTAATATCAGTTTTTAGTGATTATTATTGTCTTACAGGCCTAAAACCAGGAATTTACCAAAAGGGGACATTACAGGAGGTACCATTTCAGCATCATAATAGCCAAACAAATGCATGTTGTCCTCAGAAAGTATGGGGACAGATTGTGTTCCTGAGGAAAAAACACAGTAGCATTCCCAAGATAGGATTAGAAGATGCTTGGCATACCACTTATCAATCCACATCCAAACTCAAAGGATAACTTGGTGTATAAGTGGTCACCAATACTTGACAATTTCAAATAATTTGTTTGAAATGACTGCTTCTGCAGTATTGTGATGTCTTCTTCCTGGATAAGCCTTTTCTGTCAGTAGCATTGTCTTTACCATTTTCATTTATACCATAGAAGATCATAGGCTCAAACATGTTACAAGTAATTCTTGAAATAGGTCTAAGAATTCTATTATTTTGTATGGAATGGTATGGACTCCATCCCTTCTAAACTTGCATGTGGAGAAAATTTGCTTCTTATTAACTTCCGAATTTTTCCATCTTGCATATACCATTCTAGTTGATACACATACCATTCTGATCCATAAGGCAACAACAAGACCCTCAATAGATCCATCCACAGCTTCAAAGATACACCATTCCATAGTGTTTGCATAGCAGTCAATACTTCTTTTTAATTAGTTTTGTATAGAACTTGGCATTTTTTATGCATTCTCTCTTTGAAATGTGCTTATCCATCACACTTGAGCTTAAGTGTCGTTACTCTTCAAATTGCATATGCCATCCTAAATGATATGGCAGTAAATGAGACGTGCAAAAATATGTTCCTGGCTAAATGGATAAACATCAAATTTTCTATGATGTAAACAAGGTTTTCAGTCCATTGGATTGATATGTAGAGCTTATGGAAAAAACTGTGTAGTTTGATTTTATCAATGTTTCAGATCACACTCACACTCTTTGACTCCCAGAGTGATCTGAAATGTTTATGAAATCAAAATACACAATTTTTTATTAAAGGAGCTCTACATTTCAATCAGATTTTCTTACGGTTGTTTGCATATTTTTCTATCATCAATCAAAGTTACTATTACATCACTCTCAAAGACTATAAGGGGTCTTGTTCTAGAAATCTGCAAATATAAAATATATTTGAGAGAATCCTCACAGGTTTTAGCAACCAGATTGCAGATTAAAAAACAAACTGTGCAAATCCTGTCAACATGGCCTAAAATTGTAAATGACAGAATGAATGCCACTTAAAGCTTCTCCCGATCCCATCTATCAATAGACATCTAATTATGCACTACTCCATGTTGTATTCTGTGGTCAGAAAATGTGAAAATTAATGGTAATATTGTATAAGTCTCCTATCAATTTGTCAGTAATTACAGGCAAAACTTGACCTGTCTCTTTCTAGGTTTCAATCACATTATGATTAGAAATAGACTTTACAGGTTTACACCATTTACTTATAAATTTAGTGTATCTTATACGTATGTTGTACAATATTTATCCACCCTCACACAAGGTACCAGATTCAAAGTTCGCCATCAGCATTGACCTTTTAGGGGAATTCCTTTATGGCATTCAAACAGTTCTACCACATAAACATACATGGAATTAAATAAGCAACGCCTTGTGGACTGAGGACTCTAATGAGATTGAAGCAATTGAGATTGGCATGGATCTAATCTTCTTTTGGCCTAGTTTATCATTTATGTCACTTGCTTCGCAATATACACAGGTAGGAAAATAGATGGAAAACCAAATTGAACTATGATAGAAAGTGAGCATGCACAATTAGGTTGTTCACAAAGACAGGCTTGACTAATTGGACCTAAGGCTTAAGGTTTCGTTAAAATTCTTAGATGAAAGGATTTACCATTTTTTTTCAAACAAGGATGCTGAAAACACAACCACTTGGTGAAACTTGATTCACTATTCCTAAACTTCCAAGATTTAAAAAATTTACAACACTTCACATGGAGGAGGCATAATCCCCTCATGGAGACTAGGACAATAATCAACATGATTCAAAGAATCTAGGACGCTCACAAGTGTGTAACTCCATCAATGCTAACAATTGACTTTCACGGTTCAATCAGCAACCTCGTCATCACCTGCAGAACATGTGGCTGTAACATGTGGCTGTAACATGATAGTACATCTTCTCTACAATCCTGCCACACACATTCAGTGGCATCTGGCCTGACATATTCTGTTCTGTACACACAGTTGCAGCATCATTCCCAGATAACAGTGACATAAAGGAATCTCATCTTTGTCAAAGCTGCAAGCAGTCTTGTAACTGCAAAGCTGCAAGCAGTCTTGTAACTGCAAAGCTGCTCCCTCATCTTTATGTAATATGCTGTATGCTAACATGCTTTATGGACATACACAAGACACAATAGAATGAGCACAGTTTATTCTCAACACCATGAAGCATTTGCTAGTACGAGGGAGGAATAGCCAATGCGAGAAACTAAACCATTTCGGATTCTTCACCCTCTAGCCTCTTTCCCAATTCACAAAGCTTATGGTGTGTATTGAACTTTTCAAATCACCTACTCACCCCATGGTGGGATGAATGTGGGATAATTGCTCAAACCAAGCAGCATGCAATAAATGATTTTCATTCAACATTTTTAATATTTAATTGAACTGAAGCATTACAAGGCGAGCAACCTTTTTTTTATATTATTCTTAACACCATGAAGCATTTGCTAGTATGGGGGGGAGGAATAACCAGTGTGAGAAACTAAATTTTTTCAAGCTTTTCACCCTCAAGCCTCTTTCCCAATTCACAAAGATTATGGTGCATTTTGAACTTTTTAAATCACCCACTCACCCCATGTCGAGAATAATATAAAAATGAAAGTTGACAAACAAATTAACAAAATTTAATTGTTTCCATTGTCAACATGCATATATTATATAAAAATTACAACAAAATGTCAAAAGGCTGCAATTTTCAACTACAAAATGACAAAAATGTAGAAAATATGCAGTTGTCCCTAATCAACATCTAGTAACACTACATCAAAATCGGGGTCTAAGTCCAAATCACTACCACTATGAGGGTCTGCCTCATCCAATGGAACCCCAACCAATCCCTCATGTACCTCCTCATGAATTTGTGTGGCATCTTAGGGATCAACATCCCAACGTGTGGCTAAAGTTTGACAATACTCAAGAGTGTCAATCCTAAAGCCACAAGGTACTATGCATGGCCACCAACTCAACTCAAGACTGTACAAGTCTTGCAAGGAACTTGGAGAATTCTGATACTATGGTGATACTTATTAGAGGTTAGAATCATTCCAACAACACATAACATCAAAGTAGCCTATTTGGAGTTTGGGAAAAAGGTATAGTAGCTGACGAGCCATCTTACGCAACAATTTGGATGCAAGAAGTCATAAAGTCTTAAAGATCCTATACCTTTGTTGACATAATTAAATTGATCTATATTATTGCACATTTGGTCCAACATCTTATGTAAGGCGTGGCAATTGTTTGGTCAACTATTTTGCAACCAAGTGGATTAAATTTCTATCTTGTGAGTTTCTTGAATAGATCCCAATTCTTAATAGATGGCAAATCTGAAGCCACTGAAGCCAAGAAGTGTCTAATATGTTCTTATCATTTTATTAATGCCTGGTCTTCATTATGTATATTTCCTACCATGATATGATGAGCATCATTCAAATATTGTTGTGAGAAATAAAAATGAAAACTATGGAACCCTAAATCCAGTTTTTCAGTATTAATAGTACCATACAATATAGAAATATGTTTCTCCCACATTTAAGTTTGTTGAGCTAGCATAGGAACAGCATGCACATTGTCAATGTTTCACATCAAAATGTAAAAGAGGTGAGCTAGAACCTCCCTTGGGTGTTGAAACCATTCAAGACTAGATTAGTAACTTGGCAATCTAGAAACCTTTCATGTGATATGGTTGTATTCCATCTATACTATCTTCAACTTTACTTTGATTTCAATTTGCAAACCCCTTACTAGTAGATGATAGTGTTGTAGCCATATGAAATGTTTTGTCATGTGTCAAGTCTCAACTTTCAAGCTAAAATTTGTCGTTTTCTCAAGTGCAAGTCAAGTTTCAAAAATTGTCTTGTTTGTCTCATGTGTAGGTGTCATTTTTGGCGTCCTTTTCTATGTCTTTGCAGAAGCAATTGAAAGAAACTTTAGAATGCATTCATCGCAGTAGAGAGAAAAGACTAATGGTGAAGGCATTATGAATGTTCATTGAAGTATAAAGATTGCACTCAATATGTTAACCCCAAAATGGCCGGGGGATGTCTAAATTTCCCCAAGATGTTTGGATGCCCACTAGCTGTCCCAAGGATGACTAGCCATCTCCTAATATATCTTTCTGTCCCCTACTGAAAATTTTGTCATACCAAAAATGTTTCCTAGATTTCTGAAAATTTGGAAACATGGGTGGCATTTCCTACCTATATCCTTGATATATCCCCTATAGGGCACAGATCCAATTTTCCAAGGGACATGTCCCTGACATACATGGGTTTTGCATCTATAATTTTCCCAGCTCAAATCAAGATGATTAGCAGCCAATTGGCTGTCCTTTCCTTGGATTACCCAAGAGGAAGAGGACGTAGAGCATCATTGGGTAAGATATGGAGTCTTTGGCTTGTTTTAAATTCTATTCTTAAGTTGTGTATACGTCTTTTTATGCAACTTAAGTGAACTTAAGTTATTTTAAGTGAACTTAAATTATTTTAATTCATGGGCACGTCGGTTTAGGCAACTTAAGAGTTTCATAGCCAAAAAGGCTTAAGTTGTCCCCTTTTTATGTACTTAAAGTGATTTTAAAAAGCAGTTGATAAAAAGGCAAGGGAGGCATGGGTTTTGAAGGAGCTTATTGGTTCAGTTTTTAAGGTTTCAATGTGGGGCATTGGGTTAAGAGGTGGTGAATCAAGGGTTGAGATTAATTCATCTCTTTGGGAGTTATTATATAACTCTCTAGGGGTCTTTTAGAGCTCATTATGTGATGAAGTTTTTTGTTTATTGCTGCTGCAACTTGGCTTGAAGATTGAAACCCTTAAGTATCCCTGATTTTGGTGAGACATACAGGCTCTCCCTAGTCAAAAGAGTGTGTTTCGGTGGAAGAACTCTAGTTTTTGAAACCCTAGTACATTATTATTTCTGGGCTGCAAGTATTCATCAGGTCTGGAGGACAAATTAGAGGAGAATCTCAATGCTGAAGACTCAGATCTGGAATCATCTACAGCTACAAATTGTCTACTTTTGAGCATTAGATGGACGGCTACTGAGGAGCACATAAAATATACCTAGTGTTGACCATTTTGGGAGCCTGGTGCCATTTTGAAGGTCACCTAGGGTTTAGAAATCATTCTGAACCAATCTGAGGTATTTTAGGTGTTAAAAAATCTGCATATTTATCTTGGTTTAAACTCTGAAATTTTAAGAGGAATCCTTGTAATGCTTTTCTGAAATTTTTGGGTTGTTTAGTGGATTTTCTGCAACTTTTTCATGTTTAAAAATTTTCAGAAATTCCTAAAATATCAGAAAAATATTTTGAGTTCAGATCTGAGTTTGCTTAAGGGTTTTGTATTTGAAAATAAAATATCAGAATTTTTTATTGCCTATGGCTATCTTTGGAGATATCATTGTTTTTCTATTATCACTATTTGGGGATATTACAAAGTGTGTACGCTTCGGCTTAATATATTATTGCTTCAACTATTTATTGCATGATGTGTTTGATATGTGCAGCAAGTGTGCAATATATAGGTATAAGTCAAAGGTGGTTAATTATGGAGATGCTGACATGGACATAAGTGTGCAGCATCTCACTCCATCATGTGGGGTAATTGGAAATGATGATGCATTAAACCAATTCAACCTTTGTTATTTGAATCGAATGTGAGCTAACTAGCCCAAAAAAATCCCACACAATTTTCCCCACAAAATCCTCTTGCCCTCGCTGCATGATTTTCCTCACCTGCCTTAGCTCTGATACCATGAAAGAATTTTCAAATCTAGATGATTATGTCCTAATGCTAAATAACATCACATAAATCACACAATAATGAAATTTTCAAAATGTGGAAGCATACACAAATAATTACACCTTCAAATCAGTTTTTCATTCCTTCAAAAAACTTACAAGGTAACCTCCACAATTGATGCTACTCATAGTTGCACAGAAATTCACTATATTTGGTATGTTACCATCTTTCTATCTTGCTCCTATCTTTATACAAATTTAGCTAAAAATCTAATCTTCTAAAACTACCAATGCATATCTACATTTTATTAGAGTTATTTAGCCAAATAAAAGACTTTCACTTTAATCTCTTAAAGTGAAATACAAAATAGAATAACTCGAACCATTTGAACTCTTTCCACATGTTCATGCTAAACTTGTGTGGAAGTTCCACAAGTTCATACTAAACCTATGTGGAAGTTCCAATCTAGGCTAAAAGTTCAACAATTTATACATTTTATTGATTCCTTTGCAATGTAGAAACCTCATAAATGTAATTTGAACTTGGTAGGCTACAAAATCATATAGAAAATTTGTGTAAAAATTGCATATTCAAATTCCATTTTTTTGCCTATTTTTGGAATTTTGGGATTACATTCAAGGAATTGCAATGGCATCAAACTATTGCAGTCTTGTCCTAGACATGGAATTTTGCAAAGAAATTTTTAGGGTCTATTAGGACTGTTTTCTTTACATTGTTGGAAATTTTATGAGATTCTCTAATAATGTGTTGGGTGTTGTGAAGGTTTAGAGAATATGTTCGTTAAGTTTGAAATGTTTCTTTTAATTTTAGTCTTATTTCTCTTTGTACTCATAGCAAATTAAAGAATGATTAATGTGGATAATAAACGAATGGACAGAAGTTCATATTTTAATAAATCATGTTGGAAATGGCAGAGAATCATCATTTCATCTTTATTTTATTATAATATATTACTTTATGCTTTAAAAAATGCATTTGTATGTATGAGTTAACTAGATGATTTATCCCGTTGTTACTATTATTTGAGTAATGAAATGAACTAAGTTAGGGAATGATAGTCATTATCATTCTTAATTTACATCTATATTTGTGAAATGGAAAATGACTCAATGCTATTGGTTTAATTCATAATATCACTCTGCTATGATTTGGCTAAGTAATTGGTGAATGAACCTACAAAGGTTAAACAAAAGACATGTTTAACATATATTGAATCCATTTCATTCATCTCGTAAAAATGATTATTTGTTTAGGTAAAATAAATTATTCTTTTATAGTTTCTTGTTCATTATTTATTGCCAGGGTTACACAGGGCCGCGTCCCCTGCCCCAAAACCCCCTATCCCCGTCCCCGGGACGAGGGGGCGCAAAGGGGACGTCCCCTTGCCATCCCCGAAACAGCAAAATTCATAGGAAACACCAAGAAACGTTTCCGGCAGTTTGGGGACGGCTAGCCATCCCCCACAGGCTGAGAGCTTCAAACATTAAAAAACAATAAAAAATTCTATTCTTTTAAAGTTTATTTCTCCTTCCCAAGGTCGCGCGGGGCCCACCATCTCTCCCAAGATTAATTTAATATTTTTTTTTGGGCTAAAGTTTGATGGAGACAAAGTATTAACATTTTGTCATTAGTATTACTAAGTCTCATTTTAATTTTTATCTTCTCATGGCTCAGGCATAGGCACGCGAGTTTGAACTTTGAGACTTAATTTCATAGACAACATGTACTTAATATTTTGATTTTCATGTTTGAACTTTGAGACTTCTGGATACATGTTTGAGACATTTGGATATTGATAGACCATGGTTTAATTGATGTTTGATACTGCTGCGATAAATTTTATAATGCTTTAATGACATTTCTTATGCTGTTATAGTACTACTCTCGCAATTTATTTACATATTGATATTGTTGTTATCAATTACTAATTTATTGACAAATCTATCTCTCTTTCCCCCTCTCTCTAATATATTAATAAATTTTGAAAAAATCATATATATATGTGTTTATATATATATATATGTATTTTATATGTTGCCATCCCCTGTCGTCCCCTGAAAATTACCCCTTAGGACACGTCCCGGAAACGCATCCCCTGCCATCCCCCCGTCCCCATCCCCAAAACGTCGTGGAACATAGTTTATTGCTTTTGTGTGTGGCGGTAGGCACAATCACCCATGCACTTGATGCAAGGTGAGACTCTATCTTGTCTATCTTGTATCTTAGGGTTTAGTTGATACATGTCACTATCCCTATGTGAGCCCTTGTGTCATGTGTCTTGCTATGTAAGGACCCTTGCAAATTTTCACGATATTTTCCAGTTTGACAATGTAAACATATTGTCAAACAGTTTCCATGTAATGTGCAGGCACTTTAGCAAATGAAAATTATACAATTTGCTCACAAGAAATAACGATGGGAAATGCAGATATTGAATAGATAAGTATGCTGATTTAGAACTGTATAACAGATGCTCAAAACTTATCATCCCTAAACACATATGACAATCATTAAATCTATCAATATTCAATATTTTCTCAAAATTAATCATTCCTTATTCTTCCATTTATTAACAACTAGTACCAACAATAATAGAAAATAGCTTGACCTCTAAAATAGTATCAACTCCCTTCCAAGGGGGTGGCATATTCCCTATATACTACAACAGTTTATCAGCATGGACGGATAGCAAAATCCTAATGACTCCAAACATGGGACGATAATTCCCTTGGTCGATATAATACTATGCTGCAACATAAGACGTCTCTTTGAATGACTACAACTTCAATAAGGAAAGTGGCAACATAACATATACAACCAAAGACTTGCGGTTTTTGTCCTTTCTGTAGATAAAAGACCATGGCACCAAGTATTTGTCCTATTGTGAAATTGGCTTGGCCAATGGTTGCACGAGCATTCAAGGTAGGCTCAATTAATTAAAATATTGTGATCCTTATGCAACATAAACTGGCCCAAAGTAATCTGCGCTTAAGTATTAATAAATTAATAATGGAGCATAGCCAGTTTGAATGGCATTGACCCTAGACAACCTCCACGTCAGAACTCCAACATCCAATGGATGGCGTGGTAGATAGGAATACCAATGGCGGCGGTAATTAAAATAGCCCGATACATGATGTGATATACGGAAGCCCGCGATACTAGAATCTGGCGAAAATAGAGCAGCGATAATAATTTAAGATGACACAAATTCCATACGGAAGATATGTGATGCATTTGAACAGCAATAATAAGAGAATCAACCAAGAATGAGTAATCTCTCAACACGTATAATAGCCCAACATCATTTATGAATATTTAATTCACCATCCAGAATAATCGATCATCCAATAAGATAGAAATATAATAGCCCAGATTGGATAAATCGATAACTTTTTGAATAAATAACAATATTCAATGTGAATCGCCCAGAATGCCTTCAAACAGCAATAATGATTATTTATGCGCATTCAACTGTAATAATCGATGACTCCTGCAATTTCATCTCCAAAGGAGACTCACGAGATTGAAAAAACTTTCATAGGTTAGGGTGGATTCATTTCACCACCGAAACCCCAAACCTTCAAGCCCAAGAGCTCTCAGCCCAAAATAGAAGAAAATAAACTCCAATCATGCCTAATGAATTCCCAAAGTCCTTTTTTATAATCTCCAAGCTCAATGCCCAAATTAGAGTTGTGCAACCTTTTAATTAACTTATAAATTCACCTTATGTCTCCCTAAGTTGCCAATAAAGTCACTTTATAGAAGTAACTTTATCAAATTAAATAACCTTAGTTAAATATTAAATATAACTTTATATTTTAACGTTATTTAAAATAATAACTCATAGCTTTATGAGACCAATAAATCATCTGAACACACTGGCGATGTCGAAATACTCCTTTGAACTAGCTAACACAAACCCTGAACATCAGCTCCAATTGCACTGCAAGAGACCTCGAAAATTGGGACATTACATGCTAGGGTTAAGTCTTCCACAAGTACATGCATGTGTGTCTCATATCAAAATGTGTGCCATCTTTCATGTGTCGAGGTTACAACAACTCTCTCTTGACTATACAAATCTTCCACGTGTGTAGAGGTTTTTGTGTGTAGTCTTATCATGTATGATGATAATACTAGTTTGTTAGCATCCATTGCTTCAAGGTTTGTGTTGCAATTGCCAATACAAAAAAATTGTTGCCATTATTTCCCCCGTTTTGTCCTTAGCAAAATTTGGAAATTGCAATATGTTTATTATCAGATGTATAGTTTTTATTTGGTATTTGCATATTTTAGACACCTTTGTGCACTAGTCATGGAGCACATGTATGATTTTAAAAAAATTCCACTAGTACCTTTTGGCTTAAAAACACTTCAGTTATTCCTTCATCAATTACATTAACTTCATTATCACCCATACCTTCTTTCAACACACCAACTTCATGCAAAATCATTAGTCCTTCATTTGTGTTTTTATAGTTAAGGAAGATGTTATCAAGGGGATATCCAGCAATTCCTCCTTCCTTCTCCATTCCAATTCATTTTGAGGGGAAAGTTGTCTCTATTTTTATTAGTTGGTTCTCTTTATTAATTGTGCAATTATTTTGTCTTATCAAAATCATTTTGGATTGTAATTTTACAAATTGATGAGAAATCAGTCAACTCCCTGTTGCTAGAGCTTCTCTTGACTAAACTACCTCTCATCTCCATTGTAATTATTACCTTAACCTTAATAGCTCTATTGTATCTCCAATTCGAGTTTCACTTTATTGGGTAAAAAATAAGATTGTTTGGGCATCTTCTCTATCAAATAATGTCATGCATTTTTCTACAAACAAGCATAAGGCTTCTTGGTTTGCAAGCTGAAGAGCCAAATTTATAATCTTTCTAAGAGTATTAATGCAATTATTCCATCATGCAATTTTGCACTAAATTATGAGCTTATATTTTGTAAGATAGTTTGAAGGTGTATGCTTAGAGTGATCATGAAATACTAGATTCTCAAAGAGCTTGATGAAAGTCTAATTGTCACAATAAAATATTGTTGGCTCGAACAACTGATTAGTAATTATTGCTATCAACTTGTGAAGCTAGATAGCCTCACAACTAGCGGAAGAAACTCCCATGTACTCTACCTCAGCTGAACTTAATGCTACTATTGCCTACTTCTTGTTGAACCAAGATATCATACCTAACCCTAAGCTAAAATGAAAACCTAACTTCCTAGCATTGGCATTACCTAGCTAGTTTGAAACCATGCAACATTAACTCTCCATCTCCAACATACCTCAATCCATAATGAATTGTGCCCTTTGAGCATCAAAGCACATGTTTTGCAACAGTCCAATAAATTTGCCTAGGTTCAACCATGAACCAACTCAATGTATTCAATGCCAAGCAAATATCAGGTCTTGTATTTATCAAATAAATGAGGGTACCCATAAATTGCATGTACATCAAAGGATTCACCCAATATAATTTTGGCTCAACAATCAACTTCTGATTTGGAACCATTGCAGTAACAAGGGGCTTATGATCCATCATCTTAAATTTCTTTAGAATTGTTATTGTGTAATTCCCTTGACAACTCTAGTACCCTACCACAGACCTAGAAAATAGTGCATAAGGTCAATATCTTTTACATCAAACTCAAATGCCAATTCCCCCTTGCACCATACTATGAGCTTCTCCCTATTTCTTATAAGGATCAATTCATCCACATACAAGACTAAAGTAGCTTAAAGATTAAAATTCATAGAACAAATAATAAAGACTAGAATCTGCAGCAATTTTGGTGAAGCCCAATTTCAACAAGTACTTGTCAATCAATGAGTACCAAGCCCATGGTGGTCGCTTCAACTCATACAAAGCCTTCTTTGCATGGGTCTCTTGCCTATGCACCTCAAACCCTCTAGGCCAATTGATAATATAAAGACCATCCAAAATAAGATGCAAAGAGACATAATTATCTTGATAAAAGTGTAACTTGTAACAGAACCAAAATTCTCACAACAGCCAATTCCCTCTTTCTGAGAGAACCCTCATGAAACAAATATAATCTTGTACATTCTATACTCCCATCTGTTGTATTTTTCCCCTGGCACAACCACTTGGAATCAATCATTGACTTTCAATCTAGCCTTGACACAAATCTCTCAAAACATCATTCAATATAATGGAGATATACTCCTCTATCATGACATCTTGCCACACATGCTCTAAATTTTCCTATTGAAAACTAGAAGGCTCTACATCAATGATAGAAGACATCAAAGCAACATAGCTCAAAAACTTCTTAGGTGAAGTTTGGATGACTCACCCTAAAAGAAGTTTTTGGTGATCCTAATTGTTCTTGTGCCTCCTACAAACCATCTAAACTTCCTAGCTGTTTTAGGTAGCATTGGTGTATCTATTAGTGTACTAGAATTTAATTGATTTTCAGTTGATAATGTTGTATTTTTCTGATCAGCCTATTCACTATCATCAACCTCCATGGGAATCTTTTGAGACTGAGGACCAAGCATCTTCATCAAATTTCACATCTCAGCTCACTGCTATCTTTTGTTGGGATGAAACATAGATCTTGTAAGGCTTGGAAGTCTCGCAATATCCTACAAAGACACCCTTCAGCTAGAGAGTTAGAACTTAGTCCTTTTCTCCTTCAACACATGAATTTTAACAAGACTCCCAAACATGTGAAAATGAGAAACATCAATTTACTCTCCTATGAAAGCTTCCTCTAGAGTCTTGTCCCAAAACACCTTGTGAAGAGACCTATTGCATACGTACACAACACAGATGCATGCTTCTACCCAAAGAAACATGCGTAAATGTAGGTCACAAATCATGGCCTTTGTTGTCTCTATTATGGACCTGTTCTTCCTCTTTGCAAGCCCATTATGCTAAGTGTTGTCAGGCACAATCAACTCCCATTCGATCCCTGCATCTTTACAAAAGGCATCAAAGTCCTTGGAGATATACTCACCTCCATTGTCTGAACTCAAAACCTTAGTCTGCCCACCTATTTGATTTTCCACAAGAGCTTTGAACTCTTGAAATTTCCTAAAGACCTCATCTTTGGCCATCATGAAATTTATCCAGGCTTTCCTTGAATAACTAAATGAAACATAATAAATGTTTCTTGCTAATGAAGCTGCTAACATAGGCCCACATACATTTGAATGAAACAAATCAAAAACCCCACTTGATCTGAGCTCACTACTATAAAAAGTAGTCTTGGTGTGCATGTTGAGTCATCCCTTGTACATTCTCAATCTTGCTCCATAGTGCAAATGACCAAATCTCTTGGGCCAAAGCTTGCACAATTTGTCATTGTCACATATTGAGGCTTCCTATTTGATTAGATTACCAATCAACCTATAAAGACCACCCTCTTGCATACATATGGTGAATACTTGACCAGATTCTTGCTGCAATTTCTGATGATAATTTGTTGATTATTATTCTTAGCCACACACATAAGATCCGACATGATTGCAACTAAGCATAGGTTTTTTTGTTAATTCAAGAACATATAGGACATCACAAGGTCCAGGAACATTGTAGAAGCATAGGGTAATTCTTGTGGCATTTCAAACACTTGACATGGCTTAAGTCTTTCTTCCCCTATTGAGAAGAACTTGAGCCCTCCTTTCCGTTCTAAACCTTCCCAACTCTTTTCTTGCCACCTTTAACCCTATTGCAACAAACTGATTACTAAATCCAATGATCTTCATCAGGTAGCTGGCTATTTTGTATGTGTCACTCATATATGTGGCACTAAGCTTGTTCTTTAGCATCATCTTAAAGCAGATATTCACACTCGAATATAGAGTGATCAAGACATCATACATTTCTTTCATTGTCCTTTTCTCTGCAATATGAGGGATCAAATGATCTTTTACTGAATCTAAGATAACTTGATTTGCCTTGGCCATATTTTTGTTATATTCAGTTAACTGAACACATCAGCAGGAGGCACAACCTGTGTTCAGCAGGAGGCACAACCTTGGTGTCCACATAGAACCAAAGATAAACTTCTTCTAGTAGCATTTGCAATTTGCACTTCCAAGAGGTAAAGTTGGAAGACTAATCATGTTTGCAGCTGCTGGAACACACTGAAACTAAACAAATCAGTTGAAAATAAATTTGATCAGCAAATTAAAATAGGTGCAAATCAACACTCCAATAACTAGAACAATCAAGGTGTCACACTCCACAACCTCTCACAAATCTAGATCACTCCAATCACTAAGAAATGACGCTGAAATCTTCCTGTGACTCCCTCTCATAAGTAGCAGCACATTCCATTCATGGACCTGGAAGATTTCAATTATGGTGCTTTGATACCATGGTAAGCATGATCTACACTCAAAAAAATCCTAAGTACGAACTGAAACTTCAATCAAAACAGCAAACCCGAGTACAATAACCTACAAACACACACTGGTGAAAATACGAACAACAAACACTTTAAAAACTGTCATTTATTATACTGAAACTAAAATATACTTGAATGATATTCTTCTGCATTCTATACTTTTTTCTTCTTTTTCCCTAGTTATATGCCCAAAATCTCTTTTATAGACTAAAAAAATTTATGTGCTTTACGAAAACTAAAGTAGAAAAAGCTAAATAATAGTTAAAACAGGTAAAAAAAAGTGCTTTATTTTAGACACAAAAACAACCTATATTCATGAATATAGAATTCCTCTAAATACTTGAAAAGCTAGAAGAGCCCAGTGTTAAGCTAAAATAGAAAGAAACAAACAAAAACTAAAACTAAAACTTAAAGCAAACAGAACATTCGTATCTGAAATCAAAATGATAAAAAAAATTCATGGAAGAGATGAACTTGAAATGATTATTATTGAAGATTTATACTTTCCAAACAAGAGGAGTTTAGAAATACAAAGGTCATCACAAGAAGCCCTGCAATGCATTTGGGCTTTGGATGGTGTATAAAATGTATGCTTGTAAATCCCTTCAAAAAACATATTTCCCTCCCAATCACCTCTGCTCTAAGAGGATCTGTTTGTGACCCCGTAGAGAGCTAAGTCGTCCCTTTGGGACCTTGCAGAAAGATAAGGTGTGTCTACTCTAAGAGGGTCCATTTCTTGTCTTGTGGAGAGATATGTTGTCTTTGCACTAGGGTCCATTTGTGACTCCATAAAGAGATGATTAGGGTTCATTTGCTGAGCCTGCCTCGTAATTGTCATAGATGAACTTTCATATTTGGGTTGGATTGGACACAAATGGCAAGTTGATCCAAACCTTAAATTAATGAACCCAATTCCCATGACACTGCTAATGATGGACACCTAACCATACCCCATCTCTAATAGGTTTGGTAATGGTCACACTCTAATCCTCATCTTAAAGGTTGCCTTGTTATGCTAGCAATTTGTTGCACACGTGTATTTATTTGCTCTCTGCCACATGTTTAAATGACTATAGGAAATCCTACTTACACTACCTAGCTCTAATATATTCGTTCAAGTCTTACTTGTGTATTGTCCCAAACATGGATTTAAAATTTGGTGGGTACTTCCAAGCCAGAGAACATAGATGAGTAACTTGATAGCAACTTGGCGGTGAGTTGAAATAAGTACTCACAAGTCCTTGAAGAAAACTCACAAACCATTTGAAAAGACAGTGCAAGTGAAAACATGATTTTAACAAAAGAAATTTATTTCCCTCATTTTATTACTTTTATGCTTTGCTCTTTAATGCTCAAACATATAACCACTTTTTAGTTCTTGTTAAGTTATTATCATCAAATTTGAAGAATCTTTTGGCAAAATTTTGAATGATTTGAGAGGAATGTGCTTAGTTTAATGGTTTTTTGTTTTTGCTTTTGAAGTTTTTTCTTCCATTTTAGTTTTGTTCTACAATTTCAAAACTTTTTAAAATTATTTCTATCTTCCTTTATTGCTATTTTCTAGGATTTCAAAATTATAAAGCTAATTGTTTTTTTGCTAGGGTTTCAAAAGTATAAAGCTAATTGCTTTTTTGCTAGGTATGCAAGGACATAGAAAATGGTATCTTCAGCTTATCATAATAATAGCAGGTTCAAGGACCCTGCCTGGCAGCATAGCAAACTAGGTTCAAAGGCAAGATTGGTGATATGTAACTACTATGGTTTCCAAATAAGAAGAGGCATTGATTGCCTCAACTACCACTTTGCACAAATCCCTAGCGAAGATGTGTAGTCGTACATTCTAGTGCAACTTGGAATTGCACAAGAGATGAGTGCTCTCCTTTCTATATATGAGGAGAAAAAATAGAAAAGAAGAGCACGACTATAGTAGTTTCAATTATGATGAATAACCCCTAATTTAGATACTAAATTAGTAAGTTCTTTTCTTGGCCCATGGATTGGGGACTCGTCCACTAGAAAGAGTTAAATCCAATTGCATTCATTGGGCTTCTTTATTCCTCATAATACTCTTGGTGTGCAACCTTCACTCAAAAGTACTGCTTGGAACTAGGAAAAGCACCATGATACATGAATGGCTGCTACAAGTTTTTGCAACTATAACATATCATTCCATGTGGCAAGAATCCCATATTGGGAATCATTGGTCAAAGCACTAACGTTTGTCAAGAAAGGGTTCAAGGCACCTAGTAGATCATAAAGAATTTGGCGCAAAAATGGCTAGATGGCAAGAATTGAACATTGATAACCTTTCTAGTGGCTTCAAGTGGCTAGTTAGTGTTCTTGGAGTTCATTGATTGCTCTTGTGAAGTGACAAACGTAGAGACTTTGAGCACTATGTTCGAAATGACTTCCAAGTTGTGGTCCTAACAATGCAACACCATATGTACTATCAAGGATACTTCTTGAAAAGAGACAACCTACTATTTTTGGGGCCCTTGTTCACCCATTACATTGATCTTCTAGTTGAAGGCATGGGAAAAAATGGATGGATGAAAAATGTGGTTAAAGAAACTATATACAACACTAATTTACAATAGCCCCTAAGTGCTTCATTTGATAAGAGGGCACATCAAAGGAAAGGATCTTCTATGATTGGGAACACAGTTCCCCACAACCTTTATCACATTGCATAGCATTTCAGCCTCACTAGCATCTCTTAGATAGATGTTTAAGAGAACATGATGGTTGGGGTCTCCATATTCTTAGAAGTCGGAAGCGAAAAGAGTAATGAAGATATTTTTTGATAATGTATTTGAAAAAAGCACAAACAAGATCGCTGAGGTAACCTTAAACTTCACAATTGCAAACTTACAATACTTTGCATTTTTTATTGTTCAACTTATCAATTACTTTTCTCTTTGTTGTTATCATTCAAATTTCAATTAACTTTACTTAAAAAATTCAATGGGTTATCTATATGAGGCCATTGACAAGGCAAAGGGGGCTATCCAATACTACTATGGGAAAAATAAAAGAAAATATGTACACATTATTAAAATATTAAATGTAATATTAACGGTCATCTTAGCTTTATTAGGTAACTTAGTTGTTTTTTAGTAATTGCTTTTGCTTTAGTTTATTTTAAGCATATTTCCGTTTGTTAGCTTCAATTAACGATTGTTTCGTTTTAGAAACATCATCTTGTTTTTCCTCTAACAAAAGTTCTTCACTCCATTTGCAATCACGAAAACATGAATATCAATAAAGTTTTCATGGTATTAGAGCTCCGGGTTCCAGAACCTAGTTAGGAATTTGTTTTTGGAGTGTTTCATAAAAAAAATCGAAATTTTTTAGTGAAGAAAAATCGCAGAAATTTTGAAGCTGATTTCTATGAAGAATTTTTGCAAATTTTCGAGGGCTTTTTTTTTTGAGGAAATATTCGTTGGTTCTGCTCTAAATCGCATTTTCCTGAAATCGCGTGTTCAAAAAAAGTTCGAGGGTTTTTGGAAATCGCAGATTTCTGCACATCGTGATTTTAAGGGCGTCGGGTTTCTTGGTTGTTATTTTTCCACAGGATCTGCAAGGTTTTTTCTTTCCCACACGGCTATTGATTTTCGTGGGCGTTTTTTTTTCATTAAGTCACAATTGAAAGTCGCGCTATCTGTGGAAAAACACGTGAAGGTTTTTGGACCTTTTTTTTCTTAAAAAAATGCTTTGCCTTTCTTGCCTCCATATCTGAGATTCTTGGCGCCATTTTTTTAAGTTTTTCTCAAAGTTTTTGATAGGATTTATCCGTTGTTTGGACACGCAACTCTTTTTTTGGACGTGTCTTCTACATTTCGTGGCTTTCTCAATCGCAATGGAGCATTAGGGTTTCTGCGTCGGCCCTTGAAAAATCTACAACGGCTCTATCTAGCAATTGCGACTAGGGTTTTGAAGACTATCTTTCAAAGATTAAGGGTTTTGTTGAAGATTTGGATGTTTCTTTTTCTAATCTGTTTTTGGACAAATTTTCTCAAAGATTCATGACTTTTTCAGCGTCTGAAGTGTTCGTGGTGGTTTTCTGATTTCATGGCAGTTTAAGAATATATTATTTTGGAGCCAGTTTTGACAATTTTCTGGGAAAATAAAAAATTGCAAAGAGTTTTCGAAATTTTGTTCTTAAAAAATTTTGCTCTCTCAGAAGTTTTTCGAAGATTTTTTTCTAAAAAATCTTATAGTTTCTGAGCCTCTTTTTCAAACGATTTTTGAAAAATCGGGTGTTGTGCCAGCTGATTGTCTAGTGTTTTGCTAGCTAATCACAGAGTTACCTCGTTTTTCGTGCTTTGGAAAATGGGAGGGATGGCAACTTTGTCCAATGTTATATTGGGAAGTTCGAAGAGGTTCAATGGAAAGAATTACAACACGTGGAAACAGAGGATGCTTACCATCTTTGAGTACCAGTGTCTAGATGCGCTTGTTCTAGATACAAGAGTTCGTCCCACTATTGTTGGGAAGGATCGAGACAAGTATGATGGAGGTAATAAGAAAGCAATTATGCTTCTCAAATTATTTGTCATCGATGAGATGTTACCAAAAATACCTTCTGGTAAGTCTGTTGCGGAGATCTGGAAGCATCTGAAAGATCTTCATGAAACCTCGGACAAGAGCAGGGCTTTCTTCTTAAAGAATATGCTCTTTTTTGTTATGATGGATGACCAAGTGTCTTTGCAAGAGCACTTGATGAAAATAAAAAATATTCGCAATCAACTGGAGGCCATTGGTCGTAAGATGGAAGAGGAGGATATGGTGGTGATCACTTTGAAGAGTTTGCCACATTCCTACGAGCACTTCACCGAAACGCTCAACATTACATCCACCAATGTTAACTTGAAGTTCAATGAGCTGTGCAACAAGCTATTGCAGCAGGATAGGTGGAGGAAGTAGTTTGGGAGCAGCAGTGAGTCTCCTAGTGTTGAACAAGTATTTACTGCCAAAGACATTGGCAAAGGCAAGTCCACTCAGCAGAAAGGACGAGGTGATTCGGAGGAGGGCTCCAAGAAGTCTATTACTTGCCATTACTGTGGGAAGATTGGTCATATACAGAGGTATTGCAGAAAGCGGTTGGCTGATGAGAAGTCCAACCAGGAAGCATCTCAACAAAGTGCTCACATGGCAGAGCATACTAAGCAGAAGGAGTCTGCATACTATGCATTTTGATGACCAGTACAATATGAGTAGACTTAGTTTTTGTTTGTACAATGACCATTAAGGGAGGGTATTAAAATATTAAATGTAATATTAATGGTCATCTTAGCTTTATTAGGTAACTTAGTTGTTTTTTAGTAATTGATTTTGCTTTAGTTTATTTTAAGCATATTTTTGTTTGTTAGCTTCAGTTAACGATTGTTTCGTTTTAGAAATATCATCTTGTTTTTCCTTTATAAGGAGTTCTTCACTCCATTTGGTGCATAATTGATCAAAGCTGGAACAAATAGCTCCACAAACACATACATGCATCAACCTATTTCTTGAACCCCAACATTTTTCTTTTCTAATTCCTTTAAGACCAATAAAGAAATTATGGACAGCCTCGACAAGTGCATAGAGAGGATGACGCTCAAAAAAACCCTTAAGAGTCACAATTCTTGATGAGTTACATGTTTACAAGGGCGTGGAAAGGATGCTCTAGTATTCAACTCTATGCAATTGATAGAGAAATAACCTAGCAATTAGCTTAAAAAAATGGAATCTGATAATTGTAATCTAATGGATATTAGACTCTTTTTCAATCTAAAATTAATATACCTATGCATTATCTAAATTCATTTTTAATGATTTTAATATTATTTTGCATGTTATTTAAGTTAATTTTATGAATTTATATTTTTTTAATAAGTCAATTTTGTGCACAAGTCCTAAGTCAAAGTCAAAATTTCAGGATACCAAATTTTCTCCAGGTCCAAGTTTTAAAACTATGATCCTAATTAATGAAGTGATGCAAGAGTAGAATTATTAGTTGTAGCATTACAAAATTGCTTGTGTTAGAATGGAATAAATCAAAAAGGGACTAAATTAATCGTTTGTAATCATGTGCAATAATAGATACCTTTGCATGACGATGAAGAGGTGTAGCTGCCATGAGACAGATAATAGTTGAACAGTTTGGATTTGCAATAAGTGCTCCCTTCTTGGAACCAAGCTTTATGTGAGCCATTGCCTCTGGATTAACCTGAGAAATAAACAAGGATCCAAAATATTAAAACCACAGGATTTTCCTTCACTGTTCTTCAACGATGAAAATACAGTAAGAAAAGGATAAAAACACATACCTCGGGAATGACAAGAGGAATACCATCATCCATCCGGAATGCAGAGCTATTATCAACTACAATTGTGCCTTGTTTAGCAGCCAGAGGTCCAAACTTCTTGCTGAAAACAATAAATGAAGCAAACTTAAGATTTACTAGGGTAGAATGCATCTTCTCAACCCAATATCTCCGTGGTTAGAAAAATGTATTTCTGCATATAAAATAACTTTTTTTGTCATTTTTCACAGAGCATCTTCCCAGAGCATTGGCTCTAGAATCTTTTTGCTAGTGTGGAGATAGAAAAACTCCATGGCAAAAAACATAAACCTGCTTCTGCACATTTACTCGATAAGCTTACTCCCAGCTTCATGACCTTTGCAGTTTATGTTACATAATGTAGCAGAATCACATAAAAAATATGAAATGAATGTGGAACCCCTGCCTGCTATGCAAGCACATTCACAAATAGGTTTGGGAAATTTAATGTTGTTTAATATGGTGAAGCTGCTGCAGATAGTCAAAAACCCATGACTTCAAGATGGAGTTTAAAGCAGCCAACAGTAGATTAACTTGTCAGTCATAAGTAGCATTTAAAATGGAAATATGATGATATTCAATTCCACGGGGCCTATGCTATGGCAGTTGGAAGAGGGGTGACACTGCATAAGAAGAATTGCTGTCAGCGCTTAGTCATTCCCAAGAATATCTCCACTCTTTTGTGGTAACCCCTAATTTTGCATTGTGGGTTATTGTGGCCAGTGAAATAGTAAAAGCACCGATTTGTATTTTTCCATGCACAGCATTGCATTGTATTTAAGATTGTCTGCCACTTGCAGAAATGTAGCACACCCTCAATAACATGTCCTGCTACCGTACATGGTACACTAGCAAAGCAAATTCAGTTACAAAAATAAGAACTACTTTACCCTATGAACATAACTACCATCATGTGTCATAATCATTGATTAGTAAGTCCCAGATTATCTGAAGAGCTTCGCCCTATAAAACTCTGCAAACCCATATGGTATTTGAGTTGCATAATTAATATTGAATTCCAACTCATTGACTATGATCGAGTATTGATGTGATCTGTGAGCTAAGTTATTCTGCCTTAAATAGCCAGCATATTGAAATAGTTATTTAGCCCCACTTCAGATTCTCTCCCATTGCATTGTCATAACCTTTGTCTTCTTGCGAAAATTGACATTTTCATGTGGGTAGTGAGTTTATCTGATCCATTTTACACACCAACTTATTACCTTGGAGAGTATCTTTAAAAAAATTGTAACAGAAAACAGGGTAGCAAGCTAAATAGACTTGATTGTGGAGAAAAACTAATGGTTAAGCAGGCTTTATTGTGGGTAATCCCAACGCTTGTACCACATTAGTACATGTATGAACTCTGGGAAGTCCCGGTTACCGGGTGCAACTCCTCGAGGTGAGAATTGAGGATATTGGATGTTTCTTTTCATTAGTTTCAATTTCACAGCTTCGCCCCTATGAGCATCACCCGATTCCATGAGTGTCAGGTTGATCATTCAAGCTCCAGAGATATTAGTCATACAGGGAATGATTACTCACTAGAAATGGGTCATTGAACTTGAAATGGCTTAACTGTTGGATACTGAATGCAGTAAATCACAAAAAAAAAATGGCATCTATGACCATTGCACGGCAGAGACTCTTAACTGCTAAATAGTCATCAATAAATCTAAAACTATTTAAAAATGCAGTGTGAGAAGGATTCCGAATGGACCTTATGGAGCCACCAGCACTAAAGAGAGCGATGTCAATACCACCAAAACTGTCCTCTGTGAGCTCCTCTATAAGATAATCTCGTCCCTAAAAAGATTCAAAAAAACAACAACAAAATGAGCACTTGGTACTGCTACTTACCAAAATATGACTTCCCGCAAAATCCAAGACATGACCAATCCTAACTGACCTCAAAAGTCGTTGGTTTTCCAGCAGATCGCTTGCTGGCCAGTAGCTTAAGACTCCTATAGGGAAAATCTCTTTCAGTCAACACCTTCAAAAACTCCTGGCCAACAGCACCAGTCACACCCACAACAGCCACTGATGGTCCATCTTCCTTGAGAGCCATTCTCACTGTTTTTCTGGCTAACTTGGATGGAAACTTAGCAGAAGAGGCTGATCTAAGGCTTTTCCCCCATATTTGGTTGCTATAGTTACCACCATTGTGGCTTGAAGTTGCAGAGAATGCAGATAAATGGTGGAAAGTAGCAGCTGCCATTGCTGATAGAAATGTTCTCTGGAAATGAACTAGACTAATCAACCGGTGTGAACTGAGTTTCGAATAACATTAGAAATGGCTGCTTTGAATAAAAACTGAATATATAAAGATCTATTGTTTGCAACCGCACTTGGTAGAAAGGCACGAGGTTTTAGCCTTGAAAGGGTTTTGGGTTTGGAAGAGGCGTACACCTTGTGGATGTTGACCATGAATTCAGATGTGTCGAACATTGGTTTGATTGAATCAAGTGAATTAATGCAAATTCCGGTTTGTACTGCTCGCAAACCAAAAGCGACTAGGTGGTCCTCGCTCAGGTATCGAATAACTACGGGGGAATGGTTCAAATCCAATAAAAAAGTAAGTGTAAAGTAAATAAAACATCCTTTTTATTAAGTTTTAGGGTAAAAAGAGTATAAAATTAGTAAGGGATTTGAGACACTAACAATTTTAAACCTATCTATTTTTGAATGAATGAAGATTTTTAATAACGTTCACGAGGTCAAACAGTCTATGGGACCCACAGATCGGTAGCAAAACGGAACACCATAACAACTCAAAAAAGAAACCATAGCCCAGCAATTACTTGATCTCCCTTTCCTTCTGAATTTTGGATCTTTTATTATGAATTTTTATCAAGTAATTAGCACTTTTCGATATTCTCTCTTCCTCGAATAAGTTGTATAAAGTGTCCATATTTAAAATCTCGATATAATCGACCCGAATATCCATGTAGGTTGGACATTCCATGATGAAATGCCATTATGTCTCTACAAGCCCTAACGAACAAAACTTGCATATCCTATCAGCCTAATCTTCTTTAGGTGTCGTCCATCTCCCGGTTTCACATCTCAACTGATGCGAACTAGTTCTTAGCTAAGCTATTAACATTTTTGCTTTCCATTTTATTTTTGCACCTATATATGCTTTTTGAGTATGATCATATGAAGGATTAAAGTGTTTGATGTAATACTCCCTTTTCCTTGATAACTCCCTAGCCCACATGTGTTCTTTAACTTTTTGTTGCACATACATTTTGATTGCCTTAATGTTATTTGGGAAATTATCTATGTTGATACCCCACTTACTCAACCACTTGATATTTTGCTTCATCCACGTGCTCTTCCTCCTATTTAATTTCTCTGTTGCTACCATTTTGGGCCAATGGAACACCTCCATGTTCTCAAGCCTCTTTAAATAACTTAGTAAACGAATCGTAGCCGAAGTCTCCACAGGTAAGGCACCAGCCTCAGCTAGGACAATCTCATAGGGAATAGACCATTTTATTTTGAGGCTACTTGTGATTAAATATTTTTGCAGTCTTTCAATTTGCCTCCACTTCATTGCTGAAGTATTGCCACCCCAGACTTCACACCCATAGAGAACCACCGGCACCACTAACAATCCAAAGAGAGTTTTCTTAGTTTTACAGTCCCATAATTCAACACTCCTACATCTGTTTTACAAAGAGTATAAAGTTTTTCATCCACCTTGTATCTTTTTTGCTCTACATGTCTCCCAACTAAGCCTATAGTGAAAATCAAAGTCAAGGTACTTATAGTCACTAACCACTTGCAAGGGAGTGCCTTCGAAGACAAATTCTATAGCTTCCTTCTTTCTTTTCAAGGTAAATATCACTAGCATACATATATTAATTAATAATACATGTAAAAAACGTTGAAAGTTATCATTTTTGAGGTGTCTCTTGAGGAAAAATACTTACATCTTCATTAACATTATTAAATAAAGATTACATGTTATAAAATCATTAATTTTTAATTTTTTATAATTATTTTTTTTTCTTTACTTAAAATTGTCCTTAAATTTGAAATATAATTTTTAAAAAAAAACCTTTTTTGATCTTTCTCAAAAATATAAAATGCAATTAACTCTTTTTTAGTTTAAAATGTATTAAAACTGAAAAAACAACTCTTAAATAATTAATTCTTAAGTAATTTAAAAATATATATATAAAATAATTTTAAATAATATTAATTCTAAAGAGAAATATTCAATGTTAAAAACAATATAATGTTTTTTTTATAATTAATTATGCAATCAATTTTGAGGGAAATGACGTCCACATACCTGTCATTTTCAATGAAGCTTCAAAAAGTTTACATAATATTCTTTGTTGCTTTCACTGTATAACGCTTTCAGCGTAATAACCTTAGTTTTGCTGGTGTTCACCGGCATCCCCACCTCCTAACAAAATAACTCAAGAGTTTTCAAGTGATCCTTCAAATCATGCGTTGTTTTTGCCATTAGAATAAGATCATCAACATAAAGCTGCAATTTTATTACATAATTGGTCAGCTCAACTCCTCCCCCACCAAAATTTTCTAACCATTCCTCTAATTTATCAATATACAACCCAAATAATGTAGGTGAGAGAGGGCAACCCTGTTTGACGCCAATATCACTTCCAAAACATTCTGACATTCCCTATTTAGTTCTGATTTTAGCTTGAACCTGCTCGTATAACCTATGACCAGCAACCCTGTGCCTTTTAGGAATTCCCAACTCTTCCATTCTAGACCATAACTTGTTTCTAGGGACTATGTCAAACGCTTTTTTGAAGTCTACGAAGCAACAAAAGACCTCATTGCCCTGTTTATCCCAAACTTTCTCAATCAAGTACCTGAGTGTAATGCAGTGATCAATGGTAGAGTACTTTGGTCTAAAGCCCGCTTGACCTTTTGCTCTTTTTCCCTCTTTTTCTGCCCAACTACTAATCCAATGCTCAACCATGCTCCCAAAGAGTTTCCCAAAGAGCGGGTTAATCATTATAGTGCGGTAATTTGAGGGGTTGTTGATATCTCCAATTTTGTGCAAGGGGATGACGACACTGGTTGTCCAATTTGTTGGAAATCCATATTGAATAACCCTATTGAATATTCCTTTGATGTGTGGTGTGAGGGCATCCACACCCCACTTTAAATATTCTGATTGTAAGCCCTCTATGTCATGAGCTTTGCCCCCCACAAGCCTTTTAACTCCTTCCTTGATGTCTCTTATGGAGAAGAGTTTAGCTCTTGAATTAATCATAGGAGGAACATCTTTACCTTGCACCCTCTCATATAACAGTTTTGCATATTCCAACCATTGTGAGTCTGTGATATTTTTTTCTTTAACAGTGTTTTTATGTTGTAATTCTTTCCAGAACCCTATCAGATTGTGCCTACCCATGGAAATCAGCTCTTTCTGTCTTGTTTGCATGTAAGCCTCTTTTTTCAATCTCACAAGTTTTGCATACTCCTTTTAATTTCTCTCAAATTTAGCTATTATTTTTGTTGCCTTGCATTCTTCGTCATACCACGGATTCGCTAGAAAGCTATTTTTGTTGCCTTTCTTAGGTTTAGATCTTTTGCACCAACTAAGAGCTTTGAGGATTATTGAAGTTAGATTATTGCTGCATATTGTTTTTCTGTTGATATTGGTCATCTCAGTGCCGCCCACCTCTTGTATCTGTTTTTCAAGATTTGTTCAAAAAATTTCCTGATTTTCCTGTGTCAAGAGGATTGTTCCATGAAAAGGCTCCTTTTGATTTGGTTGCAGCCTAGCCTGATAATTAGTGTCTTGTTGCATGCTGATTTTTCCATAAATGGGGTTGTGATCTGATTTCATTTATATGGGACACTCCCTCACCTCCACCTCAACCAACCTTGCCATAAGGTTCTTTGAACAAATAAGATAGTCCACCACGCTTTGCCCATTGTAAGTGTGACAGGTAATGTTCCTTGAACTCAGCCAACCATTTATCCCATTGCATATAACCAAACCATACACGTTGCATATCCCTAACAATTTTGCTCCGTACTGAGTGATGCCTCCTTTTATGTCTTGAGAATTTCTTTCCCACTTTTGGTTCTCTTCTTCTAACCAAAGGGGGTTGTCTCTTATTCCCTCTTCCTTTCTAAGATAAAGAGTTTGATTATTTGCAGTCCTTGCGTTAAAGTCTCCAATTAGGATAATTTCTCCTATATTATTATATGCTGAAATGTCATTTTTTAGAGCTGCATAAGGATCCTCCTTATCTAGTTTCTTTTTCTTATAAAATTTTGAGCCATGTGGAGCAAAGTAGCAGGCTGCAAAATAAATTGTGAACTGTTTGATCTTTATTTTCAGCCATATGTATTGGTTATTTGGGTCTTCTTTTTCCACTTGTATGGTTCTTTCCCATGATTCTTTTATCAAAACTGCCACTCCTCCATGTCCTTTACCACTTTATGTTAATTCGTTCCAAACTGAAACCTTTAAGTAACCTTCAAAAATTGGGATATTACAACCATCATGCTCATGTGTTTCAATGAGGACAATTATGTCCTTCCCCTCTGCTATGGACCCTAAACCAGGACCTCTCCTCCAAGGGTAGCCTCTACAATTCCAACTTACTATTGAGAGGTGTTCCTGGGGGGGGCCGCCTTCCTATTTTCCATGTGCCATTTTATTACTGATTTGGGTTTTTCCTCTATACAACCATGCTTCATTACCTGCACTTCTTGCTGCTACAACTTTATCCCACTCTTTTCTTCTTTCTTCTAGTTGTACTGAAGTTAGATCATCATCTATGTAGAATTGTGTACCTTTAAGAAACTTTTTGTTCCTTAGGATTTTGTACTCATCTTCCACATTCTTCAATGTTACCCTTATATTCCTATTTCTACAATCCTGCAACACTCTACCAATTCTATTAGCTTTCTGGATATGCCCTGTCCACTCCAACTTGTCTACTAGAAAGTCTTTTATTAACTTATCAGTATGTTCTCCTTCCCCATGATCTTTCAGCCCTTTTATTATTAAGTTTGTTGCCTTATCATGATGGTTTCTCTCCTCCCATATATGTTGTTTAACCTGTTTCTCTATGAGTTCTTTTTGATTCGTTGTTGGCCCTTGTGCCACTTGGGCCTGTGATTTTGCCTCATCTAATTGTTCCTTTAACTTAGCTTCTTTAGCTTCCATGTTTGCCATTGTTGCATGAAATTATTATAAGTGACAACTGCCATCCACCTCTGCCACTTTAGGAATGTTGCCATTGCTGATATGCTTTAACTCCTGCTTTAAGGCTGAGATTTCTTGTTGTCCTATTTTTATGTTGACTTGCAACTTGCCTATTTCCATGTTGAGTAGTTTGTTTTCTTGCGAAAGCTTCTCGGTGGCGGCCATGGCCTCTTGCCATTTGTCACCTTTTAATCGCTCAAACAACTCTAACTCTTCCAACCTCTTTTTTAGCCCCATTAGCTCACTAACATATAGATCTGAGGACCAGATTAGCGGAGTTGAACTAGGGATGTATAAATCATTTTTGCCTTCTGCCTCTGTCTCTAAGACTGCCTCCTCTTTTTGTTGCTTCACCTCTTCCCCAAACTTGAAATGATGGTTCTTTACGTAACCCTTTACAAAGTGATTTTCATGGTTTTCTTGCATTGGTAAAGGTGTTCTAACTTGCCCTTGCACTGATTCTGAGTTAACTATTGCACGGTTAAAGCTCATAAGCTTTGGAAGAATTGCAACAAACTTATTACAGCCCAACCACTTTAGCCTTCTTGTTATTTTAGCTTGCCTTCATTGCAAGATCCTTTTATATTGTTTGGCATTTACAAATGTTAACTTACCCCTTGGGTTTGTTTCTTTGACTTGCGTGTTACTTTTCTCATGACACTGCCGGGATGCCTATGAATCTATAGCTATTATGATAACATGAGAGTTTTTTGAGGTGCAAGGTGGGACATACGGCACTAACGTGCCATCATGTGGTGCCATTTCAGATTCTTTCATGTTCTTTATACCTCTGTTCCCACCAATCTCAACCAATGGAATATTAACCACATTTTCCTTGTGGTTTGGATGCCCTTTTATTGACCCTACAACCAGTTCGCTAGGGTTGCCCACCATAGCTCGGACCCAGTTTTACACGGAACACCACTTGATGTGTTTGGCAGATGCAAATACAAATGCAAATAAATCCTAGCCTTGATTTTAACTTGTCATAATTTAAATGTGTTTTCAAATAGAGACAAAAGGAACCCGAGAAGAATGCTGGGGGACTCACCTCTGACTACCCGAAAATGTTTCCTCTCCACACTGTCGGCCCCACCTCTTGCTTTTTTTACCCTTCTTTACTCTATGTGTTTGGTAATCCTCGAGCAGCTTCATGCATGCCCAAGATTCTCACCTGTCTCGTTTTGACTTTGATAATCGATTGATTTTTTAAAGGTTATGTTTAATAATTTTAATTAGTGTTTTTTGAAATTTGAAATTGAGAGGTTTTGAAGATTATAAAATTGTTGAAGTCATACAAAGATTTATACGAGCAACAATCTTCTACAACACCAAATAACCTTCTACACACAAGACAAAAGCAACAAAATATGTTATATTGTTAATAATGATACAAGATGTATAATCTGTAAATAGGACTCTTGGTAAAAGTTGAGTTGCAAAAACTTCTAGAGTGGGTCTCAAATCTAGTACCAATTTCAAAACCCATTGGGGGCATCAAAGTCTACACTAATTTCATGGATCTAAACAAAGCTTTTTTAAAAGATGGTTTTCCCTTGCAAACATAGATATCATAGTGGACTTGACAGCAAGTCATGAGATGCCATCCCTCATGGATGGTTTCTTGGGATATAACCAAATCAAAATAGCACCAAAAGACTCGCATAAGACCATATTTAATAGACCATGGGGAGCTTATTGTCGGAGTGTCATGCCTTTTGGGCTTAAAATTGTTGGGGCTACATATCAAAGAGATATGACAAGAATATTTCATGACATGTTTCATGTCACTATGGAAGATTATGTAGATGATCTAATGGCTAAATAAAAAACCAGACAAGATCATCTAGATGTTTTAGTAGGTATATTTGACAAACTTGAAGAATATAAATTACGCCTCAATCCAAAGACATGTGTTTTTGGCATCACATCAAGAAAGCTATTAGGATACATTGTATCTTGTTAAGGGATAGAAGTGGATCCTTCTGAAGTGAAAGCCATTATGGAGATGCCCCCCCCCTTGAAATTTGAAACAACTTTGTAGCCTCCAAGGAAAGCTTCAATCAATCAGAAGATTTATAGCTCAACTAGCAAAAATTCTATCCTTTCACACACCTACTCCATAAGGATGTTGCCTTCAAGTAGGGTGAGAAATGCCAACAATCTTTTCAACAAATAAAGGACTACTTGGTGTCACCTCTAGTCTTGATGCCTCCTTTATTGGACAAACCAATGATCCTTTGCATATCAATGGCATTAATGACTTTAGGTGCCTTATTAGCTTAACACAATAAAAATGGAAAAGAAAAAGTCGTGTACTACATCAATTGTAAATTAGTGGGTTATGAGTTAAATTAAACACCAATTGAGTGAGCTTGTTGAGCCATTTCCTTCACATCTCAAAAGCTAAAACATTATATGTTGAACTGAAAAAATCAATTCAATCTCCAAAGTGGACTTGCTAAAATATCTTCTATCAAAAGAAACCCTAACTAGTCACATAGCTAAATGGGTAACGATCTTGAGAAAATTTAACATAGAGTATGTAGATAGAAAATCAATAAAAGGACGTCATAGCAAACCAATTGGTTGATGCACCTATAGATGATCATCAACCTTTAATATCATAATTTTTGGATGAGGGAATCCTCTTAGCAACTCAAGAAAAATGTTGGCAATTTTACTTTGATGGGTCTCACACTTAGCATGGATTAGGAGCCAGTATTCTCTTTGTTACATTGCAAAGAGACTCTATACCCAAATCATACATAATAGCTTTTTCGTGTACCAATAATATAGTCGAATATGAAGCATTGATCATAGGATTGAGAATGGAAATTGAATGGCGAATCAAGGAACTACAAGTGATTGATAGATTTATTCCATGTTGATGGTTTCTTCACAAGGAGATGATTCCCCATTTATATCTTATTGTTGAGGGAATCATATTATTTCACATTTGAAGGGTCACAACCTTTCATATTTGAAGGGTCACAAATTTTCACATTTGGAGTTACATCCTTTCTTACATCATCACTATTCTCGAGAACCTAATTTAATTCATTTACAAAATAGCTTAAGGTTCTATTCTTAATTAAGATCTTCAATGATGTTATAGATAAATACTCTCCATTTTATATCACAAGTTTGAGGGAGTCACACCTTTTCACTTCAATAGTTACAACTCTTCATTATTGCATTTGGATACTAATAATAATTCAATTTTAGATAAGTTAATTTGTTAGTGCTTCTCAACTCAAGAAGCATTTTGGCAGACAGAATTTTTAACATTTTCATAATTTTTAAGCATAAAGTAATCATAAACACACATAGAGTAATCTTGTTGAAGACACATCCGACATGAAGCAAACAAATAGATATACACAATACACAAATTAAGCCATGAAGCATGAATCATACACATTAATACACGTAATACACAAAGTATACACAAAAATACATGTAAGACATGAAGCATACACGTGAATACATGTAACACATGAAGGATACACATAAATACATATAATACATGAAGCATGAACATAAATACACGTAAGTCATGAAGCATATGCATGAATGGTAAGTGCATGAAGATGGGGAGCCAAAAAGGGGTCTTAAGTGGCCACTTTTTTTTTCGTGAAATTAGGCAATACTGACCTTGGATGTGAAATTGAGGATAGTTAGACTCAAAAAATTTAGATGCAACAAAAACAAGGATCATAGTGCTCTAAGTCTACTTTCTAAACTACTATGTTTTTTTTTTAAATGGTAGAGATTAAAGGGTTCAAAAAGCAAACCATAGAAATTGGTGTTGTTTATGTCAAAAAACTTAACATAGCGTCTGTTGTGGCTCCCTCAAAAGGTTAACTTTTTTTTGGTATTTTTAAAATTTCTTTGGTGTGAAATTAACTAACAACATGTAGTTTATGCCCGATTTTTCTGATTATTTTTTGATGAATATATGAATTTTAACTAATTTACAAAGTGGACACATCCTAAAAAATAAAATTTTGGTTGTGGCACTCTTATAATTTTTAAAAACTAATCAAAAATCATTTTTTCTTTTTTGAATATGTGTAGAATGGATTCTTGTTTATAAAAATGTAATTTATTTGAAATTTCAATGAATGGTTAAAAAGTGAATTTAAAAACACCAAACATTGGCTTTTGACAAATAGCGGACACAAACAAAAGAAATTAAAGATGAAAGCCTTAACATATTCAAAATGTGAAAAAAATTACATTATTAAATAGCTAAGAAAGAGCCTAACATTATCAAGGTGTTCAATTTACTTCACCTTGAAACACGTGCAAACCTAATAGTTGCCACATATGAGATTATGTCAAATTTCATAGAATATGCAAAAACACATCTTTGGATGTTGGGAAGGCACTCCAAGCCTTTGGGTTGGAAATCCAAAAAAAATCCAAGCCTAAAGGCTTGGGGATTCCCAAAGTAAGAAATAGTGTGAGCGCATTATAACGTGCTCATGTTATTTAACAGTTTTGACATGTTTTGCTTATTTTTGCTTTGTCCTTCCCAAAGAGAGACACAACACAAGCTCGTTATAACACGCTCGCGTTATGTCTCAATTGAAATAATTTTTGTGCGAGTTTTAGATTTATGTTTGATGTATGTATGTTTGTATATATATTACAATGTGTGTATGTATGTTTGTGTGCTTAAATGTATATGTATGTATGCATGCATGCCTATATGTATGTATGTATGTATGAATTTATACTTGTATGTATGTATGGTTGTATGTATGTATGTACCTATGTATGTATGAATTTATGCTTGTATGTGTGTATGCATGTATGTATGCATGCATGCATGCATGTATGTATGTATGTATGTATGTATGTATGTAACGTTTTGAGTTTAAGGTACACGAGGGTGAAGGTATAGGGTATAGGGATGAGGATTAAGGTTGTAGGGTTTAGGGTTAAGGGTTAAAGGATAGGGTTTAGGTTTGAGGGTTAAGGGACTAGGATTTAAGGGTTGAGGGTTTAAGGTTTTAGAGTTTAAGGGTTAAGGGTTTAAGTTTTAAGGGTTGAGGATATAGGATAGAGAGGGGGTGGGAGGATAGATGTAGGGAGAGACCTAAGAGAGAGAGAGAGAGAGAGAGAGAGAGAGAGAGAGAGAGAGAGACGCATCTAGTTAGAGTAGGACGGAGAGACTTGAGAGAGAGAGGGAGTTATCTAGTTAGGTTGGGAGGGAGAGACCTAGGAGAGAGAGAGGGAGTTATCCAGTTAGGTTGAGAGGGAGAGACATGAGAGAAAAGGGGATTGGAGGGAGCATCCTAAGAGAGAAAGGGAGGGAAGGAGGGATAGAGAGAGAGGAGGGATAGATGGAGGGAAGGATGGAAAAATATAGAGAAAGAGGGAGGGAGGGACATAGGGAGGGAGGGAGGTACAAAGTGAGGGAGGGAGAGACCTAAGAGAGAGAGAGGGGGTGGTGGATAGAGGGAGGGAGAGACTTTTGAGAGAGAGGGAGGGAGGGATCGAGAGAGAGAGGGAGTGAGAGATAGAGGGGGTGGAAGGGATAGAGGGAGGGAGAGACCTAAGAGAGAGAGTGATGCAGGAGCATCCTTGGCTCTTGGCAATCTTGCATCAACCAAAAATATCTTCATTTAGTTTTGTTCTTGTTTTGGTTCGAGTTGGTAGATCTGGTGTTTCTTCATGTTTGCTCGCCATATCTTGCATACCTAGGATTTCATTGTGGACATGTTCAATTTCTGTATTCCATGTTTTCAACTCATTTGGATCTTTTTCTGGCAAGTTATCGCTTCTAGAGTATGTGACAGTTTTTGGGACTGGCAACAGAATAACTTCAAAACCTAACGGCTAGTTGGATCGATCGCGGACCTTTCCTGTGACTTCCGAATCCTCACAATGTGTTTAGATTTGTTCCATGGAGTGTCCCCGACCTTACACTTAGGTCCACACTTGATCTTACGCATCTATCATGGATGAACTTCAGATCTGAGGCTGATCTGTTCTTGCACACGTTACACTTTTCTTCTTAGAGATTATAGCGATCTTTGGCCGACACGGATGTTTCCTGACCCACAGATGTGATATAAAGCTAGTATTGAATAATTAGATTGAGGAACAGAAATACGAAAATAGATTGTGATGTATATAGATTTTGATTTGTAGGATTTTCACTCGTATGCATGAGCACTATATCTTGAGCATGTTGTAAACATGCCTGTGCGCCGAATCTATAAGCTCGAATGTGGCCGATTGTTTGTAATCAAGATTTTTGATAATAAGAATGTTTGTAATTGCATTTTCCTCCATATTTTGTGTTGCTTCTGTTGTGTGACTCTTGCTGCATTACTTGGACTATTCTCTTTGAGGACCCTCCTACCATGACTGCACTAAACTAGTATCAGAGCAAGGTTTGTTCCTTGCGAGATCGTCAGACGTTGCGCAGTCCTGGTGAAGATTTGTTGTAGGGTGGCGGATTAAGGATCCAACCTAAAATTGCAAAGGACTTGTGTAAAGATGGGGGAAGAAGGAATGGTAGAGGAAGTGGAGTGTGTGGAAATGCAGACCCTGCTATAATGGAAATGTTAAGAGGAATTGTTGCTAGATTAGAAGTGGTTGAAATGGCCCAGAGAAGAGGTCGACCAATTGATGATGTAAGTGATGAAGAAGTAGAAGAACAAGAATAAGTTGCAAGAGAAGAACAACCTGGCCTTGATTAGGGAGAAGAGAGGTTCATAAGAGCCCTAACTAGAGTGAACACTAAGCCACATTTCAATCCACCGGACTATAATGGTAAGTTGGATTTAAATGAATTATTGGATTGGATAACAGAAATGGAGAAATACTTTGATTTTGAAGGTACCCCGGATGATAAGAAGGTGAAATTTGCCTATATAAAGTTGAGAGGACATGCATCCCTTTTGTGGGAACATTTGCAAATAGATAGACAAAGAAAAGGAAAGGAGAAGATAAGATCATGGGATTGGATGGTGAATAAATTGAAGACAAAGTTTATGCCTGCAGACTATCAGATTAGTTTGTTCAAGAAATTGCAGAACCTGAAGTAGAAAGAATCAAGTGTGACAGAGTATACTGAGGAATTCTATAAGTTGAATATCAGATCTGGACATTTAGAAGATGAAATTGAACAAGTATCCAGATATGTGAATGGTTTGAGGTCATCTATTCAATATGAGATCAGTTTGATTAAGTTGTTGAGTGTGGAAGAGGCATATCAGTGTGCCCTAAAAGCAGAAGAGAAGCTGAATAAAAGACATGAATAGAGACAAAGAGGAAGAGGTGGAAGATTTCAGAGAGGAAGAATATTTACTGGAGGAGGAAGAGGAACCTTTGCAGATCAGAATAAGGAGGTCAATAAGAGTGAAAATTCATATCGAAGAGATGATGGAAACCCTTACAGAAGAGGAGGATATGGTGGTTACAAAAATGAAGGGTATAGAAAAGATGACAGAGGACAAGAGAAAAGAGTATTCATGGGAACTTGCTTTAAATGTGGTGGAGAAGGACATAGAGCCTTTGAATGCAAACAAGGAGAGACAAACAGAAAGACTAAGAACAATAGGAGAACAACCTTTGTTGAGGAAGATCATGTTGGATCATCTAATCAATTGGAAGAAGGAGAGGTATTGGTGAATAGGAGAGTATTGTGTCAAAGTGAATTGGAGAAAGAACCATTGTAGAGAAAGAATTTGTTCAGGACCAGATGTAAGGTAGTTGGTAAATGTTGCAAAGTGATCATTGATAGTGGAAGTTCAGAGAACTTGGCTTCTGAAGAAATGGTAACCAAATTGAAGTTGGAGAGGTTGAAACACCCTAAACCCTATCAGATAGCATGGATTCAAGATGAGCATAAAATACTGGTAAGTGAATAATGTTTGGTGAAATTGAAGATAGGAAACTATCATGATGAAGTTTTGTGTGATATTATGCCTATGGATATATGCCATATCTTGTTGGGAAGGCCTTGGAAGTATGATAGACAAGCTATTAATGATGGAAAGAAGAACATATACACCATTGTTGCAAATGGGATGAAGCAAATTTTGTTACCCTTGGAAGATGTTCCTAAGGCTGAGATTTGCACAACCACTAGAATCTGTTTGGTTGATGGAAGGAGATTTCTAGATGAACTGAGACATGAGAACATGTGCTATGCATTGGTGCCTAAGAAAGTTGAAGACTTGAAGCATGTAGAAGGACAATCGAAGGAGATAAGAGAGTTGCTGATAGAATATGAGGCTATCATTTTAGATAATGTACCTAATGGATTACCACCTGTAAGGAGTATTAGTCATTGCATGGATTTTCTTGGAGCTAGTTTTCATAATAAAGCAACACACCGGATGACACCGATGGAGAATGAAGAATTGAATAGACAAGTGCAAGAGTTTTTGAGGAAAGGTTTGATCAGAGAAAGCTTAAGTACTTGTGCAGTACCTGTTGTGATAGCACCTAAGAAAGATGGAGAATGTGTATCGACTCTAGAGCCATAAACAAGATCACGGTGAAGTATAGATTTCCTTTGCCCCAAATGGATGAAATTATGGATTGTTTGAGTGGAGCTAAGTACTTTATAAAGATAGACTTGAAGAGTGGATATCATCATATCAAAATCAGAGAAGGAGATGAGTGGAAAACAACATTCAAGACAAATGAAGGATTGTATGAGTGGTTGGTGATGCCTTTTGGGTTGACAAATGCATCGAGTACTTTCATGAGGTTGATGAATAAGGTATTGAAGAAATTCTTGGGTAAATTTGTGATTGTATATTTGGATGACATTTTGATTTTCAGTAAGACTAAAGAGGATCATTTGTTGCACATAAGACAAGTTTTACAGAGGTTGAAAGAAGAATAGTTGTTGATAAACCTAAAGAAGTGTAGTTTCATGGAGGAATTGTATTATCTAGGATTTGTGATATCAGTGGATGGATTGAAGATGGATCCTAAGAAAGTGAGAGTTATTGTTGAATTGCCTACACTTGAAAGCATTGGAGAGGTAAGATCATTTCATGGGTTGGCTAGTTTCTACCGGAAGTTCATTAGGAATTTTAGTTCTATTTGTAGCCCTATGACAGAGACAATGAGAGGAGACATGAAGGATTTTAGATGGACATCTAGAGTAGACATAAGTTTTGAACTGTTGAAGTAGAAGGTGATTGAGCAGCCTGTGTTGGCTTTACCAGATTTTGATAAGGTATTTCAAGTAGACTGTGATGCAAGTGGAAATGCAATTGGAGCAATGTTAAGTCAAGAAGGAAGACCAGTAGCCTATTTCAGTGAGAATTTGAATGATGCAAGGAGAAGGTATTCAATATATGATCAAGAGTTCTATGCCATAGTTCAAGCTTTGAAAAAGTGGAGACATTACTTGCTATCTAAAGAGTTTGTGTTGTATACGGATCATCAAGCTTTACAGTATTTGAACAATCAAGGTAAGTTGAATCAGAAACACGTGAGATGGGTAGAGTTCTTACATAGTTACACTTTTGTCTTGAAACATAGGAGTGGAAAGTCAAATAGAGTTATTGATGCTTTGAGTAGAAGAAGGAATTTACTGGCACAAATGAGAGTGGAGGTATCAGGCTTTGATGAATTGAGGAACTTGTATAAGGAAGACCCAAATTTTGCAAAACCTTGGAGAGCATGTAGAGAACCAATCTTGAAGGATAGAAGTCAATGGTTGGATTATTTCATCCAAGAGGACATGTTGTTTAGAGGAAAATAGTTGTGTATACCCCAAAGTTCAATGAGGGATAACTTGGTAAAAGAGAAACATAGTGGAGGATTGGCAGGAAATTTCGGAATTGACAAGACAATAGCATTGGTGAGCGAGAATTACTTTTGGCCACAGATTTGTAAGGATGTCAGGAAATTTGTACAGAGTTGCAGAGTTTGTCAAGTTGCAAAAGGAAGTAGTCAGAATGTTGGATTGTATAAGCCTTTGACAGTACCAGAAGGACCTTGGGAGGATATCAGTATGGATTTCATACTTGGTTTGCTTAAGACATAAAGAGGTAATGATTCAATATTTGTGGTAGTGGATAGATTCTCTAGGATGACACATTTCATACCTTGTAAGAAGACAATGAATGCAGTACATGTAGCAGATTTGTTTTTCAGAGAAGTGGCCAAATTGCATGTTCAGACAGAGATACGAAGTTTGTTGGCTATTTTTGGAGGACACTTTGGAAGAAGTTGAAAATAGATTTAAAGTTCAGCTCTACTTTTCACCCACAGACAGATGGACAGACAGAGGTAGTGAACTGGAGTTTGGGAAATTTGTTGAGATGTTTGGTTGGAGAGAAGACCGGAAGTTGGGATCTAGTCCTAGCACAAGCAAAGTTTGCCTACAATAATTTAGTGAGCAGGAGTACTTGAAAGACACCTTTTGAGATTATTACAGGAATTCATCCTAGAGGTATATCAGAGTTGAGAGACATCAGTAGGGAAGATAAAATGAGTGTAGAAGTAGTAGAATTTGCATAACATATGAAGACAATGCATACTCAAGTGAAACAACATTTGGAAAACATGAACCATAAGTATAAGGAGAAAGAAAATGAAAAGAGGAGACATAAAGAGTTCAGAGTTGGAGATGAAGTGATGGTTTACTTGAGGAAAGAAAGATTTCCAATTGGAACCTATAGTAAATTGAAGATGAGGAAGTTTGGACCCTGTAGAATTTTAAAGAAGTTTGATTCAGGGAATGCTTATGAAGTGGAGTTACCAAATGACATGGGTATATCACCTATATTCAACATTGCAGATCTACATCAGTACCATGAAGCAGAATTCTATGAAAACAACAAAGTGAAGTTGGAAGAACAACTTCCTAAACAAAAATCGGATGAGATAGAAGAGATTTTGGATTTCAAGGATGGAAGGAGGACTCGTGGAAGACAATACACAAAATATTTGGTGAAATGGAAGGGTAGACCAGTGGAGGATTCTTCTTGGATTTCTTGAGCTAAGATAGATCGTATTGGTTTTCCTTTGGCCCCTACAAAGTGAGAGGCTCACTTTTCATTAACCCCGGATGTTTGATGTAGGAGCATCCTTAGTTTTTGGCAATCTTGCATCAACCAAAAATATCTTCATTCAGTTTTGTTCTTGTTTTTGCTCTTGTTCTGGTTCGAGTTGGTAGATCCATTGTTTCTTCATGTTTGCTCACCATATCTTGCATACCTAGGATTTCATTGTACATGTTCAATTTTTTTTTTCCACATTTTCATCTCATTTGGATCTTTTTTCGGCAGGTTATCGCTTCTGGAGTACGTGAAATTTTTTGGGACTAGCCCCAAAATAACTTCAAAACCTAACGGCTAGTTGGATCAATCGTGAACCTTTCCCGTGACTTGTGGATCCTTAGGTGTGTTTAGATTTGTTCCATGGAGTTTCCTTGACCTTACACTTAGGTCCACACTTCATCTTACGCATCTACAATGGATGAATTTCAGACCTAAGGTTGACTTGTTCTTGCACACGTTACACTTTTCTTCTCGGAGATTGTAGCGATCTTTGGCCAATGCGGATGTTTCCTGACCCGCAGATGCGATATAAAGCTAGTATTGAATCATTAGATTGAGGAACAAAATTAGGAAAATAGATTATGATGTATATAGATTTCAATTTGTAGGATTTTCACTCATATGCATGAGCACTACATCTTGAGCATGTTGTAAACAGGCCTGTGTGTTGAATCTGTAAGCCCGGATGTGGCCAACTGTTTGTAATCAAGATTTCTGATAATAAGAATGTTTGTAACTGCATTTGCCTCCATATTTCGTGTTTCTTTTGTTGTGTGACTCTTGTTGCATGGTTTGGACTATTTTCTTTGAGGACCCTCCTACTGTGATTGCACTAGAGAGAGGGGGTGGGAGGGAGAGACCTGAGAGAGAGGGGGTTAGAGGGAGGGATGGGTAGAGAGAGAGAGAGTTATGGTGGGAGGGAGAGACTTGAGAGAGAGGGGGTTTGGAGGGATAGAGGGAGGGAGCATCCTAAGAGAGAGAGGGATGGAAGCAGGGATAGAGAGAGAGGGACGAAGGGAAGGATGGATGAACAAAGAGAGAGGGATAGAGGGACGAAGGGAGAGACCTAAGGGAGAGAGAGGGGGTGGGAGGGAAGGAGAGAGAGGGGGAGGGAAGGAGGATAGAGAGAGACGGAGGTATGGATGGATGGATAGAGAGAGGGAGGGAGGGAGGGAGGGAGGGAGAGACCTAAGAGAGAGAGGGAGTGGGAGGCATAGAGGGAGGGAGAGACTTGAGAGAGATAGGGAAGGAGGGAGTGACAACGAGAGGGATGAAAGGACTGAGGAAGGGAGAGAGAGATGGAGTGAGAGAGAGGGGGTGGGAGGGATAGAGGGAGGGAGAGACCTGAGAGAGTTTATGTTTGATGTATGTATGTTTGTATATATTTTAATGTACATATGCATGTTTGTGTGCTTGAATGTATATGTATGCATGTATGTATGTATATATGTATGCATGTATGTATGCTTGTATGTATGTATATATGTATGTATGTATGTATGCATGTATGCCCGGATGTATGTACCTATGTATTTATGAATTTATGCTTGTATGTATGTATGATGCCTATGTGTATGTATGCATGTATGTATTTATGCTTGCCTATATGTGTGTATGCATGCATGTATGTATGTATGTATGCTTGTATGTATGTATGTATATATGTATGTATGTATGTATGTATGTAATGGTTTTGGGTTTAGGGTACATAAGGGTGAGGATATAGGGTATAAGGATGAGGGTTGAGGTTGTAGGGTTTAGGGATAGGGTTTATGGTTGAGGGTTAAAGGATATGGTTTAGGGATGATGTTTTAAGGGATTAGGGTTTGACAGTTTAAGGGTTTAGGTTTTAAGGTTTGTGGGTTTAAAGGACTAGGCTATAAGGGTTGAGGGTTTAAGGGTTGAGGGCTAAGAGATTAGGGTTTTATGGTATAGGGTTGAGGGTTAGATGTATAGGATAGAGGGGTGAGGGTTGAGGGTTAAGGGATTAGGGTTGAGGGTTTAGAGATAGGGATTAGGGTTTAAGGGTTTAGGGTTTAGGGATAGGGATTAGGGCTTAGGGTTGAGGGATTAGGGTTGAGGGTTGATGATTTAAGGGATTAGGGTTTAAGGGATTAGAGATTAAGGTTTGAGGGTTTAAGGGTTCAGAGTTTAAGGGTTAAGGGTTTAGGTTTTAAGAGTTGAGGGTTTAAGGGATTAGGGTATAAGGGTTGAGGGTTGAGGGATTAGGGTTGAGGGTTCAGGGATTGTGGGTTTGAGGGTTGAGGGTTGATGGATTGAGGGTTTAAGGTATAGGGTTGATGGATTAGGATTAAGGGTTTACGGGTTGAGGGATTAGCCTTTAAGGGTATAGGGTTGAGGGATTAGGGTTGAGGGTATAATGTATAGGGTAGAGGGTTTGATGGTTGAGGGTTGAGGGTTGAGGGTTGAGTGATTAAGAATTTAAGGGTCGAGGGTTGATGGATTAATGGTTTAACCTATATAGGGTTGAGATATTAGGGTTGAGGTATTAGGGTTGAGGGTTTAATGTATAGAATAGAGGGTTTAGGATAGGATAGAGGCAAACAAGAAGTGATTGAGAGATCTATATATGGGAGAGGTAGAGAGGAAGGGAAATAACTAGAGAGTTTTGAGAGATATAGAGGTGAGATACCTACAACCTAGGGAGAGAGGAGTGAGAGACATAGGGGGAGATAAGGGTGAGATACATAGAGGGGAGATGGGTGGGTAATGAGGCAAGGAGTGAGAGACCTAGATGGATAAGGAGGGATGGAGAAGAAAACAAGGAGTGATTGAGAGACCTAGAGAGGGGAGAGGTAGAGAGGAAAGGAAATAACTAGAGAGCCCTGAGAAATATAGAGGTGAGACTTACATTCTAGGGAGAGAGGGGTGAGAGACATTGTGGGAGATAAGGGTGAGAGAGATAGAGGGGGGAGGGATGGGTAATGAGATAAGGAGTTAAGAGACCTAGATGGCTAAGGAGGGATGGAGAGTTAGACAAGGAGTGATTGAGAGACATAGATAGGGGAGAGGTAGAGAGGAAGGGAAATAACTAGAGAGCCCTGAGAGATATAGAGGTGAGACCTACAACCTAGGGAGAGAGGTGGATAAGGGTTGAGGGTTTGAGGATTTAAGGTTTAAGGGTCAAGGGTTTAGGTTTTAAGGTTTGCGGGATTAAGGGTTGAGGTATTAAGGGTTTAAGGGTTGAGGGATTGGGGTTTAAGGTATAGTGTTGAGGGTTGAGGGTTTAGGTATAAGGTTTAGGATTTAAGGTTTGAAGCTTGAGGCTTGAGGCTTAAGGGATAGGGTTTAGGGTTAAGTGAGAGACCTAGATGGCTAAGGAGGGAAGGAGAGGCAGAAAAGGAGTGATAGAGAGACCTAGAGAGGGGAGAGGTAGAGAGGTGAAAGGGAGACAAAAGTGAGAGGTGAGGGGAGAGGTAGAAGAAAATGAGAGAGTTAAGTTGAAAACTTGAGGGAAATATGGGTGAGGAGGGAGAGAGATGGAGAGGAAGGGAAACAACTAGAGATCCATTTGACAGATATAGAGGTGAGAGACCTATTGCCTAGGGAGAGAGGGGTGAGATAAACAGGGGGAAATACAGGTGTGAGAGAGATAAAGGGGGGAGAGGGGTGGGTAATGAGACAATGAGTTAAGAAACCTTTAGGAAATCAACTTTTTTATAGCATGAGTGTGTTTTGAAGAAGTTCAAATATGGTTGTTTTGTATAGCAAGCTAAAACACTCTCACGTTATAATGTGAGTGCATTTTGTCTTACTCTAAAAACGGTAAAATAGCTAGGACACCCATGATCCAAGCCCACATGCTTTGTTATTCTCCTAGTTATGCACATGTTCTAACAAAAAAAAAGATTTTTGATGCTATTAGAAAGTGCACATGAAATTTTTTCACATTCTACCACCTTTGCATGAAATTTACACCAACTTTTTCTAGTTTTCCAACTTAAGAAGGAAGAAATAATAGAGTTTTCACATCAAATTTGATATATATCAATTCAAGTTTTAATTTTTATAATGTTGCAATGTTAATTGTGATTTAATTGTATGAATTTAACATTATACATTGGTTAATTGTATTATTGTTATTAATTCTATTTGAGTGATATAAATTGAATGTTGAAAATGAAGCAAGTTTGTGAAAAACTCAAATTGTTGAGGAGTTTGATGCAAGAAGAAAAAAAGACTACATAATTTGGTTGTCTCTCCATTTGAATCTCCATTTTTTAGGTATGTCAAGTCTTTACACATGTTCTTTACATTTTCCTTAATTCAATTATGTTTCTTTATCACCCCTTATTATACATGCTTAATACAATGCTTTGATTTTGTTATTATGCATATTCCATGTTCATCATTGTTTGTTTCTCATTATAACCTTAGCCCCTCTTGGCACATTTTAAACTACACAATTCTTTACACTTTCCAATTACATTTGCTTGGAAGTTTCAAAAGATTTTTCAACAAATCCACTTTGTGCAAATCTTGTAATCATTGTGGTCCATGAGACCACATCTCTTTGAGGCATTTTGTTAAACAATTGACCTACCTTGTGTATGCTTCCACATTTTGTATACACATTTATGAGAGTAGTTATAACTATGTAATATAATACATCATTTATCAATCCTTTTTTTATGGATGTGCATACCCCTTTCCAAAGATTCCATTTTGGTATAGGCATGGGGGATGTTGGAAAATGCTTTGGAATTTTGTTTTACACCTAGAAATTGCATTTTATTGAAATTTTATAAAGCCTTTTCAACAAATCCATTTTATGCATATCCTGCAATCATTGTAGTCCATGAGGACATATCTCATTGAGGCATTTTGTCAAATCGTTCATGTGCCTTGTCTATGCATACACATTTTTCATGTGCCTACTAAGGCAATTGCAACCATAACACTCATGAAAATCCCACCTTTTATGTTTTGATAGTTTTCATACCCCATTCCAAGGTCCCCTTGTTGCTATGGCTAAAAGCCTGAAACATGTGCTTTCGAACAAACTATGATGCATGGGAAAAATGTATCAAAGCATAATAGTAAGCAAAATCATAGACAAGGTAGTGAGTTGTTTGAAAAAATTCCTCAAAGAAATGCGATCTCATGGTGATGGTGATTGCAATAGATTTGGTTAAGAATCTTCTTCCAACCTTCCTTCCACTACTTCAACAAAACAGGTTACTTCTACTTGGAACTTGCCTTCACTTCCTTCTTTGATCCTTGTTGCAAAATCATTCATACCTTTATCATTATTCGCACATTCCATAGTTATTGCATTAAGATGCCTTTTAGATGTTCCACATGCATGTATATATATACACACCCGAAGAACAAAAAGAGTCAGCCTAGCAAAACATGTTGGCTTGAGTAGAAACCTTGAAGTATTCAATAAGGCTGACATGCTAGCACCAGACCCAAATGATAGGTCACACATAAGGGATCTTCTTACCATATTACACTAGGACCCATACATGGGTCAGACATAAGATATAACATTATTACCAAAAGATGGCTAACATTGAATTATATGAGATATATTCTAGATTTGATGGGAACGCCACAAATAAGACCAAATTTTGATTAACATCAATTGATAGGAACGCCACAACCAAGACCTAATCTAGATCAACATTCATTTGATGGGAATGCCACAACCAAGACCAAATCTCAATCAACATTCATTTGATGGGAATGCCACAACCAAGACCAAGTCTCGATCAACATTCATTTCAATACCAACAGGAGAAATGTAGTCATACTAAAACTTGTGGCAAGCTACATGAATGTTCAAATAGCAAGGATACCCGAAATAAGCTTTAGATACAACAACCTATAGCAAAAGATTAGTCTTCAATATTCTACATTAACTGTCTTCCATAGATGTCTCAAAAATAAGTACTACCATTATCCAGATCGAGGATACCATCCATACTACACAACATTATACGATAGATCATTTATCATATGGAGCATAACCTTCTAGATCCCAAGTTTTGACATCAATGAAAAAAATGCCACATCAACAACTTCTCAGCAATCTCCCCCTTTGGCATTGATGGCAAAACAATAAAACTCAAAAATACAAAAACTCCAGAAATTCCAAGAACTCTAAGAACTCCAAGAACTCCAAGAACTCCCCCTTAGTAAGTCAAATCCTCTTTTTGTTTTTGTTTTTCTCTTCCTTTCCTTTTCTCCCCCTTTTTTCCATCAAAGGAAAAGGGCCAAATAAGAACATTTAGAAACCTAAGTAAAGATAACACTTTTCACATGAAAAAATATCTTGTACCTTTCTTTCATAATTGGAAGAATCTTCTTCCAAGCTTGCACTACAGACACCATTCTTGCACACACACTCTCATGTAGAATCAACATACCAAATGAAGATGACTAGTCCAGAGATAGGCACTGTCATTCATAATCCTCAACATCAGAAAGTATCCTAGAGAGATGATCCAACTAGACCTCCACAATTTTATTAACCAACCAAAAGGTTTTAACTACATCTTTTCTTTATCTCTAAGTAGATAGCAATTCAACTTGTAACTCCCCAAATCTTATCCTCTATTTTCCATCTTTATCTTTAAAGAAGTCAAAGCGCTTCCCAAACTCATTCAATTTAGATTCAATAGCTTCAATTCTGCTTCTAAAATTATCAACAACTGCGGGCCACCAGAGACAGTATTTGTAGATGTCAGACATCTCCTTAAGGCATTCTCTTGTCTCACCAATGTGTTCGGATAACTTTCATTTTTTGGTGACACCTTCTTTCAATCATAGCTTGGAATTTGTCTCCTTCAAAATTTTCTTGCAACAACCTTTCTTCAACAACTTCTACCAGATTATCCGGTAAAGAGTCAGAAACAACAGAAATTGCAATACCCTTTTTGAGTAGATACTCCACCAAGGCTTCTTCAATTCTAGCCCTATTGGACAAAGAGTAGGCATTCCACATTTCACAAAACTTTTTCATATCACCTTCATCCAACATGGACCAAACTTCATCTAAATCAGGTAGAGACTCTTCTTCCTTCTCCATCTCTTCTAAGATAATGATGATATCTTTTGTGTTAATTTTCCTCCTTTTAGGTTATGTAGGGGAACCACCAATAACAACCTCTAATTCCCTCTTACCGGAAGAGGAACCCTCCTCAAACTGACCAATAAGCATAGCACTAGACACTATCACACCAGAGCACAAATTCAACTGCAAGGATGAGAACTAAGCTTTGCATGCACTTACTTTATCTTCTAAACATTCTAGATATCTGTGAACTTGCTTTTCGACAGGGATGCTAGAATTCTACTTAACATTCTCCTTTGATGGTAACGAATTCAGAAAGTAGAACACTAAGCACATGAGTAGAGACCCAAATCGGAAGGGATAACTCTCAACTATAGACATTCTGACATTCTCACTTAATTTTTCCATTACCAGGCTATATAGATCAAACTGTTGATGTTCCTTCACAATCTTATGTGCAAGAAACACAACAATAGCAAATGTAGAACCTTCACGATTTCAAAAGTAGATTTTGTATGAGATACCATAAGCAACATAACTTACTGTAGTATCGACAATGGTATTTATCAGTAGAGCTCGGGGGTCTTTGTCGATACCAATAAGTTCCTCCACGTCTCTATATTTCATGGTTTTCTTCCTGGGGTGGTCACTAACCCTGCACAACCTAGTAACAATTTCAATGGATTACTTCGTGACTTGATAGGGTTTGTCCAAAATAATGTCTCCATCCTTGAAATGACTCAACAAGAACAAGATAGACTCCTTATCAGAAAACCAGGGGAATTCTCCCCACAAATCCATGCCTACAACACTCACATTCTTCAATTCACCAACATTGAACCCTAGCTCCATTTCCTTCATCTTTCAATGATCAAACTCATCCAACTCAACTCCCTTCAGCTTCAGCGGAATACTACCACTGGATTCACTACCAATCAACATAGATTCCATCGTCATGCTCAACTTCTTCAATCCTTTATCGCTCAATGAAAAACTCTTCTTCTTCCTTGCAACAGTGAGAAATGATTTGAAACTCCATCTTTTATCCTTAGTTGCTCATGGTGACTTCATCGCCAAAATGTGCATTGGTGATGCCAGTAATCGTACTTCGCTTTTCAGTCAACTGGATTAACCTCCATTATGCAACATCACCCAAATTCAACTTAGTCATTCCATAAACATATCAATATTTCTTCAAAGAGTGGGAACCGATAGGATATGCATCGGAAAACTCCCCTTGAGCCAAGGCGATTGGCTCAATTTTTGGAAGAGCTAGTACCAAGATCTGATACCACAAAAGGGCTCTCTGCACTCATTTCCTTTTTCTTCCAAATGGTGATGGTTTTCCTTTTGGATTCATTTGATTCTGCAACCTTCTTTTTGTCTTCAGTCCTTTTCAGAGTAACATATCTACATGTTTTAGCATAGTGTATAGATCCATTGCACTTGTAACATCTTTGTTCTGACCTAACTGAGTGAAACCTGGATTTGCACTGATTAGCTTTGTGACCATAACCATGGCATAAGTAGCAATAGCCATAAAAGAAATTGTTCATTTCATTCCTTCTAGCCAGATTAGATAATTGACTTCTATAATGACTTGCTTTGTGACCAAACTTGTGACAATTAAAACATTGAATATCCAATTCCTTCTTGCCTCTACACTCTACAACCTTATGTCCAAATTTTTTTCATAGAAAACAATGACCATTGAATGATAAGCACCTTTGAGCATTTGGTTGCCTCACCGAAGGTCTTTTTGTAGATCTTCTAGAGTTTCAGACTTTGCTTATTACACCATATCTTGCTTCAGCTTCCAGTGCATTGTCTTTACCCTTAGTGTTCAGATTTGATTTTTCACCTGAGAAGCCAAGTCCTTCCTTATCCTTGTGACATTTTTGTAGGGACAAAAGTTGATCCAGAATCATGCTACTTTCACACACTCTAGCTTTTGATTTCATCCTCCTTAACTCTTGATCTAACTTCTCATTTTCTTCTTCTTTTCGTTTGATGATAGCTTTGAGATTTTCTTCTATCTTCTTGCATTCATACAACCAAAGCTTTAGATTCATAGCACTTTCCTGTGGCTCCTTTAATTCCTCACTAACCTCTCTGTGTCTTGCTTTGAATTTCTGGATTTTCTCCCTTAGCTTTGAGATACAAGCATTTGCCTCCTTATTGTTTTCTTTCAGTTCCTCATTCTCAAATTATGTACTTTCCATATCAATTAATATTGAATTCAATTTTTCCTCAAAGTAATAATCTCCTACCATCTATTCAAACTGCCAAGATTTCCCTCAAGCGGTTAAGATTTATCTACAAGGAACCAAGCTCTGATACCAATTGTTGAACAATCCAGATAACTGAGAGGGGGGGTGAATCAGTTATCCCAAAACCCTTTTCTTTCTTTACTTAATCTGGAGCAATCAATAAACTTTCATATATTAGTTATAGTAGACATGAACATGCAAGCACCAAAAAAAACCATGCACAATGAACATTGGAAATTACGTGGAAACCCAAGATGGGAAAAACCACAAAGAATGTTGATTCTCAATTATAAAGCACTAGTTAGGGTGATTTTTACAAGGGCTCACTGCCAAAGTTCTCACTACAGATAAGGCTCAATGTCAGGTGGCTCACTACCGGTGGGCTCACTGCCCATGATACAAAAACCACCGATTACAAAAATGAACAAAACATGAACTGATGAAGTTGCATCTATATATGCATGAATTCAATTATGATTAAGAGAACATCTAATTGTAGCAAATTTGGTTAAGAATCTTTTGCCAACCTTCCTTCCACTGCTTCAACAAAAGAAATTACTTCTACTTGGCACTTGGCTTCACTTCCTTCTCTAATCCTTGTCGCACAATCCTTCACACCTTTATCACTATTCACACATCCCACACTTCTTGCGTTCAAATTCCTTTTAGATGTTCCACGTATATGTATATATATACACCCGGAGAACAAAAAGAGTTGGCCTAGCAAAATATGTCAGCTTGAGGAACAACCTTGAAGTATTCAATAAGGCTTGACATGCTAGCACCAAACCCAAAATATAGGTCGCACATAAGGGATCTTCTTACCATGTTACACCAGGACCCATACATGGGTCATACATAAGATATAGCATTATTACCAAAAGATGGCTAACATTGAATTATATGAGATATATTTCGAATTCGATGGGAATGCCACAACCAAGACCAAATATCGATTAACATCAATTGATAGGAACACCACAACCAAGACCAAATCTCAATCAACATTCATTTGATGGGAACGCCACAACCAAGACCAAATATCGATCAACATTCATTTGATAGGAACATCACAACCAAGACCAAATATCGATCAACATTCATTTCAGTACCAACTGGAGAAATGCAGTCAGACATACCAAAACTTGTGGCAAGCTACATGAATGTCCAGATAGCAAGGATACCCAGAATAAGCTTTAGATACAACAACCTATAGAAAAAGATTAGTCTTCAATATTCTGCATTAACTATCTTCCACAAATGTCTCAAAAAGAAGTACTACCATTATCTGGATTGAGGATACCATCCATACTACACAACATTGTAGGATAGATCATTTTTGTATATCACCTGGAGCACAGCCTTTCAGATCCTAGGTTTTCACATCAATGACAACAATTCCACATCAACAACTTCTTAGCATAGATAGTGCAGTGAGTTGTTTGAAAAAATGCCTCAAAGAAATGTGGTCTCATCACCATGAGACCATGTTTTTTTGATGCCTTTTTCCAAACAACTCATTTCCTTGTCTATACTATTGCTTACTATTATGCTTTGATAGATTTTTTCCAAGCATCCATAGTTTGTTCGAAATCACCTGTTTTAGGCTTTTAGCCATATCAACAAGGAAGTGAATTGTTTGATGAAAGGATTTTGTAGACATGTATGGAAAATATGGTAGTATAGACAAGGTAGTGAGCTATTTGAAAAAATAACTCAAAGAGAGACCACATTTCTTTGAGGCATTTTTCCAAATAGCTCATTGCCTTGTCTATGCTATTGCTTACTATTAGGGTTTGATAGATTTTTTTCCAACCATCCATAGTTGGTTTGAAAGCACCTATTTTATGCTTTTAGCCATAGCAACAAGGAAGTGAACTATTTGATAAAATTCTTTGGTAGACATGTATGGAATATGTGCTAGCATAGACAAGGTAGTGATTTGTTTGAAAAAATGCCTCAAAGAAATGTGGTCTCATGAAAACATGCCTCAAAGAAATGTGGTCTCATGGTGATGGACGAAATGCCTCAAAGAAATGTGGTCTCATGGTGATGGACATCACCATGAGACCACATTTCTTTGAGGCATTTTTTTCAAATAGCTCATTGCCTTGTCTATGCTATTGCTTACTATTATGGTTTAATATATTTCTTCCAAGCATCCATAGTTTGTTTGAAAGCACCTATTTTATACTTTTAGCCATAGCAACAAGGAAGTGAACTTTTGATAAAATTCTTTGGTAGACATGTATGGAAAATGCAGTAGCATAGACAAGGCAGTGAGCTATTTGAAAAAATGCCTCAAAGAAATGTGGTCTCATGGATGTCCATCACCATGAGACCACATTTCTTTGATGCATTTTTTCAAACAACTCATTGCCTTGTCCATCACCATGAGACCACATTTATTTGATGCATTTTTTCAAACAACTCATTACCTTGTCTATGCTATTGCTTACTATTATGCTTTGATAGATAGTTTTTCAAGCATCCATAGTTTGTTTGAAAGCACCTGTTTTATGCTTTTAGCCATAGCAACAAGGAAGTGAATTTTTTTATAAAATTCTTTGGTAGACATGTATGGAAAATATGGTAGCATAGACAAGGCAATGAGTTATTTGAAAAAATGCCTCAAAGCATAATAGTAATGTGGTAGCATAGACAAGGCAGTGAGTTATTTGAAAAAATGCGTCAAAATAAATGTGGTCTCATGGTGATGTCCATCACCACAAGACCATATTTATTTGAGGTCCATCACCATGAGACCACGTTTCTTTGAGGCAAATTTTCAAACAATTGACTGCCTTGTCTATGCTATAGCTTACTATTATGCTTTGATAGATTTTTTCCAAGCATCCATAGCATGGACAAGGTAATGAACTATTTGAAAAAATTCCTCAATAAAATGTGGTCTCATGGAATGCCATGACAAGAAAATGCAATTGGTAGCTAATCCTAGTTATTAGTTATGTAATGTGAAGTAATGCATAATTGCTTATGTTGACTTTCTAAAAAAACATCTAGTTATTAGTTATGCAATGTGAAGTAATGCTTTGAGTTTGAAATATGTGCAATGCAATGTAATAAATGATATGAATATAAACTACAAAAATCTATTAAGTACAATTCAATAGTTAAACTCTTTATTTTATTATCTAAGTGAAGCTTTGAACTCCACCTCCACTGACAGGTGTTGCAGTGAAATTTCCAAGATTAACCTATTCAACATCCAAAATTAGATATTAGAATATCATTCATCTAACAATGCTATTCACATGTAATATTTATAATTGTTTGCTAGTTACATACCTTGGCAGTACATGTCATAGTGTAATATGAAGGTGGAGAACCGTTGAAAACTGAATGAATACTATGACCCTAAAATTTCATTACAATCATTAAACTAAATTAGTTAATCTTGCATTTCAAAAATAAAATTTAATAAATTAAATTCAATGAACTTGCTAACATTTACCCAAGTATCAAGGTCGAAAGTCTCATTCAGGAGGGCATCTGTCATCACCACCTGTTGAGTTGTAGATGTAGCTTGTGAACTTGCATCTTGACTATCCATGAGGTCATCGCCACAGGGTGATTTGCAAGCCTAACAAATATGGGGTGGAACCCTAATCATCGAAGTCTCCCCTTGCTCATGTTGTGCTGCAAGATTGGCATGCTCTATGATGCTCTGGGTCAAGGAACTAATGGACTGTAGTGTCTCAAACTCAACACTCTCCTTCATAACAAAAGGGATAGCCATGTGCTCATTGGCTGGCCTGGTGAGTGCTCGTCTTGTTGGCCACTATGGGTCAAGACTTTCCCCTAGTCTATACTATGTGGAACCCCCACCTCTACCTTGGAAGTCCCACATATCAAAATAGTTTGGCACTTTATTAAGGACAAACTCGTAGTAGAGTTTCCTCAAAAAATATTGTGGGACCTCATTATTGTTGCATGGAGGATGGTCAAATACCATCCACCACCTCTGCCAAATATGGTTCTTTATCCCTTGGTGGTTGCACCAATGGATAGGGAACCTCTTGCTAGTAGGGTGTAGAGGTTGATTTATTTGCGGGTCTTTCAAAAGGGAACTCAAGTCAGATTTTGTATTTTTTTCATTTTTGACTTCTTTATAAGATGACTTATCTGCATAGAATTGTCTAAAATATCTCCTCTTATCCAACCAAGTAGATATTTGATTGCTAATTGAATCTACATTTGATAACATAGATTCAAGAGATTGAGCATGTGTGGCTCTATGTAAGGTTGAACTTGTAGGATCTTTCAACCTTGCAATTATATCCTTAATTTTATTTTTTTTAATTTTCAATTTGCCCCATTAAATTTCTTGTGTTCCAGGGGTGTAGTGAGGAATTACTAGAGGTGTTTGTTGTTGGGATTGTTCTTCAGCAGGTATTTTGGGTTGAGAATTAGGAGGTTGATTATCAATTCCTATAAATTAAATAATTTACATCAAAAAACCTATTAAATCTATCTATTTAGAAATAAATTCACACAAAAAAGCAAACAAAACTTACTCCTTTGACCTCCCCAACGTCGTGGCAGAATTTTGATGAAGAATCAATGATGATTTGGTGAAGAATTTGGCCTTCAATAACACGAGCGCACTCTCAAGGGTTTGCAGGCCACGGGTTTGAAGAAACTTGCAGAAAATAAAATGAGCAAATGCTACTTTTTTTGTTTATATAACTTATAATGTGAACACATTATGGCTTTTTAAAAAAATCAAAGATGGGTGGCCACAAATTGGCCCCCCATCTTCCTGCACCCGCCCTAAATATAGAGTATACTCATGAATACACGTAAGTCACAAAGTATACACATTAATACATGTAAGCCACAAAGTATACACATGAATACATGTAAATCAAAAAGTATACACATGAATATATGTAAGTCACAAAGTATACACATGAAAGGAACACACATATAGAAATACATTATTAACCCAATTAAGAAGAATGTTGAATAGTTAATTGTAATTGAATGGTGGTTAAAATTGTTTTCAGGTTGGTAGGATTAAGGATCTGATACCAATTGTAATGTCCCATGTTTGGGATTACCCTTGATTTTTCCTTAGAATCACAAATTCAATTCAAACAAGAGGTGTAATTGTGAAGTGGGCAAAGTGGAAATTGTAGAAAGATTGAGAAATTCAAATGCCCATTTGAAAATAAAGATCAAAACCCACTTACCAATGAGATTAATTGCTCTATGCTATGAAATCAACACAAAAAAATTAGAAATCAAATCAAACACATGAAATCAAAAGCATAAACAATATTACATCCCATTTTGAAGGAGAAGCTTGGTGTTATGTGATGTCGGATTGCTCAAAACTTAGCTTTCATATGCATACAAAATCACAAATGACCTAGATAGTAGATGAAAGATGATATGATGCTCTCAAAACTCAAATTGACATGATCTCAATACTCAAATTTGAGTTGATGAATATGGAGGATGAAGGGCTATTTTATAAATTTTCAATAATTAGATCTATTGAATAGTATGGATAACTGAGAGGGGGGTGAATCAGTTATTATAAACAACTTTCTTGTCTTTAATTAATCTAGAGAAAACTTAAATCAATCAGATAATAATCTAATGGATATGAACATGAAAGCACATAACAACACCATGCACAATGAACACCATAATTTACGTGGAAACCCAAGAAGGGAAAAACCACAAAGAATGCTAATTCTCAATTATAAAACACTGGTTAAGGTGATTTTTACAAGGGCTCATTGCTAAAATGCTCACTGCAGGTAAGGCTCACCGTTGGTGGGCTCACTACCCGATTAATACAAAAATAATTGATTACAAAATAGACAAAACATGAATTGATGAAGTTGCATCTAAATATGCATGAATTTAGTTCTAGTTAAGTGCACAATATCTTACTGCAACAAATCTGGTGAAGAACCTTCTACACACCTTCCTTGCACAACCTCTACAATACAGATTGCTTCTTCGTGACACTTGCCTTTACTTCCTTCTTTGTTTCTTGTCGCACAATCCTTCACACCCTTATCACTGTTTGCACATACCACACTTCTTGTTTGGATTCCAAAAGATGTTCCATATATATGTATATATACACACCTAGAGAACAAAATGAGTCGGCCTAGCAAAACATATTGGCTTGAAGAACAACCTTGAAATATTCAATAAGGCTTGGCATGCTAGCACCGAATCCAAAAGATAGGTCACACAAAAAGATGTTCTTACCATGTTGCACCGAGACCCATAAATAGGTCATACATAAGATAATTTTATCACCTAACATAATTACCAAAAGATAGTTAACTTTGAATCATTAGATATATTATGGAGCCGATGGAAATGCCACAACCAAGACCAAATCTTGATCAATATCAATTTTAGTATCAACCATAGGAATGCAATTAGACATACCAAAACTTGTAACATGCTACATGAATGTCCGGATAGCAAGGATACAAGGAATAAGCTTTAGACACAACAATCGGTATCAAAATATTAGTCTTCATTGTTCTGCATTAATTGTCTTCCACAAATGTCCCAAAAAGAAATACTACCATATTCGGATCAAGGATAACATCCATATTACACAACATCATAACATATGATAGGATAGATCATTTATGTATATCATCTGGAGCACAACCTTCCAGATCCCAGGTTTTGACGTCAATGACAATAATGCCACATCAATAACTTCTCAACAATCTCCCCCTTTGGCATTGATGGCAAAACAAAAAAAAAACTCAAAACTATAAAAAATGCAACACAAATACTCCAAGCACTCCCTCTTAATCCAACTCTTCAATTTCTCACCCTTTTTTCCATCAAAGACAAAGGGGCCAAATAAAAAAATTTAGAAACTCAATTAAAAATAACACTTTTCACATGAATTTTTTTCTTGTACCTTTCTCTCACAATTGGAAGAATCTTCTTTCAAGCTCGCACTGTAGAAACCATTCTTGCAAACACACTTTCTTGTAGAACCAACATCTCGAATGAAGATGACTAGTCCAAAGATAGGCACTGTCGTTCATAATCCCTTGCATCAAAAAGTATCCCAGAGAGATGGTCCAACCAAACCTCAACAATTTCCTTAACCATCCATAAGGTTTTAACCAAGTCTTCCCTCAATCTCTAAGTAGACAATAAATCAGCTTGCAACTCACCAACTCTTATCCTATGCTTTCCATCTTTATCTTTGAAGAAGTCAAAACACTTCCCAGTTTCATTCAATTCAAATTTAATAGCTTCAAATCCGCTTCTAAAATTATCAATAGTAGTAGGCCACTAGAGACAGTATTTGTAGATGTCAGACATCTCCTTAAGGAATTCTCTTGTCTCATCAATGTGTTTGAATAACTTATGTTTGCTTGTGACACACCTTCTTTCAATCATAGCTTGGAATTTCTCCTTCAGATTTTTCCTGCAATAACCTTTCTTCAAAAACTTCTACCAGGTCATTTGATAACGAGTCAAAAACAATAGAAGCAAGTTTACACTTTTTGAGCAGATAATCAACCAAGTCATTTTCAATTCTAGGTCGACTGACCAGAGAGCAGGCATTCCATATTTCACCAATATTTCTCATATCACCTTCATCCAACACAGAACAAACTTCATCTATATCAGACAAAGACTCTTCTTCCTTCTCCTTCTCTTCTGAAATAGTGATGACATCCTTTGTGTTAATTTTCTTCCTTTTAGTTCTAGAGGGGAAACACCAATGACAACTTCTAATTGCCTCTTACCGAAGGATGAACCCTCCTCAAACTGATTGATAGGTGTAGCATTAGACACTATCATACTAGAGCACAAATTCATTTGCAAGGATGAAAAATAAACTTTGCATGCATTTTCTTTATCTTCAATACATTCCAAATATCTGTAAACTTGCTTTCCGACAAGGATGCCAAAATTCCACTTAACATTCTCCTTTGACGGTAATGAATTCAGAAGTATAGCACTAAACAGATAAGTAAAGACCCAAATCGGAAGGGATAACTCTCAACCATAGACATTATGACATTCTCAATTAGGTTTTTCATTACTAGGCTACACAAATCAAACTATTTATTTTCCTTCACCATCTTATGTGCAAGAAACACATCAATAGCAGATGTAGAACCTTCACAATTTTGAAAATAGATTTTGTATGAGATACCATAAGAAACATACTTTACTACAGTATCGACAATGGTATTTATGAGTAGAGCTCAAGGGTCTTTTTTGATACCAGTAAGTTCCTCCACATCTCTGTATTTCACCATTTTCTTCCTAGGGAGGTCACCAACTCTACACAATCTAGTGATAGCTTCAATGGCTTCCTTAGTGATTGGATAGGGTTTGTCCAAAATGATGCTTCCATCCTTGAATCGACTCAACAGGAACAAGATAGATTATTTGTCGGCAAACTATGGGAATTCTCCCCATAACTCCATACCTACGACACTCACATTCTACAATTCAGCAGTCTTCAACCCTAGCTCCATTTCCTTCATCTTCCGATGATCAAATTCATCCAACTCAACTCCCTTTAGCTTCAGTGGAATATCACCACTTGATTTGCTACCAATCAACATGGATTCCATCATCGTGCTTAGCTTCCTTAATCTTTTATCGCTCAACAAAAACCTCTTCTTCTTCTTTGAAAACTGTGAGAAATGATTTGAAAATCCATCTTTTATCCTTGATTGCTCATGGTGAATTCATTTCCAAAATGTGCATCAATGATGCTAGCAATTGTGCTTCACTTTTCAATCAACTGGATTAAGCTTTATCATGCAACATCACCCGAATCCAACTTAGTCAAGTCGAAAACACATCAATATTACTTTAGAGAGGGGGAACCGTCAGGATATGCATTGCAAAACCCCCCCTGAGCCAAGGCAATAGGCTCATATTCTAAAAGATCTTGTACCAGGATCCGATACCACAAAAGAGCTCTGCATACTTGTTTCCTTTTTCTTCCAAACCATGACTGTCTTCTTCTTGGATTCATTTGATTCTGCAATCTCCTTTTCGTTTTCAGTCTTTTTCGGAGCAACATATCTACATGTGCTAGCATAATGTCTAGATTCATTTCACTTCTAGCATCTTTGCCCAGACTTACCTGAGTGAACCCTAGATCTGCACTTATTAGCTTTGTGACCATAACCATGGCATAAGTAGCAATAACCATGAAAGAGATTATTTATTCCATTCCTTCTAGCCAAATTAGATAATTGACTTCTGTAATGACTTGCTTTATGCCCGAACTTGTGATAGTTACAACATTGAATACTTAGTTCAATCTTGCTTCTGCACTCTACAGTCTTATGTCCAAAAATTTTACATAGAAAATAATGACCATTAAAGAATAAGTACCTTTGAGCATTTGGTTTCCTCATCGGAGGTCTTTTGTAGATTTTCTAGAGTTTTGGACCTTGTTCATTACAATAGATCTCGCTTCAACTTCAACTGCATTGTCTTTACCCTTAGTGTCATGATTTGAGCTTTCTCCTAAGAAGCCAAGTCCTCCCTATTGGTAAAACAAGGATAGACAACTAAGAGGGGGGGGGGGGTGAATAAGTTGTTACCAAAATAAAACTTATTCAACATTAATCAACCTTTAATCTTAGATCTGATAATTAATAGTGCAAGCATAAATCAATAACACATCGGACACATGAACACCAAGATTTTATACGTGGAAACCCTATTAGGGGAAAAACCATGGTGGATGTTAGTCCACAAGATTATACCCTGTTAGAAGTATAATAAAGAATGAATAAGGAATGCACTTGCATTCAGACACACTGCCTAGAGCTCACTGCTCGGAGGAAGACTCACTGCCTTACATACAATAATTAGATTAAATCCATCTGATGAACATGAACTGAGAATTTAGCTTCTTCACAAGCATGATTACAGTTTCGGTTAGGCACAAATACACTTCGCTCAACCCTCTTCACACTCTGCTCAATCTCTTTCACACTCTGCTCTGATCCTAAATGATTTGACCATTATTCACACATGTACTTCACATAAACACACCGAGCATACCTTGAGCACACTTCAAAATGAATAAATAATCGCTCTTATATGTCTGCTACACAGATTTACATCAACTACTCTGTCGGCCACAAATAAAGAATAAATTACAACTGTCAGCCTCAATACATAAATAAATCTTAATGCACATCAACATAAGTCGGTCACAACATTGTGAGGACTCAAATAAACACCTTCGAACATGCCAAACAATAAAATATTAATCCTCATGGATCTGCAACACACTACCACCATCATGTCGACCAAGAACATGAAAAATCAAGAACACACTGGAAAAATCTCCAATCACGAACACTCCGATCAATGCAAATGTATAGAATTGATAAAGCACAATCTAGACTCATCCATGAACTTCACAAGAACATGCACAACAAATGAAATTGCCAGAATATCATCCTCTTCATCCAAGAACACCTGCTACAATAACATAATGACTGTAGGAACATAAAACTTCATAACTTTCTTAAATCTTGATGTGTACCACTAAAAATTTCAGACAACACACTAGATAGACTTGTTGACGGGTGTTTTATGACCACACCAACACAGAATAAAGTTTCCCAATGGTTACTCTATCCTCTCTTTAACAAAGTATTTTACATGCTAAGATTGCTAGAAAGATCATGCATTCAACTCCAAGGTTCCTTTATGCAGTGGATAGTCTCAATTGGATTGATGTGATTTGTTGGTTATTCCAAGGGGACTTACACAATTGTTCAATAAAAGAGAAGAACTTGCAAGACTTGCAGTATTTATCAATGATGCTCGTATTTCTTAAGCTAACCGGGAAAATGTTGAATTTAAAAAGATGTAGGGATCAAAGATGCTACTATCTACTCTAAATGCGGGACACAAAGATCAATTCTTGCCAACTTGAACCAAGCTCTGCTTTGCCTCACTTCGGACAACTTCCACAGACCCGATGCAATCTTCAAAGGAGTAGAGAGAGATATTCAAACCACGACTCAGCATGCAGATACCATCACAACGATGCATACCAACATATAAACCGTAAGTGAAGTTATGTTCACAATGTTCTAGTTGACCACGCAAGGCGAACCCATCGTCAGTGAGCCCGCTAGTGGTATGGATAAACGAAGCTTGCTCAAATCGAACACCACATTCCACAACTACCAACTAATTGCATGAAATGAAATCTACTTTAGTTTAAACTACTTTACGAGTCTATGTGAATTAGAAGGACGAAGAATCCTCACTAGCTACCCACAACAAAAGATGGAACCACAAGAAATGATAACTCTTTTTATTATGAGAGTGTTGACAACAAATTCTTACAAAGCATTCAATGGGAAAAACTTTCTTTCCTCTTCAATCTAAGCTATCAATCTATGCTAACTTCTATGCTATTCTCTCTTCTCTATTCTAACCTCTGTCTTCTCTAATTTCTAATTCTAATATAATAATTACATATAGTTGGCTTAGTCTAATGGACGGCTCAAATTCAATTATAATGAAGGGCTCAAATTGAGCCACTTAAGCCCTAGTCAGGGTTCTGCCCTAAAAACTGCCACAGAGAGGAGTGGGGTAATAAATGAACAATAGATTCTCCACTACTCTACAGAAAGAACTATGAACAATTAATGCCCACTATCGTCCAAAAGATTCTCATCCAGAAACGTGTTCCCAATGTTCTTCTCCCTGACTGCAATTTCAATGAATCTGGCTAACACTGCCTCAACTTCTTGAACTGATATCGCAGGCATGTTCTCAATCTGAAACTCCAAGACTGCAAATTCTTTCTCCCACTTGATGATTATTTTCCTCCTTGCTACCACTGCATCTTGGGTTGTACAAAGTATGCATATTAGGTCCTTGTGGAGAAATTCCAACACTTAGCCATTTCTTCCAACATCTTCCTTCATGTTTTTGGGTGCAAATGAGACATCATGGAGGAGTTTTGAACATGTAACTTTTCTCCTTCCAAGGTTATAATGTTGTCCTGCTTCATCACCTCAAGTCTTCATGCCTTGGCCTTGGTGTTCATCCTGCAAAACAAACAAAAAGAAGAGCATCAAAACACTTATAATATAAATCCATTTTACTTACGTAATTTCCATGTTTTGATTTCCAAGGTCTGATTGATCTTTGGATCTAATAATAGTCATCACTTTTCTCTAGAAAGTCTTGCTTTCTTCATAAATTTTCAACATCTGTGGGCTAGGGTGCATACCATCTTGATGTTTTCATCTTCTTGCCTTAGCAATTTCATCTCCCCTTAGAAAATTTTATCAATCACAAGCCAGGCATCCACTTAAAATCACAAGCCAAGGCGTAATACATTCAAAAATAATTTCCCCCTTAGAAAATATTCAAGACCCCCCTTGTCTTTAAAGAAAACATTTCCCCCCTAAGAGAAAATATTTTACAACTTTATTATTCATGGGGGTACACGAAGGGGTACATTCAATTTTTCTCACCCTTGAAAAATATTCTCCACCAATGTTTATTTTATCCTCTCCAACCTTGGGCACCTTGGGAGGGTGATGTTTCCGTTTCAATCACTTAGAAAAAATTACTTTATTCCCACTTGATTGTTGGGCACATTTGGGGAGTGGTGATGCCATTTAGAACTCATGCCTTATAAAATATTTCCCCAACTTGCCATACTACCTTGGGTGTATTTAGGTAGGTCTCCTGCCATTTTCAACACCTTGGAATATTTCTCTTTCATGCTATATTGATGGGCGCATTTGGAGGGGTCTCATGCCATTTTCAAAGACGTAGAAAAATTTCTCACCTCTATCCTGACCTCTTCCACCTTGGGTGCATTTGAGCGGGGGAGCTTCTATTTTGTAACTTCAGAAAAAATTTAAACACTTTAACTCAACTTGGGCGCATTTAGGAGGTGATGCTTCCATTTTGATTGCCTTAGAAAATTCCCAACTCATTTCACCTGCTTAGGGCGCATTTGAGGGTCCTTGCTTGAAGCTTCCATGCCTTAGGAAAATTCCTGGATCTCATATCACCTTGGGCGCATTTGGCCCCTTGGCATTTCATTTTCCATGCCTTAGAAAATATTCTTCAACCTCATATCACCTTGGGCGCATTTAAAGACTTGTTGTTTTGTTTTTAATGCCTTAGCACATCTTGACCTTCATTCTCTCTTCATGGGCGCACTAAAGGGGGTGAGCTTCTAGTTTGTTGCCTTAAACAAATTTCCTTCCTAGTCACTCCCTCCTTGGGCACATTTTGAAGGTGACACTTTCATTTTGTAACTTAGAAATTTTTCCAACTTCTCATTCCTCCTTTCCTCTTGGGCGCATTTAGGGAGGGGAGCTCTCATTTTTCTCATACTTAGAAATTTTTGCATCTGCACTTCTTTCAAGGGCACATCTCATCACCTCTAGTATCACGTTTCTCACACTTAGAATTTTTTTAGGCCTCCATGTCCTTGAGGGTGCATGTAGGGGTGTGAGCTCTCATTTTAGCTTGCCTTGGAAGATTCTTCAACTCCCTACTCCTTTAGAGCGCATTTGACCCCTTGAGGTATTTCATTTATGCCCTAGAAACTTTTTGAGTTTCCTTTTCATGATGGGCGCATATGGAGGGTGGAGCTTTGATTTTCACTTGACTTAGACAAATTTCTTAACACCTCCCTCATCTCAAGGGCGCATTCAAGGAGGGAGTGCTTCATGTTTAGGGCGCATTTGATGGGGCCTTATGTCATTTTCAATGCCTTAGGTTTTTTTCAGTCACCCAACTTCCTTTCAACTTGGGTGCACATCATGGGTGATGCTTCCACTTCAACTACATGCCTTAAGCATTTTCTTCATCTGGAGTGCCAAGGAGACTTCTGGAGGTGGCTCTCGAATACTTAGCCAATTTTTTAGCGTTCTTGCCCTCATTTTCTATTTTTAGTAACCTTCTGATTCTCAAACCTCTGCAACTCCTCTTGACTTAAAATTTTCCAAGTGTGACCCTCATGACTTGTTTGACCTATTCACACCTGCCCCTCATGCTGAACTACTATTTTTAGCCCTATTCTGGAGGTGACTTACTATAGATAGTAAGTGCTCGGATTGCACCCAAATTTTACCAATAGATTGCTTGAAGGATGTTGATCGTGATGGGATACATCAGTTTTTCATTTTTCCCAAGTTTTTCCCCTCTTTTTAGGCACCAAATTTGGAAACCCTAATTTTACTTGCATGTGCCTCAGTTGACCTCTGTTCAACCTCATTTTTGTTGCATGTTGCTCTGTTCATGATACTAAAAATCTGGGACTGCTGGAGTGAACCTGCTAAAAATAATAAGTATCTGAAAAGTGATCAACCAATTGCCAGATGTATTTGCATGTCCTATTACCCAGGAGATCTCAAAAAACCTAAAAAAACCCCAAAAACTAGTCCACATGCGAGCACCTGCCAAAAATAGTAAGTCATCATTTTGACTTGCATGTTATATCATCGCAAAGCTCTTAAAAAACCTAGAAATAATATCCTAACATGCATTGAGAAATCATACATGCAAACCCTAAAAACTGCCTTTGAAGCCAGAACTGCTAAAAATAGAAAGTTGCTAGAATTTGCTCAAATTTTGCGTGCAAGCACTTTGAAGTGTCCTGAATGTGTTGGAGTAGTCGAAATTCTAGAATCCTAAGGATCCTGCCTGAAGCCTCCCGAATGCAAAGCCAAGCTCAAATTTCAATTTGCCCACTTGATTGACCTCAAACAAGCCTAAAGAATGAAAACCCTAATTTAATAGACTTAGCCAAAATTTCAACTTAGGTAAAAAGATAGGGACATCCCTAAAAAGACTACGAGGAATAGAGAGACGCAAAACCACCCAAAACCAAAGCCAAAAGACCATAATGGAGCAAAAATTAGGGGGTCCTCGTTTTGAATGGGGTGATATGTGAAAATGTCACAACAAGACTGAGCAACAAACCCTTTAATGCACACCACCTGATTATCAACTTACAACACTTTCCACCACTCTGACCTTCTCAGCTTCAGTGGCTGCTTGCAATATATTTATTACAATTTTCTCAATCTCCTCGACATATACAACCTTCAAAATCACCAATTCTAATAGTGTTGACATCAAAATGACAACCAAATATCAACAACACAACCACAACATCCAACAATCTCCCCCTTTAGCATTGATGGCAACACATGATGTGAAAAATACCATCAACCCAACTAGCTCTTCCAATAATCTCCCCCTTAGATTGTGCACTCTTTTCCTACTTTATTCTTCTCTCGTGTTTTTCACATTGCTTCTCTCCCCCTTTGACATCAATGACAAAGGTACACATGCTCTGATCCTCGTATTTAGCACATCTGACTACTCCCCCTGAGTAGCAGCCACCACAACATCAATCTAGAATAGGATATGGCTATGAATTCACAGATTGATGCAAAGATCTGCATCACTTAGTTCTGATCAAGAGGGGAAATCATTCCTAACTTGCCTCTAAGATACTTAAAATTATCCTTAGGCAATGGCTTAGTAAAGATGTCTGCAATTTTCTCCTTGGTAGGTATATATTCCAGTCTAAATTCTTTGTCACTTAATTTATCTCTCAAGAAGTGATATTTGATGGATATATGCTTTGTCTTTGAATACAGCACTAGATTCTTAGAAATGTTTATGGCACTTGAATTGTCACAAAATATGGCAATGGGTTCTTCATACTCAACTCTGACATCTCTTAGCATTTGCTTCATCCACAATACTTGAGTACAACTGTTTGTAGCAACAATATATTATGCCTTAGCAGTAGATAATGAAATAGAATTTTGCTTTTTTCTTAACCAAGATACCAAATTCTTCCCTAAGAAGAATGCACTGCCACTGGTACTCTTCCTGTCATCCACATCTCCTACCTAATCAACATCAGTGAAAGCGCTCAGGATAAGATCATCATCCCTAGGATACCAAAGACCAAGATCAACTTTCCCTTTCAGGTATCTGAATATTCTTTTCATAGTAGTCACATGAGACTCTTTAGGATCAGCTTGATATCTAGCAACCATGCATACAACATTCATTATATCTGGCCTGGTCTGAGTCAAATAGAGTAATCCACCAATCATTGACCTGTATCTTGTTTGATTTTATTTAGGAGAATCATCATTCTGTGTAAGTTTGCATCCGGTTACTATAGGTGTACCAACTGGCTTTGAGTCTTCCATACCAAACTTTTTTAGTAACTCTTTTACATATTTAGATTGAGATACAAAAATCCCATCATCTAGCTAAGTGATTTGTAGTCCTAAAAAGAATTTCAGCTCTCCTATCATTGAAATTTCAAACTCACTTTTTATTTCATCAACAAACTTCATACACAAATCATCATCACCTTCAAAAATAATGTCATCAACAAAGACTTCAATGATCAATTCTTTATTTTGATCCAACTTGAAATAAAGATTGTTGTTGATAGTACCTTTATTGAATCCAAGTTTCAAAAAGTATTTATCCAATCTAGCATACCAAGCTCTAGGAGCTTGCTTAAGTCCATATAAAGCTTTCTTCAATAGACATACCATTTTTTCTTTGTCAGCTAGTTGAAATCCATCTGGTTGTTCAACATAGACTTCTTCTTCTAGCTCACCATTTAGAAATGCTAACTTTACATCCATCTGATAGACTTCATAATTCTTGAAAGTAGCATAAGTAAGAAATAATCTTACGGCTTCAATTCTAGCAATAGGGGAAAAAGTTTCTTCAAAATCAATACCTTCCATCTGTGAGTGCCCTTTGCAATCCAGTCTTGCTTTGTTTCTGACCACTTCACCTTGTTCATTCGGCTTATTCCAAAACACCCATTTGGTTCCAATGATATTTTTGTTCAAAGGTCTAGGAACAAGATCCCATGTATCATTTTTCTCTATCTACATTAGCTCTTCTTTCATGGCTTCCATATAATATTCATCTTTGCATGCTTCATTTGTATTGCTAGGCTCGGTTTTGGAAATTAGACAATACTCCTTTAAAATTTTTCTTCTAGTTTGCACACCTTTTCTTTTATTTCTGTAGGGACAAAAGTTGATCCAGAATCATGTTGCTTTCACATACTCTTTCTTCTTATTTCAGCCTTATTAACTCTTGATCTAACTTCTCATTTTCTTCTGATTTCTATTTGATGGTATCTTTCAGATTTTCTTCAGTCTTCTTCTATTCTTCCATTTTCTATTTTATGGTGTCCTTGAGACTTTCTTCTACATTTTTGTATTTATCCAACTGAAGCTTTAGATTTACAACACTTTCCTTTGACTCCTTTAATTCCTCACCGACCTCTCTGTGTCTTGCTTTTAATTTTCAGATTTTCTCCCTTAGCTTTCAGATGCAAGCATTTGCCTCCTTGATGTTTTCTTTCAATTCCTCATTCTTAGATTATGTACTTTCCTATCACTTAATATTGACTTCAGTTCTTCCTCAAAGTAATACTCTCCTGCCATCTGTTCAAAATTTCAAGATCTCGCTCAAGCGGTTAAGCTCTATCTGCAAGGGACCAAGCTCTGATACCAATTGTTGAACAGTCTGGATAGCTAAGAGAGAGGGTGAATCAATTATTATAAATAATTTTCTTTACTTTAATTAATCCTGAGCAAACTTAAATCAATAAGATAATAATCTAACAAATATGAACATGAAAGCACATAACAACACCATGCACAATGAACACTAGAATTTACGTGGAAACCCAAGAAGGGAAAAACCATGAAGAATGCTAATTCTCAATTATAAAACACCGATTAGGGCAATTTTTACAAGGGCTCACTGCCAAAATGCTCACTATAGGTAAGGCTCACTGTTGGTGGGCTCATTGCCCGATTAATACAAAAATCACTGATTACAAAATAGAAAAATCATGAACTGATAAAGTTGCATCTACATATGCATGAATTCAATTCTAGTTAAGAGCACAATATTTGACTACAACAGATCCAATGAAGAATCTTTTGCACACATTCCTTGCAAAACCTCTGCAATACAGATTCCTTCTTCCTGACACTTGCCTTTATTTCCTTCTCTGTTTATTTTCGCACAATCCTTCGCACCCTTATCACTTTTCACACATACCACACTTATTGTTCGGATTCCAAAAGATGTTCCACATATATGTAGATATAAACACTCAGAGAACAAAATGAGTTGGTGTAGAAAAACATGTTAGCTTGAAGAACAAACTTGAAATATTCAATAAGGCTTAGCATGCTAGTACCAAACCCAAAAGATAGGTCGCACAAAAAAATATTCTTACCACGTTACAACGGGACCCATAAATAGGTCATACATAAGATAAGTTCATCACCTATCATAATTACCAAAAGATAGCTAACTTTGAATTAGATGAGATATCTTCTAGAGCCAATGGAAATGCCACAACCAAGACCAAATCTTGATCAACATCAATTGATAGGAACACCACAACCAAGACCAAATCTTTATCAACATCAATTTCAGTATCAACTGGAGGAATCCAATTAGACATACCAAAACTTGTAACATGCTACATGAATGTTCGAATAGCAAGGATAATCAGAATAAGCTTTAGACACATCAACTGGTATTAAAAGATTAGTCTTCATTATTCTGCATTAATTGTCTTCCACTAATGTCCCAAAAATAAATACTACCATATCCAGATCAAGGATAACATCCATATTATGCAACATCATAACATACGATAGGATAGATCATTTTTGTATATCATTTGGAGCACGACCTTTTGGATCCCAGGTTTTGACATCAATGACAACAATGCCACATCAACAACTTCTCAACAAGATCAAGGGCTAGGATTGAGTCTTGAAATGGAGGGATGAGAGGAGATCAAGGATGGTGAAGGGATAATATTAGTTCCAACTCAAAACATCTCCCTATTTCTAGGAAATTGGTTGAGTTATTTGAAAATGGAGGGACAAGGTTAGATCTTAGAAATGGAGGGTCAAAAATGCTTGAGAAGACTTGAGGTGGTTAAGATATTTTGAAAAGGAATATTATTTATGCCATATGGAGGGATTAGAATAATTAAATAATTAGAAATTATTTAATTATGGAGGATTAGAATATGCCTTTTAGAAAAAAGAATATTCCATGCAAGTGGAAGAAATGTTAGATAATTAAATAATTAAAAAATATTTAATTATGGGACTTTAGAAGAATATTAGATGGAAACCTAATTAAATAATTAAAAATAATTTAATTAGGGATGATACATGGGAGAATTAGAGAAAATGATGAATTAATTAAATAATTAGACATTATTTAATTAACATAAGAAATTATATGAAAATGATGTTAAAAGGGGATTAATGATGAAAATGCATAATTGGTGATGAAATGAGGAGAAATGATGAAAAAATGCAATGTTAGCATGTGTGATACGCATTAGGCATTTTTACATGTATACATTTTGTCCCTCTTTGAAGAAATGTACTTGTTGCATTATTTCAAAGATAATCAATGCTTAGATTTAATGATGATGCTTCATTGTGCCCCAATGAGTAACAAAAGAATGATAGGACATTGCATTGCCCCCTCAAGAGTTCGGCCAAAAAAAATACTTTTTCGGGTTGGGCTCAAGACAAGAGTCAAGACTAGCTCTGCTACAAAGAGGACAAAAAAATAGGCTATATGGTTTGCAGTTAATTATCAGGAGTAAGCAAGAGGCTCAAAAGGTGTCTTAAGCAGGTAGACCCAAGTAAAACCCTAGGGTTTGGGGGGCTTTCAATATGAAACTAGGGTTCAAATCCTTCTCATTTGCACTCTCATCCTTCTCAAATTCTAGCTCTTTAATGATCTATGTGCATTTGCGATGGCCTGAGTTCCAAGAGCACCACACTGAGCAGACCTCGTGTGAAAGTTCTAGAGGTTAGTAGGCATAGGACTTGCGGTATGCAAATATTAAACTTTAGCTTTTGTTTAATTTTTGTCTATCGTTTTCTTAGCCAAAGGTAGGAGAACAAAGACAACGGTCTTAAGTTTGTTGCGTTTGAGGGTGATTTTGATACATTTTTCATTTTAAAATGCTAACGTTTACTATAGAGAAATTCATTTGATAAATCTTGGCATGTCTATGCATCAAGGTTTTAGGTTCGATTACCACATTTGCATAATTGTGATGCATTTATGGAAAAAGTAGTGTTGTGTTTACACAAAATGACACTTTTGCAAAAAACCCTACGTGTTTGCTTATTTTTCTTTAGACCCTTGAATTTTTTACCTGATTTTTGGATTTTAACACTATAGATGTTGTGCTTGCAAGTTATGCATTGACCTCTCTATGCAAGAGAGCAGATACCAAGTCTACTTGATTGATTAGCTCACATTAAAGATTTTGAGATATAATTCCTAGCAACAATTGGGTTACACGACATTGCTTACATGCCATAGATTCATGCGCACATGGAAATGATGACTACACTGGTGGAGCATTAGAGGTTAGAGATGACTACATTCCACCTTCCTATGGGGGAGTGCACTATAACACTCGAGGGTGTATGGCCCATCTTGAGGATTCTGATATGAAGAGAGAGAGAGGTATATGACATAGATATGGGAAAGACATGCATGAATCAGATGCTCAGAGAGGGTGATCTTGTTGTAGTTGATGGACAAATTGATCTCAAACCTTACATCATCGAGGTACATGAAATCACCATTATTCTATCCTGGTTGATCATTGGACCTTTGCTTCTAGATAGGCACTCTTGATGATTTCTCGTTGGATGGGGAGTCATGATCCAAAGGATGATGACATAGGGTGTGAGATATGCTTGAGGACCATGTGTTCTAGCATATATGTATCACAATATGCATCATGTCATCTATAGATCAAATACCTATCTATCCAAGGGTATTTTCTTGCTACACGTTTGGGCCTTAAAGAGGATAGCGGCGACGAGGCGATTGGGCATTGATATGAAAAATGAGGGAGATGCATACTCCTAAAAATATCATGATTATTTGCACTACATGATACAAGGGAGGTTGCAGTATTGGCGAGCTATTTTTGATGACATGTCTCACTTTATCTGTTGACCTTATGTGAGATGTAAGGCATGAAAGGATGAAAATCAACATTTTCCTTAGACAGACACAATGGATGATTGGGCACTCAGACCAAATTTTAGAGAGATATCTTCTAGATAGAGTTCATCATTAGTTTAGGGAGAGGTAGAATCTACTGGATAAGGGCTTATCACTTGAGATATGCTAAGATGATAAGGGAGGTTGCTACATATGGTCCCATGGCTTCATCATATGTGTCTATTATTGAGTTTGATCACATGGCTCTGATGATTTAGGGATGGGTAGCAAGACCTGATGATTCAGGGACCACTAGAGATTATGATGCATGGTGGGCCTATCAAAGGTTGCTCAGGTTTACTCTTCCTCTAGGAGGTGTGTCTATTAGAGTATTTGGAAACAAGAGGAGGAGAGGAGGATACATTGGTGGCTGAGAGGCTAAGCAAAGATTACGAGTTGCTGCTAAGCAACAACAAGTGGTGCATGTTGCTCCATAGGTTAGCCATCAGTAGTAATAGGTACAACAAATAGATGATGGGGGAAAACATGATGGCCATGATGGTCAATAGGATCAAGGGATGTAACATGATGGTCATGATGGAAAAGTGCCCCAAGATCAACAACACCGAGTACATCCTTAGGTAGATAAGGGAGATGGTGGTCTAGCAGCCAGGTTAGCACAGGTTTTGGATAGAGAGGGATTAGACCCGAGCTGAGCATGATCAAGCCATAGCCAAAAAAGATGTCAAGGCTATGGAAAGAGACACAAAGAGTGCACAAAAACAAGATCTAGATATTTAGGTGGCCACCCTGACTACTGAGGGAGATCAAGACAGGTCCAAGAGATATTGTGATAGGTGAGAGGGACATGGAGTAGGCTAGGTGGATGTAGCTAGAGATAGAACATGCCTCGACTATTAGCATAGATCAGTATCAGAGAAAGAGGGATCAGTTCATTGATAAGGTTGCATATTACAACACTCTCTATGAGGCTCAAGTTCCATGATCAGAGATACAACCTATATTCGGTTCTATGAGCAGTGCTACATGGGTAGGGTCCAGTAGATCCATAATTGGTTATATTCACAAGTTATCACAACATACAACAAGGAATATACTAAGACCACACAGATCTCCCTCTCATAGTCAACACACTTAGAGGTTACTTCCCCGAAATGGTCAACAAAGACCACCTCACGATGGCGATCAACATGGTTGAGAGACACATGATATATTGTTATCTTGATATTATTTATAGAGAGACTTGACATAGACATGTTGTATATACATTCATTGGATTTTTGAGCATCATTTACATTTTGATTCATTTGACATGTATCACACATTTGTATTGATGATGTATCATGACACTTCATTTCTTGATGATGCATCCATACATCATTATCTATGCATCCATAGATCATAGGAATCATGCATATCATATACCACATCAAAAAGCATCTCATCTCATATATCATCAAGAAATGAAGTGTCATGATACATCATCAATACAAATAAGTGATACATATCAAATGAATCAAAATGTACATGAGGCTAAAAAATCTAATGAATGTGTATATAACGTGTCTATGTCAAGTCTCTCTATAAATAATAACATGAAGATAACAATATATCATGTTTCTCTTAGCCTTGTTGCTCGCCATCATGAGGTGGTCTCTACTAATCATCCCAGGGAGGTGACCTCTAAGTGTGTTGGATATGAGAGGAAGATCTTTGTGGTCTCAATACATGCCTTGTTGTATGTTGTGATGACATGTGAACATAACCACCTTTGGATCTACTGGACTCTACCCATGTAGCACTACTCCTAGAACCAAATCTAGGTCATCTCTTCGATCATGGAACCTAAGCCTTGTAGAGAGTCCTATAATATGTAACCTCAATAATGAATTTCTCCCTCTCTCTGATTTTAATCCATGCTAATATTTGAGGCATGTTTTATCTCTAGCTACATTCATCTAGCCCACTCTATGTTCGTCTCACCTATCACAACATCTCTCTCAGATCTATTATGATCTCCCTTAGCAGTCAGGGTGGCCACTTGAATCTCTAGATCCTATCTCTATGTAATCTTTGTGTCTCTCTCATAGCCCTGACATCTCTATTGGCTATGGCCTAATCATGCTCAGCTTGGGCCTGATCCCTCTTTCTCATAACCTATGCTAACTTAGATGCTAGACCACCATCTCCCTGATTTTCCTAAGGATGTACCTGGTGTTGTTGTTGATCATGGGGAACTTTTCCATCATGCCCATCATGTTGACCATTATGCTCCATCCCTTGATATTGTTGACAAACATGACCATCATGCCCATCATGTTGTCCCCCATCATGTGGTTGTACCTATTTTTGTTGACGACCCACCTATGGAGAAACATGTACCACTTGTAATCTTTGTTTGGCCTCTCAGCTACCAATGTATCCTCCTCTCCTCCTCCTCATCCAACTACTCTAATAGATACACCTCCTAGAGGAAGAGTAAATTTGAGTGACCTTTGTCGAGCCCACCATGCATCATAATCTCTAGTGGTCCCTAGATCATCAAGTACTACTACCCATCCCCAAATCATCAGATCCATATGATCAAACTCAGTAATAGCCACCTGTGATGAAGTTATGGGACACCATGCAACAACCTCCCTAGCCATCCTAGCATATCTCATGTGATAGGCTTGATCTGATAGAGTCTTCCTCTCCCCAAACTGATGACGAACTCTATCTCAAAGATATCTCTTTAAAATGTGGTCTAAGCACCCAATCATCCACTGTGTCTATTTGCAATAGGGAAAATGTTGATCATCATCCTCCCATGCCTCGCATCTCACATAAGGTCACCAGATAAAGTGAGTCATGCCATCAAAAATAGATTTCTAGTACTGCAACCTTCCTGGCATCTTATAACCTAAATAATCATGATATCTATAGAAGTATGCACTCCCTCCGCATATCAATGCGTAATGGCCTCATCACTGCTATCCTATCTTAGGCCTAGACGTGCATCAAGATGATGCCCATGGATAGACTGCTAGCTAATTTGTAGACTTCTATGAGATGATGCATATCATGATACAAATGTGCTAGAACACATGGTCCCCAAGCATATCTCACACCCTGTTCCATCATCCTCTAGGTCACGACTCCCCATCGAACGAGAAATTATTGAGAATGCCTATCTAGAAGTAAGGGTCCAATGATCAACTCGACTAGAATAATGGTCATCTCATGTACCTCGTCAATGTAAGGTATAAGATCAATTTTTCCATCAAATACAAAAAGATCATCCTCTCCAAGCATCTAATCCATGCATGCCCTACTCATATTTGTGTCATATACCTCTCTCTCTTCAGACCAGAATCCTCAAGATGGGCCATACATCCTCGAGTGTTACAGTGCACTCCCCCATAGGAAGGTGGAATGTAGCCGCCTTTGACCTCCAATGCTCCACCAATGTAGTCATCATTTCCATATGCGCATCAATCTTTGGCATGTAAGCAATGTTGTGTAACCCAACTGTTGCTAGGAATTATATCTCAAAATATTTAATGTAAGCTAACCAATCAAGTAGACCTGGTCTCCACTCTCTCACATAGAGAGGTCGATGCACAACCTATAAGCACAACATCTATTGTGTTAAAATCCCAAAATTAGGTCAAAAAGTCCAAGGTCTAAAGCAAAATAAGCAAATATGTAGGGTTTTTTTTTATAAAAGTGTCATTTTGTGTAAATGTGACACTATTTTTTTTGTAAACGCATCACAATTGTGTAAACATGGTAATCAAACCTAAAAACCTAATGTGCATACATGCCAAGATTTGTTAAATGCATCACTCTAGAGCAAACACAAGCATTCTAAAATGAAAAATGCGACAAAACAATGCTCAAATGCAGCAATCTTAAGACTGTTGCTTTTGTTCTCCTACCTTTGGCTAAGAAAATAGACAAAAATTGAACAAAAGCTAAAGCTTAGGATTTAGCACAGGTATTGTGCCTACTGGCCTGTAGAACTATTGCATGAGGTATGCTTGGTGTGGTGCTCCTAGAACTCGAGCCATCACAAATGCACGTTTGTGAGGTAGATCATGAGAGAGCTAGAATTTGGGAAGGGTGAGAGTGCAAATGAGAAGGATTTGAACCCTAATTTCATATTTAAGGCCCCCCAAACCCTAGGGTTTCACCTATTACCACCTTTTGAGACTCTTGCTTACTCCTAATCATTATTTGCAAACCATATAGCCTAATGTTTTGTTCTCTTCATAGCAGAGCTAGTCTTGACTCTTGTCTTAAGCCTGACCCAAAAAAGTATTGTTTTGGCTGAACTACCAAGGGGTAGCACAACGTCCTATCGTCCTTTTGTTACTCGTCAGGCCACAATGAGGCATCATCATTAAATTTGAGCATTGATTATCTTTGAAATAATGCAACAAAAACATTGCTTGAAAGAGGGACACAATGCAGACATGTAAAAATGCCTAATGTGTATCACACATGCTAACATTGCATTTTTTCATCATTCCTCTTCATTTCACCACTAATTATGCATTTTCATCATTAATCCCCTTTTAATATCATTTTCATTTAAAATTCTTCTATTAAGTAAATAATGTCTAATTATTTAATTAATTCATCATTTTCTTTAATTCTCCCTCGTATCATCCCTAATTAAATAATTATTTAATTAGGTTTCCATCTAATATTCTTCTAAAGTCCCATAATTAAATATTTTTTAATTATTTAATTATCTAACCTTTCTTCCACTTGCATGGAATATTCTTTTTTCTAAAAGGCATTTTCTAATCCTCTATAATTAAATAATTTATAATTATTTAATATTCTAATTTCCCTCCATATGGCATATTCCTAAAGAATATTCCTTTTCAAAATATCTTAATCACCTCAAGTCTTCTCAAGCTTTTCTAACCCTCCATTTCTAAGATCTAATATTGTCCCTCCATTTTCAAATAGCTCAACCAAATTCATAGAAATAAGGAGATATTTTGAGTTGGAACTAATATTATCCCTTCATCATCCTCGATCTCCTCTCATCCCTCCATTTAAAGATTCAATCCTAGCCCTTCATCTAATTCTTGAAAATCTATAAAATAGCCCTTCATCCTCCATAATCATCACCTAGAATTTGAGTATCGAGATCATGTCAATTTGAGTTTTGAGAGAATCATATCGTCTTTCATCTACCATCTAGGTCATTTGTGCTTTTGTATGCATAGGAAAGCTAAGGTTTGAGCAATCCAACATAACATAACACCAAGATTCTCATTCAAAATGGGATGTAAGATTGTTTATGCTTTTGATTTCCTTTGTTTTATTTGATTTCAAATTCTTGTGTTGATTTCACAGTACAAATAAATTAATCCCATTGGTAAGTGGGTTTTGATCTTTATTTTTAAATGGGTATTTGAATTTCTCAATCTTTTTGTAATTTTCACTTCACTCACTTCATTATTACACCTCTTGTTTCAATTGAACTTGTGATTCTAAGGAAAAATCAAGTGTAATCCCAAACATGGGACATTATAATTGGTATCAAAGCCTTAATCCTACCAACCTGCAAACAAAGCAACTTTAACCACCATTCAATTAGAATTAACAATTCAACATTCTTCTTAATTAGGCCAATAATGCATTTCTATATGTGTGTGCCTTTCATGTGTATACTTTTTAACTTACATGTGTATACTTTATGTCTTACGTGTATTCATGTGTATACTTTGTGACTTACATGTATTCATGTGTATACTTTATGACTTACATGTATTCATCTGTATACTTTGCAACTTACGTGTATTCATGTGTATACTTTGTATTCATTCATATAATTCATGAATTACATGTATTTATGTACATGATTCATTTATTACATGTATTTATGTGTATTTATGCGTATCCTTCATGTATTACATGTATTCACGTGTATGCTTCATGCTTCATGTCTTACGTGTATTTTTGTGTATACTTCATGTATTACATGTATTAATGTGTATGCTTCATGCTTCGTGTATTGCGTATATCTATGTGTTTGCTTCATGTCGGATGTGTCTTCAACAAGATTACTCTATGTGTGTTTATGATTACTTTATGCTGAAAATTTTAAAAACTTTGTCTATCAAAATGCTTCTTGAGTTAAGAAGCACTAAAAAATTAACTTATATAAAATTGAATTATTATTATTATCCAAATGAAATAATGAAGATTTGTAACTATTGAAGTGAAAAGGTGTGACTCCCTCAAACTTGTGATATAAAAGGGAGATAATTTATCTATTATAACATCATTGAAGAACTCAATTAAGAATAGAACCTTAAGAATTTTTGCAAATGAATTAAATTAGGTTCTGAAGAATAGTGATGATGTACCTCCAAATGTGAAAATTTGTGACCCTTGAAATATGAAAGATTGTGACCCTTCAAATATGAAAGACTATGATTCCCTCAACAATAAGATATAAAAGGGGAATCATCTCCTTGTGAAGAAACCATCAATAGGGAATAAATCTATCAATCAACTTGAAAGAAAAGTATTATTCTCAAAAGGCAAATAATATCACTTGCCTTGCACCTTGGGTAAAGGGGAAAGAATACCAACATTTAACATCACCATTAAGATCATAGATGTGTGTCATGCTTCTAATCCTCATGCTTATAGATGGAAAGCTGCCAAAGGTTACTTAAAAAATCTAAGGTCTCTAGAAATTCACCTATTACTTTACTCATGCACATCCCCCAACAATCATAGTCCTCGAAATCTCTTAAATTGCTAAAATATCTTCCACCAAAGGTAGTGAAGATAGCTCAATTGTTAGGAAAAAGAAGGTGTTTCAACCTTTGATTTTTTCTAAATATTAAATGTTGCTGATTTTCTCACTTTGTCTTTGTGAGTTACAACTTGAAGTTTCTATTCGGATGAGGAGTCAAGTTGGAAAGTTGTTTTTTACAGGTGGAGTTGTGCATAATTTTTTTCTATTTCTGTGTTGATTTTACATGGAATATGAGTTTTCGAAGAGCAGTTATTTTGGCAAGTGCAGATTTTGCAGATTGGCATGTGGTGACAATTTGGAAACTTACCATTGTGCATTTGCAACATTTTTGGTGCTTTGTATGTTGCATCTTCAGCCTTTGGTAGTTGATTTAGAAATGTTTATTTTATGCATTGTAAACTCTTATATATTGAAAACGTGTATTTTGGAGTAGTATGAAATTGTGTTGAGATACCGTTACGCTGTCAGATTTACTCCAAAAATTATAACACTAATAAAGCTTGCGCTGCAACTGTATTGTAATTGTTGTTTACAAATAATACATTGTTCAGGCTTTTGGAGTGTGGGTTTTTTTTTTTTTGAAAGGGTTTTCTTCACGTATATTTGGTGTTAAGTGTTTTATTGTATCTCTGCTATTGTTTTACCTTTAACTGTAATATGCATCTTCTTTATTGTAATTGAATAAGCAATTGAAACTGCCAAAATTTGCACATTCTCTCCTCTGATAGATTAGTGTTGGAATATTTTCCATGTACTTGGCTTCCTTTCAGTTGGTATCAGAGCCTGATCACCTCTATTTCCTATTGTGGGTTAAAGGGTTTTTTGTATTGATCTTTTTTGAGTGGGAGCTTGTTGCAGAAATCTTGTGTTGACCTTGTTGCAGGAAGGAGATGACAAGAACATCTAGTAGAATTGAGATAGAGAAGTTCAAGGAGGAAAATTTGAGCTATGGAAGCTCAAGATGGAAGACATGCTTGTAGACCGTGACTTGTGGATAGTTGTTTCTGGAACTATACCAACGAGCATGAAATAAGAAGATTGGGATTTGATGGATCAGAAGGCTAAGGGTTTGATAAGGCTTTGTTTAGCTGATTTAGTACTCCTAAATGTTCATGAAGAGAAGACTACTGCATGGAAGAAACTTGCTCATATTTATTAGGCTAAATCCCTGGTAAATAAGTTGTTCCTGTGAAAGAATATGTATTCTCTGTGGATGGAGGAATGAGGATTTATCGCAAATCACCTGAATGCGTTCAACATGCTAGTTGCCCAGTTGAACTCTGTTGGTGTGAAAATGGAGGAGGATTGTTGCATGAATTTGTTGTGTTCATTGTTGGATTCATGGGACCACCTTGTCATGACCATTGGAAGTACCAAAACCACCTTTAAGATGGATGAAGTGGTTGTGTCATTGCTATCTAAAGAAATGCGAAGAAAATATTCTAAAATGGCTAAGGAGGCTCTAACGGTTTGAGGAAGAACAAAACAAAAAGGAAAAAAGAAGAACATGAAGCAAGAAAAGTCAGAATCCAAATCCCGTGGGAGATCCAAGTCTCCTAGTAAGACCAACATGAATTTTTGGAATTGTAGCAAACCTGGTCATTTGCACAAAGATTGTAAGGAGGAGAAAAAGAATAAAAGGAAGGCATTCTTTGATTTTGAATTTGATAAATCCTCTCAGGATGATGCAAAAGCTTTTGTCATTGCCTTGGAAACACATGCATCGCAAGATGTGTGGCTGATGGACTCTGGTGCTTCTTTCCATGACTTCACATCGAGATTGGTTTTCTAAGTATGAAATTTATGATGGTGGGAAGGTGTACCTGGGTGATGAATCTCACCTGAATATTGTTGTCCATGGAAGACTCAAGATAAGATTCCTAGATGGTAGAGTGAAGGGGATCGATGGTATCCTGCATATCCCTAGTTTGGCATGAAACCTTCTTTCTACAAGTAAGTTGAGTGATGTGGGTGTGCAATTTGTTTTCTCGAATAGAGGATGCAAGATGACAAGAGGAGCTATCATGCTTGCTAAGGGTGTTCAGATAGACACTTTAATTCAGCTAGATGCATGCATAGTTCAGTGCAATAGTCCTTCTGTGGAAAAGAAGAAAAGAAATTTTGAGTCACTATCCTCACCATTGAAACCAACAACAAAGAAGAAAGTTGCATCTACTTTTAATGGCTGTGCTTTTTGGGTACCCAAGGGTGTTCATGCTTTGGAGATGAAGTTACCTATTGAGAAGACAATTCTTTGGCACCAAAGACTTGGTCACATTGGTGAAAAGGGTTTAAGAACCCTAAAAAATAAATGCCTTATTAAGGGGCTTGATGATTGTAATCTTGAGTTTGATTTTTGTGAACATTCTATTTATGGAAAGCAAAACCATGTTCAATTTTATCACAATTCTCACAAATCTTTTGGGGTTTTGGACTATGTGCATTTTCATGTTTTTGGTCATGTAAATGTTACTTCATCACCAAAATTTTTATATTTTGTTTCTTTCATAGATGATTACAGTAAAAGGACATTTATTTATTTTCTCAAAAGTAAATCGAAAGTCTTCATTCAGTTTAATGAGTTTAAGGCCTTGGTAGAAAATCAGATTGGTAGGAAGATAAAGTGTTTGAGGATTAGCAATGATGAGTTTTGTTCCACATAATTCAATAAGTTCTGTAAAGAACATGGTATTGAAAGGCATAAGACAACTCCATATAACCTGTAGTAGAATGGAGTTGCATAGAGGATGAACATGATGTTGATGGAGAGGGCTAGGAGTATGCTAAGTGCAATTGGCCTTGATTTTTTTTTTTGGGCTGAAGCCATTTCCACTGCATGCTATATGGTAAACAAATCTCCTACATCAACTCTTGTTGATAAGACACCCATGGAGGTGTGGTCAGGCAAGAAGCCATCATTGAGACATCTTCACGTGTTTGGTTGCGAGGCATATGCTCATGTGCCAAGGGAGAAAAGGTTGAAGTTGGAAAACAAGGCTACCAAGTGTATCTTCATCAGATATGGTATCCATGTGAAAGGGTACAAGCTTTGGGATCCAGTGGCTGAAAAGGTTCTCTACAGTCGAAGTGTTATCTTCAGAGAGATGAAACCTTCTTCCACTATTTTGCAGCCTATAGAAGAATAAAAGAAAGAAGATGTGGTTCAACTTCCTCTTGACTCTAAGAAAGTTGAACTTGAAGACCAAAATGTACCTGATGATGAGGAGAAATTGAGAATCTTTTAAAGTTCTGAAGAAGAAGAACCTCAACCTCAACAAGTAAGGAGGTCTATGAGAGATAGGCTGAAACCTAATAGGTTTGGATATTCACCTAAAAGGTTTAGTTATTCATTGTTGGATTCCAATTCTATTTTTGCTTTGATTGCTAACACTGATCAACCTAGGACTGTTAGAGAGGCTATGGGTATGAGCGATGAAGATTCCCGGATGAAAGCAATGGATGAAGAAATGGTTGCATTGAAGGAAAATGATACATGGGATCTGGTACTTTTTCCTGAAGGATGAAAACCCATTGGAAGTAAATGGGTGTTCAAGAGAAAATCTGGTCCAGATGGCAGTGTTGAGAAGTATAAGGCATGGTTGGTCGCTAAGGGATATTCTTAGGTGGAGGAAATTAACTATGGTGAGATCTTCTCTCCTATTGCAAAGCTGACATCTATTCGGTTCTTGTTATCACTTGCAACAACGTATGATCTAGAAGTCGAATAGATGGATGTGAAGATAGCATTTCTTCATGGTGACTTGGAGGAAGAGATTTATATGTCACAACTAGAGCATTTCATGGTTAAAGGTAAATAAAATCTAGTTTGCAAGTTGAAAAATTCTTTGTATGGTCTTAAGTAGTCTCCTAAAATGTGTTACCATAAGTTTGATACTTATGTGTTGTCATTAGGATTTTTGAGATCTAAATCTGACCATTGTGTATATTATAAATTTGATAATGATCACATTCTCATAATTTCATTGTACGTAATATGTTGTTTTTTGAGAATGGTAAAAGCTTGATTTCAGATTTGAAGTCTCAGTTGTCAGCACAATTTGAGATGAAGGATCTAGGTGCAATGAGGTATATTTTGGGGATGGAGATCAAAAGAGACAAAGCTAACATAAATCTTTGGTTAAGCTAGAGAAAGTATGTGAATATAGTGTTGGAGAGGTTCAACATGACATCTTGGAAACAATTAGTTGTTCATGTAATGCAGGGGACGAAGCTATCTGTGGAGGATTGTCCAAAATCTCCTAATGAGATGGAGGACATGACCAAAGTACCATATGTGAGTTTTGTTGGCAGTCTTGTGTATGCTATCATCTATATGAGGCCAGACATTTCCCAAGCAATGGGATTCCTGAGTCGATTTATGGCTAATCCTGGACAGGTGCATTGGGATGTAGTGAAGAGAGTGTTTAGATAGTGAAACGATGTTTGATGATTTTTCAGGTTACTCTGTTGATTTTATTTTTGTGAAAACTATGTATATGAAAAGCAACATAGAGTTTCATTTAAATCTAGAAGTACTAGGGCTAAACAAGTTTTGGAGGTAATTCATAGAGATGTATCTAGTCCTGTGGATGTACCATCTATTGGAAAGTCTCGCTACTATTTTTCCTTTATTGATGATTATTCTAGGTATTAATGGGTTTAATTTTTGAAGGAAAAATCTTTTTTTTCTTCTTCTATATTTAAAGAATTTAAAACACTTGTTGAGAAAAAAACAGATAGAAAAGTAAAGGTTTTAAGAATAGATAATGGTGGTGAATTTTTTTGTAGGGTCTTTGATGATTATTATAAACATGCAATAATTGTTAGGTAGAAAACAACTCCATATACCCCACAAAAAATGGAGTGGTAGAGAGGATGAATAAGAATTTAATGGATAGAGCTAGAAGCTTGATAAGTAGTGCAAAGCTTGAACAATGCTTTTGGGTTGAAGCAATTCATACTACTTGATATATGGTTAACAAGTCACCTAATTCTGCTCTTGTTGATAAAACTCCCTATGAGGTATAGATAGGTAAACGACCATCAGTTTCTCATTTTAGAGTTTTTGGCAGTGAGGCATATGTTCATGTTCCTAAAGAAAAATGTTCTAAGCTTGATTTTAGAGCTAACAAATGTGTTTTTGTGGGTTATGGAGAGAAGATTAAGGGTTATAAGATTTGGGATCTTGTAGCAATGAAAATGATATATTTTAAGGATGTAATTTTCAGGGAGCTTAAGGAATTTAAAATTATGAACAACCTCATGTAAAGCCTAACAAAATGGTGCATTTTGATATTAAGGTTGAACCATAGAAAAATACACATGTAGAAAACTACAAGAAGATGCACATGTAGAACAACCACAAGAAGATGCACATGTTGAACAACATGATGAACATGAAGGTAAACCTCTAAGAAAATTCACTAGAAAATATAAACCTATTGATAGTTATGGATATAGCCCATCTAATATTCGTTGTGTTTTTTCTTTATCTTGTATTGACAATGAACTTAGATCTATGAAAGAGGCCTTATGTTCATATGAGAATGTTTGTTGGTTAGAGGCAATGAAAGATGAAATAAAGGCATTGAACAAATGTGATACATGGGATCTAGTTGAGCTTGTTGAGGGGAGAAAAGCAATCGGATGCAAATGGACATTTAAAAAAGAAATTTAAAGCAAATGGTAATGTGGAATGGTATAAGGCCCGATTAGTGGTAAAAGGTTACATTGAGGGAGTAGATTTTAGTGAGATTTTTTCTCCTATGGCTAAACTGACCTCTATTATATTTCTTTTATCTATTGCTTATGCTTTTGATTTGGATGTAAAGGAAATGGCTGTCAAAACAACTTTCTTACATGGGGATCTTGATGAGGAAACATTTATGAAACAAATTGATAACTTTATTGTGAAGGGACACAAACACTTAGTTTTCAAGTTAAATAAATATTTGTATAGTTTGAAGTAGTCACCAAGATTGTGGTATCAAAAATTTGATGCTTTTGCATTGAACCATTAATTTATTAGAAGTGAAGAAGATCATTATTTTTATTTTAAATTAATTGATGATCGATTACTAATCATTGTCCTATATGTTGGTGATATGTTATTTATTGGAAATTATAAGGGAATGATTTGGGAAATTAAGAGCCAATTATCTGGTACATTTGATATGGAAGATTTAGGGGTTATAAATTATATCTTCGGTATGGAAATCAACAGGGATCATATTAATATAAATTATGGTTAAATCAAAAGAAGTATACTAACAATATTTTGCAAAAATTTGACATGCATGATTGTAAACCAGTCGGTATTCCTTTTCCAGTTGACACTGAGTTATCTCTAGAAAAATTTCCTAAAATAGATGATGAACTTGAAGACTTATGATAGATGATAAATTTCCATATGATAGTGTTGTAGGGAGCCTTATGTATACTATGATTTGTATAGGACCTGATATCGCCCAAGCACTGGGAGTTCTTAGTAGATTTGTGACAAATCCTAGTAAAGAGTATTGGACTTATGTGAAAATAGTTTTCAGATATTTACGTTGGACTTCTAACCATTGTATTTGTTATCATGGATCTTATGATATGAGTAGGGTGATTGATTTACACTGCTTTGTTGATTCAAATTTGGTAGGTGATCTAGATTGCAAAAGGTCCACAAGTGGCTATGTCTTTAATTTGTTTGCAGGATCAGTTAGTTGGATGAGAAAAAGACAACCTAAAGTTGCATTATCCACTATAGAAGAAGAGTACATTGTTGTGACACATGCTTGTAAGGAGGAAGTGTGGTTAGAGAGATTATATTTAAATATTGGATTTTAGTGTAAACAAGTAAGAATTATATGTGATAATCAAAGTGCCATTTGTTTGGTTAAAACCCCAATGTATCATGCTTGCATGAAGCACATAAATGTTTAGTATCACTTTGTTTGGGAAATGATTGAGAGTGGTAAAATCATGTTACAAAATGTAGACACTTCAGAAAATGTTACAAATTCTCTTACTAAACCAGTGAGTGTAGAAAAATTTAGTTGGTGTAGAGAGGCCATGGGCCTCACTTATTCTAATACTTGATTTATTCAGTTTCCCTTTATGATTTGTGCAAGGTGCTCAACAAGTGGGAGAATGTTGAGAAAATATCTCAACCTTGGTTTATTTTTTAATTATTAATTATTAATTTGTAATTATCTTTTAGTTGTCATGAAAGTTGTTAAATGTAACTATGACAACTTGCAAAGTGTTTTTTAATTTTCACATAGAAAGAGCATGAAAACGGGGAAGATAAATGTGAGCTTGTAAAAAGAGAAAGAAGATTTTTTAGTTGCATGTGCACATTACTAAAAAATGGATAAAATCACAAGTTGAAAGAGGAAGTTTCTTTTCTTCGTGATTTTATGTCTAAATGGTTTTAGAAATAATTCTTGGTTTGTGTTTTCTCTCATGCCTATATATTTAGTGCTTGAGATGAAGGGAAAATAAGTTAAGTTACAAGTTTTTGAAGCAATGAAGTGTTGCGGTGATTCAGAAGGGGAAGTTGTATTGATGTAATTCATTTGAAGGATTAATACAAGTCTTGGATCTCTTTGGGCGTGGAGTTTTTTCTCGAAAGGGTTTCTCCATGTAATTCTTGATTTATGGTTTGAATCTTTATTGTAATATATTCTTATCTATGATTCATTACTATCAGTTTATTTGGATGCATGCAATTATCTACATATTTTCATTGTCAAGTTTAATCCCAATTTTTAACAATGCGACAAGAAAGAAAAATCTGGCGACTAGTTTCTCTACACGATGCTAAAGAATCCTTTATAGCCTAGAGTAGTGCAGCTGTACACAATCCAACAACAAGAAATACAAAAGAAAGAAATCCCTCACATGTGGTAGGCTCGTAGGCCGAAAATCATGCTATTTGTGCCCCTTTAGAGGATGCACATGTAACATGCGTCATCTAAATTTCAAGCACTTGAAATCGATGGTATCCCTAAGAAATCATTACAGAAGAAGCGTTTTATTCTGAGGTTGTAACCATTCATGTTCATATGAAAATATAATCAATTAGATATTAAAGATACACCAACTATATTTAATATGTTTGGGTTTTTATGTACATGTTCCATGCAGATAACTCTGCTTTGACCCCATTAGAGCATCAATTTAAATTATGGTAGGTTCTTATGAGAAAATAATTACGTGAAGAAATTCTAAATTTACATATATCATTCACACAAGTTGATAAATTAATGAGAAAATAAAATAATGCAAATTTGAACCACAATGCCATATGAAAATTTGTAGATAAATATTTTTATTCTTATTTTCGCAATGCATGTCAAAGTATGTGTCTGAAAAAAGAATTTTGCTTGGGTTCTAGGGTTTTGGACCTAGAGTAACAAAACTCCACACCCTCATTCAAGGATGACCCTAGAGATCTCAATGCAAAGGGGAAAGAGATCTCACAAAAGGGTTGTCCTAGGGACTGATTGTAAACTAATAAGGGGTTCACAACCATTCTAGGGCTTGGAGAGATGAATGAAATGCAAAATGTAGTACTTAAACCTAATGCAATGCAATCTTTCACAAAATGACAAAAAATGCATGTAAAATAGAACAGAAACCTACGAGATGAAATGTGTGCACCTGGAAAATGAAGATGCCTGAATGGAGGTCTGAATTGTTGAAAAAGGTGATTTTAATACTAATTGGGACTCATATGCCAAGCTGGGTGAATCAGTCCTAGATCTATGTTTCTGTGTAGAAGCAAGAATCTGGCAAATGGGTATCTGAATCTGTAAAAACTTGAATTTTGACCTAAACTGGGACTCATACGCTAGAACTGGCATATCAGTCCATTTAGGGTTTTCTGATAATTAAAAGTTTGAATCTTCTCTTCAAGGTCTGCTCTGCACTTCTTGATTGATTTCTGGATCTGAAACCCTGATTTACAACCTGTAGAAGTCTTCCAAGTATCTCCAATGCAAGGTGACGACTTTGAACACTTTGAACACTTTGACAACTTTCTCCAAAATTTCTCTTCAATGTGTCTTACCTAAACCTGTAACTCACACACTAAAGAGAGATAAAAATGTTGATTTGCTAGTGGATAGGGGTTTGCCTTGGTCAAACCCCATTTTGGTAATCAAACCTTGAAATGAAATGAAATAAGAATAGAGAATGATGAATGAACAAAATATGATGTTGCAACTCACCAAAACCTAATAATAAAGTGTTGCAAACATGTATGAAGTGGCTCCAATGGATTTAGATCTTAACTCTTTCTTGAATGCGATAGATCTTGAATTGAATGCTAGCTTGAATCATGAAACCCTACACCACAATTGTTAGCTCAAGAACAAACATGATGCATGAAGACTTTGACATGATGCTTGATGCTTGGATAATGATCTAAACTGATTGATAATCTATCTTTGAAGACTCTTGAATTCTCTTGTAAACACTTGAATGCTCTTGTGAACTCAACTTTTCTATAAGGATGCTCTCACAAATGTATTTATACTTAATGTTTTAAGTGAAAATGAGTGAAAGAACCTTGTATTTATACTTAATTATGCAAGAATTCTTGAAATTACAACACTACAAGCTGAAGGTGGTGTATAAGTCCCATTAGGCATAATTTATGGGACCAAATTTAAATATACTTAGAAAGGTGTAAAATCAGGTTTGGGACCCAAAAACCTAGGTGGGACGAGTCCCAAATCACTAAAATTGGGCCACACAACCTAAAAACACCAGAATTATGATTAGATGTTGATTTGTGTCAGGGTTATTTGTAATGCCCTGCCAAGTAACCCTAAAGGAAGTTGCAATTAACATCTTAAGCGAACCAATTTTTTTTTTATAAAGTGCATTTAACATACACATTCACTTACTAATTAACAACAACCTCTAAGGCTACAAGGTTAGGGTTACTTAAACCTGTGTAATTCCCCGCCAAGTAACCCTAAAGGAAGTTGCAATTAACATCTTAAGCGAACCATTTTTTTTTTTATAAAGTGCATTTAACATACACATTTACTTACTAATTAGCAACAACCTCTAATTCACATTACATGCAAATTAGATATTTCAATTTCAAATAATAAATTAATTTCCAAAGTTGAAACTCATTTCCCAAGTAAACATTTAATTACAATTTCTAATTTAATTCCCACACGTTGAAATTAAATTCCAAAATTAATTTTAATTCTTTTATTTCTTTTCATTCTCTTGCATCACGTTTAATTAATTAATTTAATTATTTAATAACTAAACTCAACCCCCTTGGATTAAATTTAATTAATTAAATAATTTAAATATAATTAATTAATTTAAATATAAAATTTTATCCACATTGCATTATTTAAATTAAATAACCATCAACATGATTTAAATGCAATTATTCTAAATATCTATTTCCAAATCAATAATCCTTCAGAATTAAATAACATTAAAACAAGACAGACAATGGCTCGACACACACGACTGATGACACACTAAGGCTAGGGTGTAAACTTGACACATGTTACCTAGCTACTATCTCCCGTTCAACTTAACCGTTGGATCGATACACTCAAACCTGTGAAACCAGGTGGAGTCAATGTCATGTACCTGCAATCTTGCAACCAAGTAAACAACATCATATAATATATCCAGCATATAATACACACCGTGAAGAAGAAATCACGGATTCGCAGGGCGCTCACAAGCGAGTGATGCGAAACCATCTTCTTCACCCATACACTCATCAAAACTGACACTTCCATCATAATTCCAATAATCTCATAATAATATCTCATGCTAACTCTACAACATCATTAATCCATAATGCATGTGAAACAATAATCAGATAACTACATCCCACAATAATAGTTGTCGCTCAATGGTAGCAATCAAAACATCATAATAAAATGTATCCAATATCAAAGTAATTGCAACCAAACATAGCATAAAGCAACTTGAACAAGAATCAAAACGGAGGGGTATTACATTATCCTCAAAAAGATGCATTAAATGAGGCCTGTGGATGCAAAATAAGGCCAATTAAAGCATAAATAATCCCAATTATTAATGATAATCCTAGAAAAGTGTGAAAGTGTGTTACAACACTTTACAACACTCTAAATAAGGTAAGATTAGGTTTATTTAGTTTACAAGGGCCCAATCCCTAATGTGAGTGTGTTAAACACATTACAACACTAAGTCAAGGCAATATTAAGCTCAATTTTACAAGGGGAGCCCAAACAAGTGTGAAAATGTTATTGACGACATTTTTCGACACTACAGTGTCTTGTAATTTGTCCACTATCTCACCCAATTCATCAATGCTTTTGAATAAAGCATCATGAAGAAATTCAATAAGGAATATTTAATTCAAAATTTTAAATTTCTTATAGAAAAAATTGAGTTGACTAAAAAGTAAAAAAAATCTTTATATAAATGTGCATGTAAATGTCTCCTCAACAGTCTTCTAAAACAATGGCTTTAATATAATGGCAGAGAAAATGGATAACAATATAAGTATCAAATATTCACTATAAATTAATAATTATAAACATACATAAAGAAATAAAATAAAAATCATATTTGGATGGGTGCAATAGCTTCAAAACACATGTCCATCGCATACATTAAAATAAGTTTGCTTAATCAAATATGAAAGTAACTGATGGAAACTAAGTACTCTTAAACACTCAATGTTCATTTATTTTGGACATTTTTTCTCGTCTTCTTATTCAACTCATACATCTTATCAACTACGGTGTAAAGATGGAACATTTTGAAAAGTCTTGCATTGATAAGCTTTTAAAAGATTTTGAAAGCTAGTGCGGGATGAACAAGCAATGAGAAGAGAAGGCTAACATAGTGCTTTAGATGTTTGGATCATGTTATCACAGAATCTAGTGCCCCTCGATTCACGGATAACCCCCCCACGAAACTAGTCTGTTTCCTAGGACCGTGTGTTTCAAGCACGCACAACGAGGCAAAACTCATTTTACGAAGTCTCTAATCCTACCTAGTCCGGGTAGGTGATGATAGGCTCGAGTTTCGAGTTTAAAATTTGACTCCTTGAGAACCCACGAGTTAAGTCATTTTAGTCTATTTTTGGTGCTCGGGCGGTGAAATTCACCGCCGTTGCACCTTTTTACTCTAACTTTTTTTGGTGCAACGGCGGTGATTTTCACCGCCATTACACCTAACTTAGATTTTAACATTTGGTGCTCGGGCGATGAAAATCACTGCTGTTGCACCTTAAGTCATATTTTTGAGTTGGTGCTCAAGCGTTGAAAAACCCCGCCCGAGCACCTATTTGTGAGTTAAGTTAAGTTAACCGGCCGCATTCAATAACCGCGATCTAAGTTTTTCCTAGGGTTATTAACTCCAACTTTGAGTCATTTTCGCATGATTGTTTTTAACATCTCCTCTCCATACTTCGCTCCCGTGCCATTACGAGTTGCCTTCATTGAGATCTTTCTTGGTGTTGTCCTCCAGCGCGCGGTTTGTGATTCCATCTTCACCACATTTATCTCAGGTATGTATGCGTCCTTGTTTTGTTTCAGTTGTTAGTTTTCTTTGTTTAAAGTTTTGAATACCCTCGATTTCTCTTTTGTCTTTGGCGTTCTTCACCCATTGTTCATGTCGCTTTGTCTTTTCATTTCTTCTTTCTTGTCTTCTCGTGTCTTTTGTTGTCGTTCTTTCTTAAAGTTCAAACCTTGCACTTCATGGCAAAGATCTCCCCATTCTCCAAACACATCAGTCTTCGTTTCCCTCTTGGTGTATAGGCGGGGTTTTTCGATGCCTTCGCACGAAGGCACCATGTCATGCAGGTGTCTTGGTAGTGAAAATCACCGCCATGACACCCACACAAAAATGCTCCAAGTGTCGAGGCGGTGAAAATCACCGCCACGACACCAAACTGTTTGAAGTCTCGATGTTCAAGCGGTGATTTTCACCGCCTCGACACCAACATTGTCGCCCCCAAAATTCCTAAGTTTTGGTGCTCGAGCGGTGTTTTTCACCGCCTCGACACCAAAACAAAATATCACTTCGATGCTCGAGTGGTGATTTTCACCGCCCGAGCACCAAAATCTGCATTTTTCATCTAACACTCGAAATAGTGTTTTCTCTTTATTTTCGCCTCCACGCTCATTTTCTCTCCTTGTTTTCCACACCACATGGCCAAAACACAGTGACTCCATATCACCATGTTCATATCATGCTTCCCCATGTGACATATATTTCTTGACAATCATTGCATCCGCCATTCTTACAGTTTATTTCCAAAGTTCCATCAAAGATCCTTGGAGATAAGAAATACATCGGTGTCTGCTCTCCTAAATGTCAGCTGAAACGCCATCACCATCTCCTAAAGCTAAAGGGAAGATGAAGTATAAGTACCAGGGCATTTTTCCTCCAACTGTGGTGTTGTCCAAGGTGGAAGAAATCAAAGACACTGAGATCAGTCATTAAGATCTGGCAGATTTCGTGAGGAGGATCCAACAAAGGCCATGGGATGAGAATCTGAAAGACATTGTACATAGCAATCTTCATATGGTTTCTACTTTCCCAACTTCAGCTCATCACACAGAGTTCGTACTTCAGGTAGCCGCACACTACATTTAAGAAGACAGAACTGTAAGGGATTCAGCAGGTCAAGTTGTAATGAGGCTTGATGGTGAATTCTTTGACATAGTCTTCAAAGTTCCACAAATGGAACAATACACTCCTATCACAATCTAGAGAGCTCAAGAAATATTTGACAATGATCCAGTCAAGGCCAAAACACTGATTAACTCATAGTGGTTGAAGACTCCCTGGCATGCTATTTCTAGGTGGCCTAAGGGACTCCCCAGGAGTGACTTCAAAGAAGATGTAAGAGATATGATTACCTTGTTAAGCAGAGTCAAGGGTTTGCCTAGATCCTCTTATTTTCAAGATTGGATGTATGAATACATCCAAATCATCCGAAGAAGGAAAGTGCACATTGATTGAGGAACACAGATCAGTGACAAAATCCATGAACAGCCTGATCAAGGTGCCCACCACCTTAAAGTTTTATATGACTTCTTTCTTGGTGTACTCAAAAGCAGTAATGAGGCACTTTCCAGGTTTATCTACCAAAGGTAATAGACATTATACCCCTATCTATGACTACTATTACCAATTGAACCTAAGGGAAAGCTTCCACTATTTTAGGAGTCACAGATGATTTCTTTGCTCCTTTGCTGTTCACGTTTGATCCAACTCTGGAGAAGAAAAGGATTTCAGACGAAGCTTACAAGGCGGTCAACAAGGTGGGATGTGTGTTTCTGCAATTTCCAACCTTTACTTACATAAGGGTAGGTTGTTTCATGAGATGCCCTTATATGCTTCCCAGATACCCATCAGATAAATGGATTCTTATGGAGTTGTGCAGGCAATCAATTTCTGTGCACAAGGAACGACAAAAGAATCATAAGCCAGGTTTTAAGTTTCCATTAACCATTGGCAGATACACGATCAAAACTGTGCAGAAGGCCAAGAATGTTTCAGCTGAGATGCACATAAATACTATCAAGACCTATAGGTACAGGCGTGACTTTGACTTCAGGGACATCAAGAAGAAACTCAAGAAAGGTCACATCCATGTCTACCATTTTGAAGACATATGGGCAGAGTGTAGAGATGAAGAGGATGTACGTAAAATGGATTTCTGTAGGTTGACAGTTGATCAAATCAGGGCTCTCCAAATAACTGATTTGCCTGAAGATTTTACAGATCCCAGTGACATCCTCAATTTTTCCTATGATGAGGACAACATCGTTGGGAAACCTTTGCCTCCAGTACAATGGTCCAAAAAAGAATGTACTTACATGAGAGAAAGGTTGGCCCTTATCCTACACAACACAGTAGAATGGCTTCACAAACATGGCCATTAGATAAAAGCCTTCAAGATAGATTCTGAAGGTGAGCTTCCTAAAGAGAAACCTAGTCCACCACCAGAATCTCGCGCCAAAGAAAAATAGGCCGCGATTCCCTCTTCATCACGAAGAGGGCCAAGGATTAAGTTCAATGTGGGGAAAAATACTCCACATACTATTGAAATACAAGAAACAAGGGCTACCACATCTCGTGCAGAAGAGAGGGAGCTTGTTTCTGAGGATGTATCTTCAGATGAGGAAGGAGGAGATACAGAGTTTGAATCTGAAGAATCAGATGATGAGAACTCTGGAGAAACCAAATCAGATGGAGAAGAAGAGCAATCAGCAGAAGAGATTGAGGAGTACCAAGAGGATGAGCAGGTTTTGTCCCCTCCTCGAGGTGAAATCGAACAGGTTCCAGTATCTTTGCCTCCTCACACTCCTTCAATTCCTAAATCTCTTGTTCCACCCATTCCTTCTTCTCATCTTCCTATTACGGTTATAGGAGTAGAAGATGTTTCTTCCCTACCAATAGTGTCAATGGTGTTGGTTTCCTCTACAGTTGGCCAAGCACAAAATATCAATGACCTATCTAGTTCTCCAGTTTCTCTCCCTAGTTTGTCATCTCCATCTTTTGACATTTCTTCGGAGGCTGAGTTTAACAGATTCATGAATGAATCTTTGCAGAGTTAGCTTGGTGTACAGACAACTGGGCCCATAATGACTACAACGGCGCCCATAGTTACTGTTTCAACTATTCCTCAAAGAGCCCCTACAACTCAGGAATTAGCAGTAACAAGTGATGTGTATACTTCTTCCCTCCCTCCTTGGTTGGTGTCACAGGTTCCTAAGCGAAAAAAGCAGATGATCTCCCCTGATGAGCTGGACCTGGAAGAAATACCTGCTCCCAAGAACAAGGAAAAGAAAAAGGCTAAGGTGTTGTCAAGACTCCAAGTTGATAAAGCTGGCCAGAAGTTTGTTGAGGTAGGTTTTCCTCCACAACTAGAGGGAGATGTAAACACAAAAGATTATACCATACAAAGAATACAACTTGGGAAGGTAACAAATGAAAGTGAAAAAGCAGATGCCCAAGTAGTGTTAGACACTCTTGCAGGAAGGCTTGATAAGATGGAGCAAGCTAAAAATCTATACAAGGGGAAAGCTGACTGCTATGTGAACATCTTGAGAAACATAGTGGGATCTTCAATGGGTGATGCCCAATCTATGACCTTGGTAAATGTCAAAGAACCAACTGTTCAAATGGAAGAAAAGCTTGCAGCCAAGGGTAAAGTCTTAAATGAGTTCATTAAAGAGATCATAGATCATGGGATGTAGGTCATCACCATCGCAAGTGAAAAGAAAATACAAGTAGCCCAGCTGCAAACTGAGCTTAATAAAGAGGAAGGATCACTTATGAAGGATCTACATGAGATGGAAAGGACTTTATCGTCATGGCTGAAAATGAAAGAATCCAAGATCAACCAATTGGTAAAGAATGGAGTAATACCTGACAAGGAGAAATATGTGGAAGTGAAAGAATCGCTCAAACATAGAATCCAGGTATTGAAGTTTTTGATTGATGACATTCACCAGGTACAAGAAGATGTAGAAGGTTACCGGGTTCACCTTCCTTCCCCTCAACAAAATAATTCAAGTGTATAAAGAGGCCTTCATGAAGCTGGTGGATGACAAAAGTTTTACCAAAAACACCATGCACATTGTATGTGATCTGTGGCTTTCACTTGATTGTTTCAAGGCTCATCTTGAAAGGTGTAAAAAGGTTTTTTCGTCTGCAAAGAAGTTGATTACCAAAATACACACACTGGTGGATTATACAGTCGGGCTAGACAAAAAGTTCATGAGAGAGACAACAAAGAAATATGAAGACTTTCGCGCCCAGTGCAAAGAACAATAGTCTTCTTTTCGTCTCCAGTGTTCGCCATTTTTGGTGTCCCCTACTTTGCATCTTGTAAATAGTTTTTGACATCTTAAATGTCTTTTTGTAAAACGTAATTACACCAAAATATGAGGTGCGATTACGTAGAAATAAATTACACTCAGTTAGATTAGGGTTTCCTATTTTTACTCATCTGATTCCCTAATTTTGCTCTTCCCTCCTTTCTATAAATAAGAGGGATTTCTTTTGTAATATTTACCTTTTGATATTTTGCAATGAAGTGCTGCTCTTTTGAAACAAGCATTGAGACTTTGTGTTCAATATTGTGAATTCAGATCTAATCAATAAAGAAGAGGATTGCATACCAGACTTTGTGTTTGAATCGATTGTCTTGTGTGTTGATTATATCAGTAGTGATTTGTGTATGAGATTGAAAGGGCTTCAAGTGGTTGATGTAAACTTTGTGTTACATTATCGTTTGGATTTGTTTATGTTTGAAGATTTTTGTTGAAGGATCTACAAGACTTTGTGCTTGTACTCATTCATGCTGTTCGAGGAATCGTTGTGTCTAAGAAGACTTTGTGCTTCTAATACAACGAACAATATCATTACAGGATCCAACATTGAAAAGGCTACAAAACGACTTTGTGCCTTCGTGAGCCTTCCCTTTTCTTTTTATCTTTTGTTATTATAAATCATACCTGGTATTTCAAGCCGTGCTTTGTCAAGATAGGAATATTGACATTACTGTTGTTGTTTAAGTTTAAGTTGTTCGGATCTAAATCTTTTCATCGTGAAGAATTGTAAACATCTTCTCTGAAAAAAGAGAGAAGTATGAATGTAACACACCCCCCCCATTTCATAAGTACAATGTACATTTTGTGAGTATTCTTTTAAGTTTACTATAGCTTCTAATTAGCAGTAAGAAGGGCGCCTCCCCTTTCTGAGAGGAGAGATCATATCTCACACAGCTGTGGTTGAAGTCTAGATGGCATAATCTGTTGAAAAGTTGATTACACTATTTTCACCCAACAGATCAGAGGCTCTAGTTATTATTTGTAAGACCCTACTTCACATGTGATTAATACCTGACATAATTTTTTATATGTTTTCACTATAGCAGTTACAATAGTACACCCATACAAATCATTATATTCACCAAATAATGAGCTTCGTATGCCTGTGGCCCTTTACTTTCATGCTTTTGAAAATATGATAAATCTAATAGCTTTTCATGTTTTTTTAAAAAGCACGAAATTGATACATAGCTCTAATCTTGAATCTTAAAAGTTTTAGTATTGCAAGTTAATGATAATACTAACATTTGGTTAGACAGTGATGATATTGTTGTTAAAAACTAAACTAGCACATAAATAATAATATTTTAATATTTAGTATTTGATTTATAATATCATTATCTCTATTAATGTGAATTTTGATAAATAAGAATCCAAAATTTTGTTTAATAACTATAATCTTATTTAAATTTTGGTATGAAATCGAAAATATGAAAGGGGTAGGCAAATTAATGCAGAAGGGATACTATGACACAACATTAATGTCATGCCAACAATATTTGAATCTGCGTGAAACTTCCCCACCACGTTATGGTTAAGAATAAAGGAGTTAAAATATTTTAAAATTCACATTTAAACTATAACACATAATGTTCAGTGAATTGAGTTGCATTGGTAGTAAATAATTTTTTTAAAGTTGGGTTTTTGTAGTGAAAAATTATGGGCATGACATTATTTCCATCTCCAATTGGGTTTCAGAAGTTGTCTAATGGATACAAAGAGCTGGCTGATCTTCTCGTACATGTGTGTGGTGCCTTAGAATATAAATTACAATTCAAATTTTTTAAAGTTTAATATTCATAGATTTCTATACAAAATCAATACAAAGCTTCTTTTAACTTTGATTTTTGGAAAAAAGATCTAAAACGAATGTAGGAAAACAACCAAAAATTTAATGAGTTTCTACAAAGTTTCATAAATTAACATTTAGATCCCATAATCGACTAAATCAACAATTATTTACAAAAATTATGTATTTTTCTAAAAAGTGCACTGCAATGATGAACTTTAACTGATAAATTAAAATTAAAATGGACAATACATGAAAGATAACCTCTCATTTTTTTTTGATTTTTCAATGACAATTACAATTGTAGTCAAGCACCCATTAAGGTTAGCTGAAAACCAAAACGATGTAGAAAGAACTCTAACCAAGAATGCACCCTAAAACCACTTAAGGAGGAGGGGTGGACATATGGTTAGAGGATCCATAGGATCTAGTAAAATACTAACTGAACTGATTACAATAGAATGAGAGGAATTAAACTCAACACCAAGAATGTGCACACAAGATCCCTTAAAAGGTGAGGTGCTATCATATGGTGGAGTGCCAATAAAAAAATTGAAAGTACTTAGGCGGATAACCAGCCATGAGAGAATTTCCACACTTCCACTAAAATAGTGGGGGGAAAGAAATTACAAATAATGATTCATCCGCTATGGTAGGCATCCAATCAAGAGTGGGGATTCACCACTTGACAGTGGGAATAAGAAAGCTTAACAATTCATTTATCCACACTGGTGGTATACCATCCAAGGGTGCTTAATGTGAAATTAGGAAATCAATGCAACAATAATAAACTGGAACAGTACTACTGTTTAGAGTTTTTACAAATAGGAAAGAGTTGCAAATTACAAGAGTTTTATAATGATTTCAAAGTGCCAAGATATAGGATGATTACACATTAGTTATCAACAAGAATTGATGAAGAAAGACTAGAAAAGAAAACTGAAATAAGTCTGATTTAGAAATCTGCAATTTTGGAAATGAATTATCAGCAATTGCAAAATCAATCAAATGCTCATAACTTCATCAAATTACCTCCAATGGGACTGAAATATTTTGTGAATGGTATCTAAGAGTATGGTGCCCAAGAACCAACCAAAAACCAACATTAAATCCTTCACATTAATTTGGCATGAATTCCAATGCCACTTAGAAAAGTACGACCCTCCTTGAGGGGCGATTTTGGCATGGAAAATCAAAAACTTCAAAATTAAATATGCAATTACATGAGCATGGTCACCTCTAACATAAATTTCAATTGTTTAAATACCCATCAACAAAATAAATTCATCATAAGAGCTGCAAGTGAAATCGACTTTCAGCTATGTCTACAACAACAACTCCAAAACTGAGAAGTATCATCAAAACTTCAATTATAAGGCTCAATCTGCTAGTCTAGATGAGAAGTAGCAATAAAAACCAACTAGGTGTTATCTTTCAAACACGAAATTGGATTGTAACTAGGAGGTCAACATTCCTCGAAGTGAAAATCTATTTGTCATTTTAACAACATAACAATAGCATAACATATTGGATACCAAATGTTGTAGCAAAGCTTCAACTTTATAGAAAATGGGATGACTCTTCAGATTCCAAGCAAGGGTGCCCCAATAGACATTTGAATTATTTTCAAATTCCACATATAAAACTCCCTCAAAAAGGATTCCAACTTCAAGGCATAAGACTTCATTAAATGTTTCTTAATTAATTCTTTAATGAAGGTGTCCCCCTTCATGGCCACTTTTTTAACACAACTTAAAGTCAGTTCACTAGGCCAAGGGGTCAATTGAAAAACATAACATTATGCCTTTAATTTAACTTTTTCACCAAATAAAGCATTTAAGCTAGAACTAAGAAACACCTTATTACTCCAACTGAAGAGGAACATAACTAAAGAGCTAACAATTGAGATACTGCTAAAAATAGAATTTACTATAAATAGTAAATTATGAGAAATACCACAAAACCTCCAATAAAGGAAACCCTAGTTTACCTCAACGAGCCTACGGGCCTCCAAAATAGGCTGATGAGCAATTGAACTGATTACTGATGAGAAGGGGACATTACAGTGTGCCCTCCTCGAGATTGCTTGTCCTCAAGCAACCACAAAGCTGAATACTGTAGGATGTGTTCACCTTCCCATGTTGCATCCTCAATGGGCAAGTTCCTCCATTTTACTAAATACTCTTTGATTGTTCTCCTCCTCAAAGAGCGTTCTCTAGTATCAAGAATCTCCTTCGAAATCAACATCAACTGACCTTCCTCATCTAGTGGAGGCAACTCTGAAGTAGCCACCACCTTGTGCCCAAGTGCCTTCTTGAGGCGAGACACATGAAAAATGTTATGCACTCTACTGTCAGCTGGAAGCTCCAACTCATAATCCACCTCACCAATCCTCTTGGTGACTTTGAATGGCCCATAAAAATGTGGCTTTAACTTTTGGGCACCCCTCATCTTGAGAGAAGACTAACTATAAGGTTGGAGTCTCAAATAAACCATATCCCCAACTGCAAAAGTTCGCTCAACACGCTGCTGATCAACGTATAACTTTTGCTGATTTTGAGCTTGTTGCAAATTATCCTTTAATGACTTCAGGATGTCTTGGCTCTGATGTAATATATCCTTGGCCTGTGGAGCTCTACTATCACCAAATACCAAGTCTAAAAAGTTAGGAGCATCATAACTATAGAGAGCCATGAAAGGAGACATCTTAATTGGCATATGATAGGAAGAGTTATAACAAAACTCTCCCAAATGAAGCCACTTGACCCAAGCTCTTTGCTGCCCTCAAACATAATTTCTGAGGTAGCCTTCTAACCATTTGTTGACAATCTCAGATTTCCCATCCCTTTGCGGGTGATAACTAGTGCTTGGGGTGAGAACTGTTCCACTCAATTTGACGATCTCCTGCCAAAAAACACTTAGGAACTTGTTGTCCCTATCACTAACAATGGTTTTAGGCAACCTATGCAAACAAAAAACTTCTCTAAAAAACAACTCAGCTACTTGAGCTATTGTAAATGAAGTATTGATAGCATAAAAATGAGCAAATTTAGTTAATCTATCCACTACAACATAGATACAATCACGCCCCTGCACCTTGGGTAAACCAATGATGAAATCCATAACAATACTCTCCCATTTCTGATTCGGAATTGGCAAGGGCTGCAACAAACCATCTGGAAAAGAAATTTCATTTTTATTCTTTTGACAAATAAGACATTCTCTTATGTAATTGATGACCTCTTCCTTCATCCCTTTCCAAGAAAACCTTTCTCTAATCTGCTTATAAGTCTTGAACATGCCTTGATGACCAGCAAGAGGAACATCATGAAAGGATTGTAAAATCTTATTTTTAAGCTTAGAATTAGGTACTATAAAGATTCTACCCTTATAGAAGATCAACCCATCAACCAGCTTATACCTTTCATCATCCAAATGACCTTCTACAATGCTAGTTGCAATCTGATTTTTTGCATAATCAGCAATAATCAATTCCTTCCAATCAACTGAAAGCTCACAAAGTGACTAGAAATGAGGTCTTCTGGATAAAGCATCTACAACTATATTGTTCTTTCCTTTGACATACTCAATATCAAAGTCATAGGCCTGAAGTTTACTTACCCATTTTTGTTGCCTTTCATTCAAATCTTTTTGGCACATGAAATGTTTAAGACTATTATGATCAGTCTTAACCACAAATTTACTTCCCACCAAGTATTGACAGAACTTAGACAAAGCGTGCATGATGGCCAGCGTTTCTTTGTCATAAATTGAGTATAATTTTTATGCTCCTCTTAATTTTTTCCTCTCAAAGACAATAGGGTGTTTGTCTTGCATGAGAACAACTCCCACTCCTTCACCTGAAGCATCACATTATAATTCAAAGGGCTTCTTGAAGTCAAGAAAAGCCAATACTGGACACGAGGTCATGATCTGCTTGAACTTATCAAAGAATCCTTGTGCTTTATCTATCCATAGGAAAGCTCCTTTCTTGGTGAGATCTATAAGGGGGGTTGCCATGTGAGAATACCCCTTGACAAACCTTCTATAAAAACCACATAAGCCAAAAAATCCCTTCAAGTGAGTCACGTTCTTTGGCGGTGGCCAATCAATGATGGCTCTAATCTTCTCAGGATCAACTTTGACCCCCTTAGAACTGATAATATGGCCAAGATAGAGAAGCTCTGTCATTTCGAACTCACATTTTGATTCTTTGGCAAACAAAAATTCTGCCTCCAAAATACTAAGCACTTCTTCCAAGTGCTGAAGGTGCTCCTCCCAAAACTTGATGAAAATGAGAATATCGTCAAAGAAGATAAGCACAAACTTCCTCAACTACTACCTGAAAATCTTGTTCATACAAGACTGGAATGTTGCTGGAGCATTTGTCAAACCGAATGGCATGAAAAGGAATTAAAAATGCCCATAGTGGCATCTAAAAGCAATCTTTTCAATATCCACCTCTCTCATCCTAATGGTAACCGGATCGAAGATCAATCTTCGAAAAATACATAGCCCCATGGAACTCATCAATAAGATCATCTATCCTAGGAATAGGATATCTAGTCTTGATGGTCTTCTAATTCAATGCACGATAATCCACACACATACACATTGTTCCATCCTTCTTTTTAACCAACACCATTGCTGAAGCAAAAGGGCTTTTGCTTGGCCGAATGAACCCTAACTCCAAAATCTCCTTGATGGTCCTTTCTATCTCATCTTCCTGCTTCTTCGAATATCGATATGGATTAGTGATAACTGACTTTGCACCTTCTTCTAGCTCAATCACATACTCACACCCCCTTTCAGGAGGTCTCTCAAGAGGTAAATCACCAAAGACTTTGCTCTTCTTAGAAAGCAAGGCTTGAATATCAGGGGAATATTGCCTTTTCTCCACTATCGGATCAATTGGTAGGATCATACATTCTGCTGCCCATTCCACTTGATCATGACGGATCAGCCTCTCCATTCTTTTCAAAGACACAATTCAAGGGCCTCCATTAGACATCCCTCTCAAGAAAACCTTCTTTCCATTAGCTTGGAATTTCAATTCCATAGTTTGCAAATTCAAGGTGATCTCTCCAAGAGATCGCAACCATTGTATTCCCAAAACAACATCAGTATCACCAATGCCAACAAAATAAAAGTCATCTTTTACATCATAATTTCCCAATTGCATGGAGAGATTGGGAATTTTCTTTGTGCATGATATGGTAAAACCATCTGCTACCATTACCTTAAATCCTTCAAACTCTTCAATCTTCAATCGCCTTTTGACAACTAATCCTTCGTTAATGAAATTATGAGTTGCTCCTATGTTAATTAGAGCAAAAATCCTTTGAGAACCAACCACTCCACGAACCCGAAAGGATTCATTCTTTTGGAAACTAGATAATTGTACAAAGGCACTACCATTTCCAATCTCTGGCTCCTCTTCTGGAGCTTCTTCATTATCACTACTTGCTGATTCGTACTGCTGATAAGAAAAATCTGATTCTGCTCCATTATCAGAATAACCTTCCAATTGATGTGATTTACCCTTTCCATAACAACGGTGACCCTTTGACCAAGGTTCACGACAAGTATAGAAAACTCCTTCCTTTCTAAGCTGATCATGAAGTTCATTTGATATCTTTTGGGGATACTTATTGGGATGACTTGGAGGAAACTTCTTCTTATCCTTCTTGAAAGGTTTAGACCAAAATTTTGGCCTTGGAGCAGCCAACTCCATGCTCCTTGCCTTCTTGATTGCTTCATCCAAGGTCAGTGGATCAAAGGCTTTGACCCACCCCTTCAAAGGATCCATTAATCCTTCAGCAAAAAGTACCACAAGTCTTCTCTTGGGCACCATTACTGACAATCTTTGAAAATCAGCCACATAATTTTCTAAAGATCCTTGTTGCTTTAGTTGCGCCAATTCTCAGAATCTCAACTAGGGATCTTTGGTGTCAAATTGTTCAATCAGCTTGTTGGTAAATTCTTCATAGGTGTGGATAAGGTTATGGCCATGAGCGACCAAACCATGAGTCCACCATTCGTGGGCCACTCCGTCCAAGTGCAAAGTAGAAAATTTTATTGCATCTTCTTCTAGCATTGGTCTAAGTGGAAGATAATTATCCAACTTTTGCACCCATGCCCTGGTTGTACACTTGTTACTACCATCAAAATGGTACAAAGTTAACTTTCCCAAAGCTTGTTGAAAATCATTTCTATGGTTTATTGGACGATGTTCATTCCTTCCACCATTTCTTCTACTCCTTTGATTTATGAATTGATCAAAGGTCCAAGCATCTCTCATATTAGGTGGAAAAGTGACATACTCCATATATGCTTGTCTAGCATCATCAACAAAAGGTATCCCAACTTCTGGCGGTGGTTCTTCCCTCAGAGTGAATGTAGGGAGAAGAGGTCTAGATGAAGATCCTCTTGTGACTGTAACATGCTGTCCAACAATTCTACTCCTTCCATTTACCTCTGAACCATTATTACCATTATGGCCATAAGTTCCATTAACACCACTGTTACCATTGTTTTCACCAACTTGATTCTGTTGGGGCTGAGAATTGTTATGACTAGCCTGCTGATCCAATTTAGCTAGCAAACATGCCATCATGTCTAAGATGTTGTCAAAAGTCTTTCCACTCTGACATCTTTTTATTCCATTGAAAGTCTGAGCTCTTTTGACATTCTTTCAACTACTTTACCCATATCTCTCAAAGCTTCTAACAATGTCTCTGCTTTTGGCACTGGTGGGAACTGTATCTAAGATTTGGCTTGATTTCTGATGAAGTATCTGGTTTCTCTATCACTCATCTGTCGACTAAATGGTTGAAAGTCACAGGATGGCAGGAACTTCTGCTCTGATACCACTGAAAGATACCTTCTCAATTTTTTTTAATTTTTCAATGACAATTATAATTGTAATCAAGCATCCGTTAAATTTAGCTGAAAAATGACGCAAAAAGAACTCTAACCAAGAATGCACCCTAAAACCACTTAAGGAGGAGGGGTAGGCATATGGTCACAGGATCCCTAGGATATAGTAAAACACTAATTGAACTGATTACAATAGAATGAGAGGAATTAAACTCAACACTAAGAATGTGCACACAAGATCCCTTAAAAGGTGAGGTGATGTCATATGGTGGAGTGCTAATAACAAAATTGAAAGTACTTAGGCAGGCAACCAACCATGAGAGAATTTCCACACTTCCACTAAAACAATGGGGGGAAAGAAATTATAAATAATGATTCATCCACTGTGGCAGGCATCCACTCAAGAGTGGGGATTCACCACTTGACAGTGGGTATAAGAAACATTAACAATTCATTTATCCACACTGGCGGTATACCATCTAGGGGTGCTTAATGTGAAATTAGGAAATCAATGCAGCAATAATAAACTGGAACAGTACTACTGTTTACAGTTTTTACAAATAGGAAAGAGCTGCAAATTACAAGAGTTTTACAATTATTTCAAAGCACCAAGATATAGGATGATTCTACGTTAGTTATCAACAAGAATTGATGAAAAAAGACTAGAAAAGCAGACTGAAAAAAGTTTGATTTAGAAATCTACAATTCTGGAAATGAATTATCAATAATTGCAAAATCAATCAAATGCTCATAACTTCATCAAATTACCTCCAATTGGACTGAAATATTTTGTGAATGGTCTCTAAGAGTATGGCGCCCAAGAACCAATCAAAAACCAACATCAAATCCTTCACATTAATTTGGCATGAATTCCAATGCCACTTAGAAAAGTATGACCCTCCTTGAGGGGCGATTTTGACATTAAAAATCAGAAACTCCAAAATTAAATCTGCAATTACATGAGCATGGTCGCCTGTAACATAGATTTAAATTGATTATATACCCATCAAAAAAATAAATTCATCATAAGAGTTGCAAGTGAAATTGACTTTCAGCTATGTCTGCAACAACTCCAAAACTGAGAAGTATCATCAAAACTTCAATTATAAGGCTCAATCTGCTAGTTTGGATGAGAAGTAGAAATAAAAACCAACTAGGTGTTATATTTCAAACACGAAATTGGATTGTAACTAGGAGGTCAACATTCCTCAAAGTGAAAATCTATTTGTCTTTCTGACAACATAACAATAGCATAACATATTGGATACCAAATGCTGTAGCAAAGCTTCAACTTTATAGAAAATGGGATGACTCTTCAGATTCCAAGCAAAGGGCGCCCCAATAGACATTTGAATTATTTTTAAATTCCACAAATATAAAACTCCCTCAAAAAGGCGTCCAACTTCAAGGCATAAGACTTCATTAAATGTTTCTTAATTAATTCCTTAATGAAGGTGTCCCCCTTCATGGCCACTTTTTTAACACAACTTAAAGTTAGTTCACTAGGCCAAGGGGTCAATTGAAAAACATAACATTATGCCTTTAATTTAACTCTTTCACCAAATAAAGCATTTAAGCTAGAACTAAGAAACACCTTATTACTCCAACTGAAGAGGAACATAACTGAAGAGCTAACAATTGAGATACTGCCAAAAATAGAATTTACTATAAATAGTAAATTTTGAGAAATACCACAAAACCTCCAATAAAGGAAACCCTAATTTACCTCAACGAGCCTGTGGGCCTCCAGAATAGACTGATGAGCAATTGAACTGGTTATTGATGAGAAGGGGACATTACAATACACAAATATTAAGCTACTCCCTAGTTGTTAGCCATTAAAAATGGCCCCAGACCATGTGGAAGGGAACAACAAATATGTTTCTATTATCTAGGGCACATTTACAGTGATCAAATATGGGTTAGTAGTATAAGATAGAAATCAAGTGATCAATGCAATAAACATCAAAAATCCATCAAAAAATGATCTTAAATGCCCATACTCAATGAAATTGGGTTAGAAAACACCAAAAGACTCGATCAAAAGAAAAAAAAACATGAATTCAAAACAAATTGAATCAAATTGAATGTGCAAATCTTAATCCCATTGGGGGATTGTGCTCCAAGTGAATGTGCATTGCTCTATTAAGAACTTTCCCATGATTTTAAAGCTTGGGAGATGAATTATGACTCACAATTAGCTCAAAACATCAAAATTCTCAAGCTCATAAGGATTGTGAATGATTTTTCATGGAAATGAACATGTTTTAGATTTAGAATTATCAAATTAGTGGTCAAGATTAAAGATCAAGATCGATGGATGAGAGGAGATCAAGGAGATAGATGGAGATCAAGGGATGAAATTGCTTGAGAGCCTAAAATACCCCACTCTTCATGGAAAATAGGTTAAAGATATTTTGGAGGGAAAATATTTATTCAAATTTGAATTTGAATTGGGGAATATTCCTTTTGGAGGGAATATGATTTTTAGATATTTTAGAGGGAAAAGATAATTTGAAAAGAGAATATTCTTTTTTGAAAAAGTAATATTCTTTGTGCAAGTTGGAAGAAATTAGGGAATTAAATAATTAGGAAATTATTTAATTGTGAGTATTAGAAGAATTTAGGATTAATAAACTAAATAATCAAAAATTATTTAATCATGTGAGATAGAGAAGAAAATAGATTTAATTAAATAATGAAAATTATTTAATCATGGAAGAAAGAAGAAAATTACATTTCGATTAAATAATTGGAAATTATTCAATTAAAGGGAAAATTAGTGAGAAATTATGAAAAAGGGTGAATTAACCAAATAATGTCAATTATTCAATTAATAGACAAAAAAGATGAATTTAATCAAATAATTAGGAATCACTCAATTAAATAGAGAAAAAAAGGTGAATATGAGGAAAATAATGTTAATTGGTGAAATCGAGATGTGTGATATGTTCAGGGCATTTTTAGGTGTCTACAATTTGCCCCTCTTTGAAGCAATGTGCATGAGGCATTGTTTTAGAGACCTGATATTGCTTAGAAAATTTAAAATTTCAAACAATTCATTTGATGCCCCACGTGCCCTAATGGACAAAGGAATTTTAGTGTGATGCCCTTCGAGAGAACAACCAAAAAAAAATTCAGGTTGAGATCACGACTAGGTTACGGGTGTAGTTTTGTTGAAAATAGGAAAAAACAAGGCCCAAGAGGCTGATAAAGTAATTAGGATTGATGATGAAGGTCACTAAATAAGCTACTAAGGCCACAGAAAGTGAAACCCTAGGGTTTACGCACCTTATATAAGCTTTTAGGCTCAAAATATCCTCATTTGCACTTGCAGCTTTAGAGATTCTTAGATCTTTCTGTACTCCTTTGCGCTTATATCACTAAAAAATACCTTCACAATGGTGCTCATACCTTGTGCCCCACACTGCGTAGACAAAGTCCACCAATTCCAGAGACTTGCAAAAGTGAGCCCATTGGTACGTACACCATTAATTTTAGTTTGCATTTGATTTTTGATGCATTAATTGCTAGCCAAAGGTAGGAAAACAAATGTGTCGATCAACAAATTGGTGCTTTTGAAACCAAATAGGGCATGATTGCAATCATGGATTACCGCTTTTGCATCAAAGTGACGCCTTTGAGATGGGTTAGTGCATTTGCACTAAAGTGATGTGTTTGAGGACATGTTTGCATCTAATTTAGGGATATCGACACATTTAAAAAATAGCCTGCATTTGACTGATATGCATCGTCGTGTTTTCTCAAAGCAACAAGTTTTCTTTTTTGGTCAAAACAGTTGGGATTTTTATCAAATTTTTGTAGTTTTAATATCACGGGCTTCATGCTTGTAGGTGGTACTTCACCATATTTACTCCAGAGAGCGAAGGCCTCAGTTCATAGATCAAATTGCCATTCTAGGCGAGGAGGAGGTTTTCTTCCTTCATGTTGTTGAGTTACACTACATCGCATACATACTTGAGATTTGGGCACATAAAGCGATAATAACTACACTCATGAAGTAGTGGTCTCACACAAATACATTCCACTTGCCTACAAGAGAGTGTACGATCACACTAGAGGATATTTGGCACATCCCGAGAGTGCTTATTATTGGCGCTCACATGATTTATGATATAGATAGAAGCACAGTCTATGCAGATACTTCTCAGCGAGGATTTGGATGTTGTGGATGGTCAGGTGGATTTGAGGTTGTACTATGGAGATACCTATGATATTATGCTCTATTTAGCTACTCTGATTATGGGACCTCTCTTGCTAGATAAGATATCACAAGGATTCTCTATAGGATGGGGCTACGTGATCGATTGCATAGTTGTAGAGGGGATTACATATGTGCGGAGGCCTTGCATCCTCGTGCATTTATATCATGATATACATCAGGTGTGCTACCGATCAACCACTAGCCTTTCTACAAGGGTCACATTATTACACGTATGGGCTTAGGAGATGATATTCGTCACTCGACCCATTGGATAATCAGATAGGGATCTAGGGGATCCACTTGTTTATAGACATGGTAGCTATTTGACACAAATATGGACTTGCAAGCTGCACTATTGGAGAGGTATATTCGACAATATGGACAAGTTCATCTAGAGGCCTTATCTAAAGGTCAAGGCATGGACTAATGATCATATACATTTGGTTTTTTGTAGACAAACCTGATGGCTTACCGAGAGGATGACCCATATTATTGAGTGATACTTGCCCGACAAAGTGATGAGGCAATTTGGTGAGAGGTAGGTTGTACCAGGTCTTGACTATTATATAATATTTTCTCGCACGACTAGAGAGATTGTTTCTTGGGGAGGATAGGTAGTACCACATGTTTCTTTGGTAGATCTAGCACAACTATCTCCCCAACCATCGAGATTGGCAAGAGGACTAGATGATCTTGACACTACTCCATATTGTGATTCTTGGTCGACCTAGAGATGTCCAGTATGGTTTACACATCCTCCCGAAGGTCCAGGGGCAATAGGAGGAAAACAAAGATAGCTTGAGGGAGAGCCTAATTGGGCTCGATGAATGAGACAAAATAGAGGTTGAGATTAGATAGATTGTGCATCATGATGGACAATAGCCACCACAACATGACCAACAACAGCCACAACAACCACCCACATAGGATAATTTTTAGCATTGGTTTTATCAAAGAGAGATCAAGCTTGTAGAGAGTGTGATGGCTACAAGACGTAGTGAGAGTAGGTTGTACTACTCATGTTATTTAGAGGATAGCTGAGAGACATCAGGCTTTGGATGATAGAGATGCATGAGTGATAGAGTGAGAATCTGAGAGAACCTAACAATAGGCAACAAAGGCACATATCATGGCTGAGAGAGATTAGACACGTGTTGAGAGAGACACGTCTATTGTTGAGACAAACACAAATCATGGTCAGAGGGTTCAACTTGAAATTGTATAGGGCTCCATGGTTACTATGGATAGAAATATGCGAGAGAGAGAGAGAGAGCACATTATGTAGGAGGTTACATACTATCAAACTATCTATGAGACAGTTTCCCCATGAGAGTGGAGGTGGCTTAGGTTCTTAGCTCAAAGCACAATTGCAGGGGGTTCTAGTAGGTCAGAGGGTGGCAGTTCTATTAGTCGGCCCTCACAACAAGAAGAAGTTATGAGACCACCACCTGATCAAACTCCTCTTGATGGAGAGGAGCATAGGATATCAAGATAGATATTTGTACATATGATCTTTTGATGTATTTTGATCATTACTATAGACATTTGTATACATAAAAGGAGATCATATATTTAAATCAATGATCAAAATTCATAAAAATATCTTATGTACAAATATATTTCGTAATTTATTATGCTCCTCTCCATTAGGAGGAGGCTGATTAGGTGCTGGTCTCATAACTTACTACTATTGTGAGGGTTGACTAATAGAAATACCACTCTCCAACCTAATGGAAACCCTTGCAGTAGTGCTCTAAACTGAGAGCCTAGGATGTCTCTCCTCTTGCAAGAAAACTACCTCATAAAGAGTCTAATAGTATGTAATCTCCTACATGAGGCACTCCCTCTCTCTTATATGTCTATCCATCAAAACCATGGAGCCCTATACAATCTCAAGATGAACCCTTCAACCATGCTCTGTGTCTCTCTTAGAAATACTTGTGTCTCTCTCAGCATGCTCCTACTCTCTCTCAGTTGTGATTTGTACCACATGTACCTTTGCTACCTATTGTTGGGTGCTCTCAGAGTCTCACTTTATTTCTTGTGCATCCTTTTTAGCCAGAGCCTAACTACCCCTAGACCTCTGGGAGGATGTGAAAATCGTAGTGGATGTCTCTTGGCCCACCAAGCATCATAATCTATAGTAGTACCAGGATCATCTCGTACTCCTACCCATCCCCATGGTTGGGGAGCTACTATGCTTTATCTTCCAAAGAAGGTACCGCATGTCCACCCCAAGAAGCAATCTCTCTACTCATGCAAGAAAATATGGCATGTTAGTCAATGCCTAGTATAGCCTACCTCTCACCAAACTACCTCATCACTCTGTTAGGTAGGTATCATTCAATAATATGGGTCATGTCCTCCTGATAAGCCATCGGGTCTATCTATAGAAAGAAAAATGTATATGATCATCGGTCCATGCCTAGACCTATAGATAAGGCCTCCAGATGAACTCATCCATATCATCAAATATCCCCCTCCAAAAGTGCAACATGTCAATCTATCTCTGTGTGAACTAGCTACCATATCTGTAAACAAGTGGATCCCCTAGATCTCTATCTAACTCTCTGATGCGTTGAGTGATGAACATCCTCTCCCAATCCCATAGTATAATAATGTGACCCCTACAAAAAGGTTGGTGGTCGATTGGGAGCACACTTGATGTATATCTTGATATAAATTCATGAGGATGCAAGGTCCCCACACATATGTAATCCCCTCCACAACCGTGCCCTCAATCACGTAGCCCCATAAATAGAGAATATTTGTGATTTCCTATGTGGCATGAGAGGTCCCATAACCATAGTAGCTAAATAGATCACAATCTTGTAGGTCTCTCCATAGTATGACCTCAAATCTGGCTGACTATTAACAACGTCCAACTCCTCCTCACACAAAAGTCTTTGCATAGACTTAGTGCCTCTATCCATATCATAAATCATGTGAATGATAAAAATAGGCACTCTCTAGATGCATCAAACATCCTATAGTGTGATCATGCACTCTCTTGTAGGAGAGTGGAATGTAGTGTCAAACCTCCACCCCTCCACGAGTGAAATCATCATTGCCCTATGTTCTCAGATCTCAGGCATGTATGCGATGTAGTGTAACCTGACAACATGAAGGAACAAAACCTTCTCCTCACCTAAATTGAACATACTATCTTATACTACTAACCCATATTTTCCCCTACAACAATATATATTAACAAATATAAATAAATTAAAATATTATAAATCATTATATATAATAATCTATACATAAATTTTTATTTTTAAGGACACCATAGAATTTTTTTGTTATGAGTCCTTGTCATAATTTTTTTTGCAAAGAATGTGATGTGTGGTCATTCATTCTATTTTTAAGCCTTCTACAAACAATGCACTATATTATCATTTCAATTTTATTTTTCATTCTATTTTTAGGACTTAAGCATTACCAAAATGCTTCCCGTAGGACGTGATAGTGTTTGATATTGAGCGGATGCAATTCAATACAAGTTGGAAAGTTAAGGTATATAGTTTAGAATTGTAGAGAAAATAGAAAACACGTTTAATAATTAATACTAGAGGCATTATAATGAGTACAACTTATTGTGTTTTTTTTAAATTTTCCTTCAAGGAATTCAAACCAAGCTTTCCAATTACACATCAAGGAGATTCAAAGATTAGCCAGTGTGATGTATGCATTGTTTTTTAGTCTATTTTCAAGTAATTTTTGTTTGAGAATGCTCCCGTGGAGATTTCTCAGTTTTCCCTCTAGCTAGGAATTCAAGTCCATATATTGTTTTGAAAATTGTCACTCGTGACTTCATACTCTTCCTATCACATTAATAATTTCAAATTTGGTTTTGACCATCCTTTTCATATTACATTTAAATTGATAGAGCTAGAAGCATGTTAAGTAGTGCAAAGCTTGAACAACACTTTTGGACTATAAAACAATTTACACTGCTTGTTATCTAGTTAACAGGTCACCTACATCTACTCTTGTTGATAAAACTCCCTATGAGGTATAGACAAGTAAACAACCATCAGTTTCTCATTTTAGAGCATTTGGTAGTGAGGCATATGTTCATGTTACTAAAGAAAAATGTTCTAAGCTTGATTTTAAAGATAACAAATGTGTTTTTGTGGGTTATGGAGAGAACATTAAGGGTTATAAGATTTGGGATCCTGTAGCAATGAAAATGATATATTCTAAGGCTCTAATTTTCAAGGAGCTTAAGGAATTTAAAAATGATGAACAACCTCATGTAAAGCCTAAGAAAATGGTGCATTTTGATATTAAGGTTGAACCATAGAAAAATACACATGTAGAACAAATACAAGAAGATGCACATGTTGAATATCATGATGAACATGAAGGTGAAGAAGAGGGAATAGAAAAGAATTCTGAAGAGGAACAACTCGATCATCTTGTTACACCTCTAAGAAAATCCACTAGACGACATAAACCTATTGATAGGTATAGATATAGTCCATTTGATTTTCATTGTATTTTTTCTTTATCTTGTATTGATAATGAATCTAAATATGTGAAAGAGGCCTTATCTTCATATGATCATGTTTCTTGGTTAGAGGCAATGAAAGATGAAATAAAGGCCTTGGAAAAATGTGACACATGGAATCTAGTTGATCTACCTAAGGGGGGAAAGCCATTGGATGCAAATGGTTATTTAAAAATAAATTTAAAGCAGATGTTAAGTTGGAATGGTACAAGGCCTAGTTAGTGGCAAAAGATTACTCTCATGTTGAGGGAGTGGATTTTGGTGACATATTTTCATTGTAAAGTTTTATCCTGATTTTCAACAATGTTGCGAGAAAGAAAAATTTGGCTATGGTTTCTCTACACAATACTAAAAAATACTTCATAGCCTGGAGTAGTGTAGCTGTATACAATCCCACAACAAGCAATACAGAAGCAAGAAATCCCTCACATGAGGTAGGCTCGCAGGTCAAAAATCATGCTATTTGTGCCCCTTTAGAGGATGCACATGTAACATGCGTCATCTGAATTTTAAGCACTTGAAATAGATGGTATCCTTGAGAAATAATTACAGAAGAAGCCACTACGCTTGGATGTATACCTGCAACAATAATAAAAAGGAATTTTTGTTCATGGAAAATCTGCCATCTTTGAAATTTTAAGGCCTCCATTTCTATTTTGAGGCTGTAGCCATTCATGTTCTTATGAAAATAGAATTGATTAGACATTAAAGATACAATTGTATTTAATATGTTTGGGTTTCTATGTACATGTTCCACGTAGACAACTATGGTTTGACCCCATTAGAGCATCAATTTAAATCATGGAAGGTTCTTATGAGAAAAAAATTACATGAAGAAAGATGTGTTTTCATGTTTAATATTCATAGATTCCTATACAAAATCAATAGAAAACTTCTTTTAACTTTGATTTTCAGAATAGATATCTAAAATGAAAGTAGGAAAACAACCAAAAATTTCACGAGTTTCTATAAAGTTTCATAAATTAACATTTAGAGCCCATAATTGACTAAATCAATTATTATTTACATAAATTATGTATTTTTCAAAAAAGTAAAAGCACTACAATAATGAACCTTCATTGATAATTTTTTTTGCAATGGACAATAAACGAATATTGAGCCGCTCCCTGGTTATTAACCATTAACAATGACCCTAGTCCATGTGGAAATAAACAAAAAATGCATGTTTATGTTATCTGGGGCACATTTACAATGATCAAATATGGGTTAGCAATATAAGATAGAAATCAAGTGAACAATGCAATAAACATAAAAAACCATCAAAAAATTATGATAAATGCCCATACTCAATGGAATTGGGTTAGAAAACATAAAAAAGACTCAATCAAAAGCAAAAAAAAAAACATGAATTGAATCAAATTGAATGTGAAAATCTTAATCCTATTGGGGATTGTGCTCCAAGTGAATGTGGATTGCTCTATTAAGCACTTTACCATGATTGTAAAGCTCAAAAGATGAATTATGACTCACAATTAGCTCAAAACATCAAAATGCTCAAGCTCATAAGGATTGTGAATGATTTTTCATGGAAATGAACATGTTTTATAGATAAAGAATTATCATATCAATGGTCAGGATTGAAGATCATGATCAACGAATGAGAGGAGATCAAGGAGATGAATGGAGATCGAGGGATGAAATTGATTGAGACCCCAAAATATCCAACTTTTCAGGAAAAGAGGTTAAAGATATTTTGGAGGGAAAATATCTATTCAAATTTGAATTTGAATTTGGGAATATTCTTTTTGGAGGGAATATGATTTTTAGATATTTTGGAGAGAAAACATATTTTGAAAAGGGAATATCTCTTTTTGAAAAAGGAATATTTTTTGTGCAAGTTGGAAGAAATTAGGGAATTAAATAATTAGGAAAATTATTTAATTGTGAGGGTTAGAAGAATTTAGGATTAATTAATTAAAAATTATTTAATGATGTGAGATAGAGGAAAAATTAGATTTAATTAAATAATAAAAATTACTTAATTATGGAAGAAGGAAGAAAAATAGATTTTAATTATTCAATTAAAAGGAAAATTAGTAAGAAATGATGAAAACGGGTAAATTAACCAAATAATGTCAATTATTTAATTAATAGACGAAAAGATGAATTTAATCAAATAATTAGGAATTATTCAATTAAATAGAGGAAAAAGGTGAATATGAGGAAAATGATGTTAATTGGTGAAACTGAGATGTGTAATAATTTTAGGACATTTTTTAGGTTTCTACAGTTTTCCCCTCTTTGAAGCATTGTACAGGTGGCATTGTTTCAAAGACCTAATGCTACTTAGAAAATTTAAAAATTCAAAAAAATCATTTCATGCCCCACTATGCCCCAACAGATGAAGGAATGCTAGTATGATACCCTTTGAGAGATCTTCTAGAAAAATAAATTTTCAATTCGAGATCACGACTAGGTTATGGGAGTATTTTTGCTAAAAAGAGGACAAAAAATAACAAGGACTAAGAGGTTGATAAAGCAATTAGGATTGATGAGGAAGGTCAAAAAACAAGCTACCAAGGCCACGAAGAGCACAATATCATAGGTCTCTTCGTAGTATGGCCTCAAATCTAGCTGATCATCCACAACGTCCAACTCATCCTCATTGAGAAGTCTCTGCATAGACTTTGTGCCTCTATCCATATCATAAATCATGCGAACGTAAACAATAGGCACTCTTAGGATGCACCAAACATCCTTTAGTGTGATCATTCACGCTCCTATAGGAGAGTGGAATGTAGTTGTATCAAACCTCCACCACTCCACGAGTGCAATCATCATCACTCTATGTGCCCATATCTTAGGCATGTATGTGATATAGTGTAACTTGACAACATGAAGGAACAAAAAATCCTCCTCACCTAGATTGGCCATTCGATCCATGATTCAAGGCCTCCGCTCTTTGGAGTAAATAAGGTGAAGTACTGACTACAAGCATGAATGCCACAACATTAAGATTGCAAAAATTGATAAAAATCCTAATTGCTTTGACCAAAAAATAAAATGCATCACTTTGAGCAAACGTGGTGATGTGTATCAGTCAAATGTGGATCATTTTTCAAATGTGTCAATATCCCTAAATTAGATGTGAACACGTCCTCAAATGCGTCGCTATACCCATGTTGCTTTAGTGGGAACACACTAACCCATCTCAAAGGTGTCACATTTATGCAAAAGGGGCAATTCATGATTACAAACGTGCCTTATAGGGTTTCAAAAGCGCCAACTTGTAGATCAATGTGTTTTTTTTCCTACCTTTGGCTAGAAATTAATGCATCAAAAATTAAGTGCAAGCTAAAATTACTATTGTATGTACCACTAGGCCTACTCTTGCAAGTCTCTACAACTGTTGGACCCTATCTGTGCGGTGAGGGCACAAGGTATGAGCACCTTTGCGAAGGGATGCCTGAGTGATCTAAGTGCAAAGGAGTGCAAAGGGTTCTAAGAGACTCTAAAGTTGCAAGTGCAAATGAGGATATTTTTAGCCTAAAAGCCTATATAAGGTGCCTAAACCATAGGGTTTCACTCTCCGTGGCCTTGGTAGCTTATTTTTTGACCTTGGTCATCGATCTTAATTGCTTTATCAACCTCTCAGACCTTGTTTTTTTCTCTCTTTTCAATAGAATTACTCCCATAACCTAGTCACGATCTCAATTTCACCAATTAGCATCATTTTCCCCATCTTCATCTTTTTTCCTCTATTTAATTGAATAATTGCTAATTATTTGATTAAATTCATCTTTTTCATCTATTAATTGAATAATTGGCATTATTTGGTTAATTCACCCCTTTTCATCATTTTTACTAATGTTTCCTTTAGTTGAATAATTTCCAATCATATAATTAAAATCTAATTTTCTTCCTTCTTCCATGATTAAATAATTTTCATTATTTAATCAAATCTATTGTTTCCATCAAACTCTTCATCATACCTTTCATCTTGGTAGATCTCCCTTAGACTCTTGGTCTTCTTTGGCATTAGGGAGACAAAAGTGGGGTCTGAACTTTCACTACTGCTACTGTTCTATTGAATAGGTTGGTTTCAGAGCTGTTGGGAGTTGTCGGGAGCCAATCTTCTGGTTGTCTCTGATTGCTTGCCTTTCTATTTGTTCACATCAAGAGCTTTCAAGAGCTATCGAGAGCTCTCTAAGGCCAATTCTCTGGTTGTTTGTGACTATCTTCTTGACTGTCTACCTATGTCAGGAGCTGTCAAGAGCCAACTAGAACTCTCTCCAACTGAGCTATGAGACAGTCTATCTAACTATCTATTTGAGTTAGGAGCTCTCACGAGCTATCGGGAGCCGACTGTCTCTACTTCTACAGGATCTTGCTGATCTTCATACTCATCTTCCATCACCCTAGACTGTCGGGAGCTGTCAGGATCTGTCAGGCCATCCCATGACTCATCCTTTAAGAACTCCACGTCTCTACTAATCACTATCTTCTTGGTGACCAGGTTATACAACTTGTAGACTTTGGACTCTTCACTATAGCCCGTGAATATACACTTCTCACCCTTGTCATATAACTTCTTCCTCTTTTGTTTTGGCAAAAGTGCATATGCCACACACCCGAACACTCTCAACTGTTCAACTGTCCACTTGCGTTTTGTCTATGCTTCTTGTGGGATTTTGTCACGGACCACCTTTGTTAAACTTCTATTTATCAGATATACAGTTGTTGCTACAACCTCTCCCCAATATACATATGGGAGTCACTTTTCTTTTAGCATGCTTCTTGCCATCTCCATGATGGTCCTATTCTTTCTCTCAGCCACTTTATTTTGTTGTGGAGTATAATTGGTTGTTAGCTCCTTTTTGATGCCATTTTACCTACAAAAATACACAAACTAATTGGAAGTATACTCTCCTCCTCAATTTGACCTTAGGACCTTGATCACGTGTCCAATCTCTTTTTCAACCTGGGCCTTAAACAACAAAAACTTATCAAATGCTTCATACTTATGATGCAAAAAATAAACCCATGTCTTATGGCTATAATCATCAATGAAGGTCATAAAATATTGGCTTTTACCAATAGATGTGGTTTGCATAGGGCCTACCAAATCTGTGTGCGCCAGCTCCAATGGTGCTCTTTCTCTTGTAGAGTTGTCTGATTGAAAGGGTTGCCTATGTTGTTTTCCCAAAATGCAAGCCTCACACTTAACATTAGGCTCTACTATTCCTAGAAAACCATCAACCATATTGTTCTTGGACAAAAAACTTAAACTAGCAAAGCCTAAGTGTCCATACCTAAGATTCCATAGATTGGAGGGGCCTTGAATGGAACTCCTGAGGGCTACTTGTTGTATTTATGTACATTTTCCATTCATGAGAGGTGCAACAACGAATTGAGATCAGAAACACGTTTCAATATTCAAAGGAAAAATCCGGTTCCTTGTCATTTGAATTGTTGCAAACACTTTAGTCCTCTCATTCTTGTCATAGATGATGCATTGACCCTTCTCCATCAACACTTTATATCTATTTTGGATCAGTTTTCCAACACTCATGAGGTTATGCTTTAACCCAGGAGATAAGAATATATTTTGAATCTCCTTTTCACCTTGCTTGGTGTGGATCATGATAGATCCTTTGCCAAAAACTGGAACTAATCCATTGTTCCCCATTCTTATCTCTAACTTTACATTCTTATCAATGAAAGAAAACAAACTTTCATTACCACTCATGTGGTTGCTGCAACCGACGTCCAAATACCAGACTTCAAGGCTAACTTCTTCACCAATGTTGCACATGATGAAGGCTGTGGATTGATTACCTTCAACCACATTCACATCAGACACATTTGCATTTTGTTTTGGCTGATTATTGTGCTTTTTCCAGCACTCACTTGCATAATGACCAAATTTATGACAGTAGTAGCATTCAACATTGCTTTTTCCATTCCTCTGATTTGAACTGATGTTCTTCTTGCCTTGTCGGGAGCTAGTCTGAGAGTTTCTTGCTCCCTCTTGGCTACTTGCTCGTCCCGAGTTTTCTCCTCCAACATTTCCTTGTTCGGATCTGCCTCTACCATGTCGGGAGCTGTTTCTACCTCTCCCCTTACCTCTTGCATTTGAATGAGCTTTAAAATCTTTCTCTTGGGAAGAAGTAGCAGACCTATTTAGGTGTTCCTCATGGGTTTGAAGAGAACACATCAACTCATCCACCATCAAAGTAGAGAGGTCCTTTGCCTCTTCAATGATAATCACTACTGCATCAAACTTGGTGGGTAAATTTTTGAGGATCTTCTCCACAATCCTCTACTCCTCCATGGTTTCACCATTCGTCCTCAACTAATTTAACAAACTGGAGATTGTTGTGTGGAAGTCTGAAATGGACTCACTATTCCTCATCAAAAGAGTCTCAAAATCTCTTTGAAGCATCTGGAGCTTCACCAATCTGACCTTATTAGTCCCTTTGTAGTTGGTTTGGAGGATTTTCCAAGCTTCCTTTGCATACTCAGCTACTGCTATTTTGGGAAAAATGATTGCTTCTATCAAAATCAATGTCTTAGCATCTTTCTTCCTTTGCTCCTTCAATTGGGTCTTCTGGTTGTTTGTGAGAGCTACATACTATGTTGGGTTAGTAACATCCACAAACCCATTTATCAAAAAATCCCACAAGTCATTGGCAACCATAATAGTCTTCATCTTCTTTGCCCAAACATCATAGTTCTATCCATTAAAGGACGGTGGTTGTTGCCAATGCTTCCCTTCATCTCCAGCCATGTCTCATGTAGAAAAAACTTAATATCCATAATTTTTTTTCGCCTAATTCATGAAGAAATGGGGCCTATGACTCTGATACCATGTCAAGAATTTAAATGCTCAAAAAACTACATAGAGCTACTACCCTATTTCCCAATCAACTGGGAATAATTAAAATGCGAAAGCACAAACAATGCAAGGAGGCATGCAACTTTTATTTTGTATTCAATAAGCTGGAAATGACATTACATAAAAGGGTAAACTTAAAAAACTCAGAAAATAAACTCTAAGCTACAGATTACAAGCTGTTGGGAGTAATCAGGAGCTTCTCACACAGACTAATGAATTTTAAGAGCTTCTAGGAGCTCACTGTAAGAAGCTACATAGAGCTCTATCAGGAGCAATCGGGAGCAATCACTGCTCACATACAAAATAAAATACAATTGTTGCTATTTAGGAGATTCTTTGAATCACACAAAGAACTCACACAAGAAACAATCCTCTCAGACTGTTGCTGCAATTTTTTTTTCAACTGACTTGCTACTGTCAACATTCATTCCTTTTGTCTCTTCAAAATTCCCTTTCAAAATTCAAAATTACCTACCACCATAAATCTAAAAATTCAAAATGACCAACCATAATAAATTCGACGCTGTTAGAAGTTGAAGGGATGAAGATCCCAAAAACTGTCGTTGAAGAAGGAAGCTCTTGACTAGTAGGTGAAAGAACTGGGGGTTTGACATGAGAGCAGGAGGCTTCAAGGGCAAAGAATTTTCCAACACATGCATACACAATTTTCACACATCCCCAAGAGAGGCTCCATGCCCTCCTCAACCCCCACATGAAGGAGGCTCTCAACCCACAGGTGAGATTGGCTCCTTATTCACACACATACACCCCCATAACACAATCAATAATTCATCTTAAAAGAATACAAAAGAAAATCCAACACAAGTTCCCAACACAATAATAAAATCTGTCAAAAGTTCAACAACTCCATTTGAGATTTAAAACAAAAATACACAACCTTACCTCGGCTATCCAAGTTAGGACAGCCTAATCCCAAGGAAGTTTTCAATTTCTTCCTCCAACCTTGCCTTCTCAGCCAATTACAAAAAAATAAAAAATATTTTTGCACCTACTTTTCCCAAGAAGAATCCAACAATTTTCTGAAAAGAATGAAGAGAGCAATGAACATAACCAACCCCTCTCTAAAATAGAATCCCCCACAACTCTTCAACTTCCTTTCAAAATGAAAAGACCACCCAAACTAAAACATATTTCTCTCCATAAATAATAAAATGAAATCAAACTTCACTCAACATAAAAACCTTTCCCCACTTTAAAATTAAAAAAATCAAATATATTTCTAAACATATGGACTTTGCCTCCAAATATTAAGGACTTGGGTTGCGCACCTGCCACATCTCAATAAAAGCATTAGTACTCTTTTGAAGATTATAATCAAACACAAAATATCATGGAAATTCTCTAACATAAAATAATTATAAGATCTATCACATTAATTTAAAGCCATTCATTCTTGCAGAATTTAAACATTCTTCCAAACATTTCATGAACAATTTTAGGTTAATTAAATGAACATATCACATCATTTTAGGAGCAATAAATGTCTAAACATGCAAATTTAACATTTGTCTTTAAATCAAAATGACACTATCCATGAATCAAAATCTCCACAAAAACCATGTCCAAAACACCACACTTCACAAACATGAAATTAAATCAAAGTCTCTAGAATAACACTAGCTATTCCCTACACTCCATCTTCTATATGCAGATTTCAAATATGTAATTTTTTACAATTGGATAATTTTTTCTATTTTTCAAATATTATTTGATGAAATTGGTCCATAAACTTGAAATAACATGTTTTCTTATTATTTTAATAAATTTTTATTAAAATTATTTTTTGAAAAAACAAATTATATGTGAACAATCTTCAAATAATTCTTGTCATTTGAAAAAAAAAAAAAAGATAAGTTTAAGTCATCTTATGCATGACGTACACGAGGTGTTTTTAAAACAAAAATTAGAACCAATAATTAAAAAAAAAAAATATTCAAAAAAATTAAAAAAATATATCTTGAACAATCTTCAATGTCTTACAAATCTTTTCCCAAAAGGATTCAGAAAAATACTTTTATTTAGGTCAAAATATGGTTGGCATACACATGCATGGTAGGGTCTTGAAAAAATGACTTTTAAATAGTGGTTTTTAGACATGCCTATTAAAAATCAATTTGTATCACCTAGGTATTGAAATAAATTAAATATTCAGAAATTAGACTCCAAGTACTACATTTCATAATACTAACTTTGTAAGATTAAATCTTTAAGTGGTTCAAATTTTTAGGTCAAATGTGACAAATTTTAAAAATCAAGGAAAACATTTCCACTTTTTGACCAAAAAGTGGACTTAACTTCTTGCACACATCCACCTATCTAGTGACTTGACCAAAAGAAAATAAATAATTTTCTATCAAGCTCTCAAATAATGTCTCTTTACACAATTCTCCTACATGTATAGGTACATGAAACAAAGCTTCACTTCCATAGACATGGAGATCAAATCCATATGTTCAACCTTGAAAATGATAATTGACAATATTTCATTATCTTGACTTTATCACATGGCAAGTTCAAATTTCTTGGTATAGTCAATGAATTAGTTTTAGACATCTATGGTATTCATTTTCTTCATCAAATTGAAATCTAAGTACCTTTTATTATTTTATTACATTCCCACATTAATTACAATATTTATTGCATTACCAATTATATGTCTTAGTTCAAAATCCTTGAATTTTTATTTGTTTTAATTATTTTATTTATGTAAACTATAATGAAAATATCTACTTTCATTACATAAATTGAATCCAAATTTCTTACACTCCCTAGCTTTTCATCCTTAGGTTTTCAAGTCTCATGTTTTTAATTGTATGCCTTCCTTTTCATATCTATTTAGGGTTTGGATCCACCCTTATTTTTTATTGTTCTACTTTGATTAGAGTTTGGACTCATTGTTTCATAACTTTTTTTAGTTTCCTACTCTCCCTCCCTTTGGATTTGGGTTTGAAATTTTATTTCAAAATCTAGCCATTTTTAAATTTTTAATCCCATACTAGATCTAGTTTTATTATTTATTTGTCTTTATGCTTCAATGGAAATTTTATTCTCTCCTTCATGATGATACTATCAACAATTATTGCATTCCTATGTTGATTACTCATGTTATCTTGCCTTGGCTTCCTTGTTAGTGTATGATTTTCACAATGTGTATAAACTTTGAAACCTTAACTAGGATGTGCATTATAATTTTTACATATGTATGTGGTTTTATAGGTATCTTTCATTTACTTGTAGGTGATGTTAGATCATTAGCTATCAATGTACTCTTCTATGTTTTATCATGATATGATATGTTTTTACATATTTATTCTTATTTATATCATTGAATATGGCTAGGGTTATGTACACTAGTGCTCCATTCTTTTAATATTCTAGTTTCCATATCCTTGAGTGCCTTACAGAGTCATCCATATTGTTGTATGGTGCTATTTATTTTGATACTCCCCCCTTCTCCCATTATGTTTTACCTTTGATAACTCTTCATGACATGATGATCCTATTTATATATCCTTTCATATTCCTATTCAAAAGGATTATGTATCATGCTGATTTATCTCCCATGCTCATTCATATCCTTCTCAAGATAGACCTAGTTTTCATGCCCTAACTAATCCACAAAGTTATCATACAATTGGCCATACATTTTAATAGAGGGCTAGGGGACAAAATGTTACATCTTATCAACCAATTTTTCCATCCAATAATTACATCTACCATGCCATCCTAAGTTGATCACAAAAGCTCATGAGGGGTATGGTTTAATTGATCAACTCAAGAATTGTCGATGCAAACTTTAGATAAGTCGTTGTTCCACCTAAATTTACTCTTATAGAGGTAAAGACCATTCTTGAGCCTATTTATTAGAATAACTCTAAATTTCATTTGTGTCACACGAGTTTCATCCTCATATAATGTAGGAGCATCAAGTGTTATTTATTATGGTTGAATATGGATACATTAAGATAAAACAACTTTTTAGATGATAATGGGTATAGTTTAAATATTTTTAACAAAGAGTTTTTGGATAGGATCAAGGTCATTTTTGCCAATTTATTGAAATATTAAAGTCACTATTAATGGGTTTTATAATGTGGTTCATGAGTCTCTTTGTGTTGTTATTAACTAAATAATTGAATATCAATATGATAAATCTATAATTTATTTTGTTTCTTTGTTTATAGTGGGAATTTTCATTTTTGGATTCAAATCAAATTTGAAAATTAGATTTCATGGCCAGCACCTCAAGATTTGAGATCAATAAACTTTCAATAGGCAAAAATTCAATTAACAAAAATTAAGGGTGCAAGATCTTAAAGTGGAAAGAAAATAATGGATTATGACAATTGATAGACCTAATTTTCTACCTTTGGTAATAGATAAAAAATATGGGTCAATTTAGATAAAATATCTAGATCTTTTATCAAGTTGTACCTTATTAATTCAATCCTGATAAACATTTCAAGTGAAAATACTGCTAAAAATTTATAAGATGAATTGTTACATTATATTGAACTAAGAATCATGTAAATAAGCTTTTTATGAAAAAAATTGCATTCCTTAAAAATACACTAAAGGGACTCTACAAATGAATAACATAGATTTAATGTTGTAGAGATTCAAATAGCTTCCACATATGTAAAAATGGAATAAGAAGACAAATGCATCACTTTGTTTTGTACATCTAAATTTAAATTTTAAGAATTTGTGTTGGGTCTATTAAGTGAAAAGATAAGGAGAAAGTCCATGGGTGAATCCTTTAAAGATGCCTTGTATGTAGGAGATTGGTCTTTAGAAAGGCGGCGGAGATGGGGGAATAAATCCAAGACATGAGATAGGTTCAAGTTCCTTGAAACATTTAAAGTAAAATATCATAATTGTGGCAAACAAAGGTCATGTAAAGGAGTGAAAGTCAACAAAAAGGACAGATTAAGACTCATCTATATACAATCCTCTAATAAAGTAATGTTACCAATATTTTTTCTAACTTATTCTAACATTCATTCTAGTGAATTTTCATGGTTAATTGATTCATGTGTTTACTTCTATATGACTCCTCATAAGTAGTGGTGCTTAAAATATGAAAATTATAATAGAGGGGAGATTATTATAGATGACAACACACAATATTACCAATTATTGAAAGGTAAAATAATTATTGTGATGTTGAATCTTTCTAGTGTAATGCACATTTCAGTGTTAGCTAAAAACCTCATCTCTATTTCTAATATAAATGATGATGGCGTTTTAAGAGCTGGCTATGGATATAGCCACCAAGATCTAGAGGCCAAATAGAATTCACAAAGAGAGAGAAGATCAATATGACAAGAATAAATTGTACTCCTATCAATAATACAAATATAATTCAATATACAATGTATGAGAGACCCTTGATTATATAGCCAAGGTGAGACATAAGATTAGACAAGATCATGACAAGTGTCTTAATCCTATGTCATGTGATAAATAACTCATCAGAATATTAAATGACCTGAGAAAAAGTATTAAATGACATGATAAGATCACATGACACCTAATATTTCTAGAAAGATTCCTAAGACCTAAGTAAACTTAACATGTGAAAAGGACCTACTAGGTGAACTAGTTAGGTAGGAAACCTTATTCACACCAACACCCTCCCCTTAAGTGCAACATAGAGAAGAGGAAAATAATGCACATATGATAATGGCTCTTGACTACTAGGCCATGTTAGGTACCCATGTACAAATGCAACCTCTTGCAAATGGAGAAAAGAAGAGAAATCAATGGGATAAAACTCCTCCCAAAATAGATATGAAAGAAAAAATACTCTTAATGAAGAATAAAAAGGAAAAACCCCATACAAGAAAAAAGAAACCCACATAAGAGAGAAGAAGAAGAGATACAATGCAACCCCCCTCAATGTAGTGTCTCTTGCAATGATGGTAGATGCCCGAAAAATGAATACTGAAGATGATCCAAGACTGTCAAACAACTTCCCTCCCCTTAAGAAGAATCAAAACCAAGAATAGATGCAGGATTTCTTCCCATTCCTTAAAGAAAGATTAGGGAGGAATAATGAGGTGTGATGTCATTGAAGCATGCTCAAGTGTCTCCATGTTGATGTTGAAAGTTGAGACACTTGAAACATGTGTTCTAGGCTAGACCGATGAAGAGGAAAATTCAAAATCTCCTAGAAATTGATGTAGAGTAGGGTGGAGGTTTTCAATTCAATTACAATTGAACTAACCTTGCAACTTGAAATACCTAGCTTGGTGCTTTTCTCCCAAAACCTTCAATTCTCCTTGTAGTACTCCAAACAATGATTTTCCACCATATCTTTCAAAGAAGAACTCAAACGCAAAATTGAATCAACATTGCAGATACCCTTTATGCTCATTTGCAACATATCAAAATTGTTGATAGGTTTTTTTTTTAACAACACCCTCTAATTTGTGTTGCTACGCTGCAACTAGGCCTAATTAGGCTTGTTTCACAAAGCAACTTTGGGATTTACAAACTCCAAAATCCTATTCTTCAATTTAGGTTTACTAACATGTCACATGGGGTCTCCTTATGCACATTTTATCAACTGAAATCATCTTTCAATCTTCTATCTACAAAACCCTACTTCTACCTATCTTCCTAAGCCTAATACATTGAGATACTAGGCTAGGGCAACGTCCAACTTGCCCCAAACTCCATACCCTACATCTGAAAACCCTAAAAACATTAAAAGCACCCTAATTACCTCAATTCCACAGATTTTTAGAATTTTCCACCAGTGGAATGGTCTCCTACTTCATGATTTTCCTCTCAAACCCTCAAAACTAGGATTTCTTGACTATTTTTAGTAAATTTCTTCAAACTCACTCAAATCTCAATGATAAAAAATGATACCAAATCCAAAAGGTAATTAATTCATTCCTCCAACAATTCCAACACACCTCAGATCATTTTCAGGTCATACAGGGCCATACAAACTAATGTAGCAACAAGAAACACAAGAAAAATGCAAAAAATAGTGAATTTCTTTATTGTTTGATCACAAAAACATCTCCAGAAGTTTTCCTCAATATTTTCAAGGAATATTTAAACATTTTCAACCATATTCAAATCGTTGCAAACTTCTTTTCAACTACTCGACTTTTCAACTTCCCATACATACCAAAAATGCAAAGTTGCTAATGCAAGTTTTGAAACATTTGCAAAAAGTGACAACTTTTAACACAACCGATCCCACATGACAAAAAACATCACACACTTCATAAAAAACCTAACATCTAACCCATTTTTACATGATGAAAGCTAGGTGCCCCTGCACAATACACCCGGGGAGAACAAAATCTCAAGTTCCACTTGAGATCAGATCATGTACAGTTGTACCATGCTTCTTGATGTCTTCCTCTATCATCTAGGTGGCATCCTCCATTGGAAGGCCTTGCCACTTCACTAGGTACTCATTGTACACCTTGTGCCTTGTCCTTTTAGCTTCCTTTGTATCCAAGATGCATTCAATATTCAATGGATGAATTGGTGGTAAGTCTTTGGCCCAATCTTCATCTGGAACCCCTGATGTACCTACATCTTCACCTGCAATCATAGCTCCTTTAAAAGGATACAAGTCAAAAATATTAAAAATTGGGGAGATAGCAATTCCAGGAGGGAGTTCTATCTCATAGGAATTAGCTCCAAATTTGTGGACCATCCTACATGGCCCAATCTTCTTCATCTGCAACTTTGAATACTTTCCTTTAGGTAGCCTTTCCTTCCTCAAATGAGCTAATACCAAGTCTCCCACTTTGAAATGTACCTCTCTTCTTTTCAAGTCTACATGTTGTTTGTATTTTTCAACACTCTTTTGAAGATTCTCTTTCACTTGTTGATGTATGTCTTTCATGGCTATTGCAAAATCTTCCCCTTCAACACTCCTCTCCATACCACTCAAATACATAAGCTCAAACACTCCCCTTGGCTGCAATCCATATACAATCTCAAATGGGCTTTTTCCAACACTTCTATTCACAGAGTCATTATATGCAAACTCAGCTTGGGGTATGATCAAATCCCATTGGGTTGAATGATCCTTTGTCAAGAATTTCAAGAGATTTCCAAGACTTCTATTGAAAACTTCAGTCTGCCCATCTATTTGGGGATGATAGGCAGAGCTAAAGGTCAAGTTTATTCCCAAATTCTTCCAAAGGGTTCTCCAAAAGTGACCTACAAATTTACTATCATTATCAAAAACAATTGTCAATGGTAATCCATGAATCCTAACCACCTCCTTGGAAAACAACCCTGCAATATATGAGGCATCATTTGTACTTTTACATGGTATGAAATGTGCTATTTTACTAAACCGTTCTACAACAAAAAACACACTATAAAATCCTCTTTGAGTTTTGGGCAACCCCAACACAAAATACATGCTAATGGATTCCCATGGCCTATTTGGAATTGGCAATGGTTGATAAAGACCTACATTTGTGCTACAACCCTTGGATTTTTGACAAACAACACACTTTTCAATTATTTTTTTGACATCACTATGCATCTTAGGCCAATAGTAATACCTTCCTACCTACTGCAAAGTCTTGTCAACACCAAAATGACCCCCTAAGCTGCCACAATTCTTTTCTTTAATCAGATTAGTCCTCATAGAGCATTTGGGAATACATAACTAAGCACCCTTAAAAAGTAAACCCTCTTGAATCAAGAAATCAAAATTCTCTTCATGAAAAGTGCCACTAAACTGACTACATGCAACATATATCTATTTGAAATCATCATCTTCAACATACATAACTTTCAAGGCATCAATTCCAACACTCTGCAACCGAACCTCTTGCACCAACAATGTTCTTCTGCTCAAAGCATCTGCCACCTTGTTTGACTACCCCTTTTTGTGCTTAATGGTGAAGGTGTGGCTTTGTAGGTATTCCACCTACTTCACATGTCTATGGTTGAGTTTGTCTTGGCTGTTTAAGAATTGCAAAGTATGATTTTTAGTAAAAACAACAAATTCTTTAGGAAGGAGATAGTGTCTCCACTTCTTCAATGCTTGCACCATGGAATGCATCTCCAAGTCATAAGATGCATACTTCTTCTTTGCCTCATTGAGCTTCTCACTGACGAAATCAATAAGTCTTCCCTCTTGGCTAAAGACTACTCCATTGCATACCCACTTGCATCACATTCAATTGTGAAAAATTTGTTGAAATCAGGCAAGGCTAGAATAGGTTGTTGTTCTACCCTTTGTTTTAGATATTGAAAGATTTTTTCTGCCTCATCAGACCATACCAACCTTTTCCTTTTATCCCCTTTTATTGTGTCATATGACTAAACTTCTTCACAAATTTCTTATAAAAGCTAGCTAGGTCGTGGAAACTTCTTACCCCACTGACTAATGTAGGAGTAGGCCAACTAAGAATTGCTTCTACCTTAGTAGGATTCATCTTCAAAGAACCTTTTGAGATCACAAATCCAAGATAAACCAACTCCTCTTTCATGAATTCACACTTTTTCAAATTGATCATCAACTTTTCTTCATTCAACCTCTTCAAAACTAGGTCTAAATGTTGCAACTGTTCCTCTTTAGTCTTACTAAAAACAAGTATATCATCCAAATTGACAACCAAAAACTTACCTATGAAAGGTTTCAGAACTTCATTCATTAGTCACATAAAGGTACTTGGTGCATTTGAAAGCCTAAGTGGCATGACAAACCATTCATACAACCCCTCATTTATTTTGAAGGCAGTTTTCCACTCATCCCCCTCTCTAATTCTAATTTGGTGGTAGCCACTTTTGAGGTCAATCTTTGAGAAATAACAAGCCCCTCCTAAATAATCCATCAAATCTTCCATTCTAGGTATGGGGAACCTATACCTTATGGTTATCTTGTTAATTTCCCTTGAGTCGGTGCACATTCTCTAATCATCCCCTTTCTTTGGTGCCAATACATTAGGACCATCACATGGGCTAAGAATTTCCCTTATTAGGCCTTTTTCAAGCAGCTCTTGTATTTGCTTCTTAATCTCTTCATTCTGTTGAGGAGTCATTTTATATGCAGCTTTATTAGGTAGGTTTTCCCCTAGTATGAAGTTTATATGGTGGCTCACATCTCTTATTGGTGGAAAATAACTAGGGAGCTCATCTACTACATTGTCTTTGTACTTGTTCAACAATGTTTAAACCTCTTTAGGCACATCCTCAAGCTTTGTTGTTTTCATGACAAATTTTGGTCTGATAATAATGGCATAACCTTGTCCACCCTCTTCTTTCATAGTTTTCAAGAACTCTTTTTCCCCAACCAACATTATGTTATACCCTACTTGTTTGTCTAGGCCTTCATCTTGCAATGGAGTAAGGGTGAATGAAATCCCATCCTTTTCAATCATATAAGTGTTTTTCTACCCATCATGTTTATCTTTTTTGTCATATTGCCAGGGTCTTCCTAACAATAAATGACAAACATCCATTAGGATGATGTCACACAAGATTTTATCTTTGTACCCTCCTATGTTAAACTCAACCCATGTTTTCTCATTCACTAGGACTTGTTGACCCTTATTCAACCAAGATACCTTGTAGGGAGTGGGGTGTGGGATTCTTTTCATCTTCAAATTTTCAACCATCTCTAAAGAAACCAAATAATTTGTGGAACCAGAATCAACAACCTTACACACCTTACCTTGAGATTTGCAGGTGGTTCTAAACATAGATTTTATTTGTGGAGGCTCTTTCACCACAAGAACTTTGAGTAATGTTCTTCTCACCATCAGGGATTCACCTATTTTTGGAGGAACATGCTGAGATGGAGAGTTAACACTCTCATTATCTTCCTCTTGCACCAATTGTGTTATTCTTTCACCACCATGTGAAGTATAAGGATGCTTATCCGAACATTTCCATGCTTGTGGCCAAACTGATCGCATTGATAACATCTTCCTGAGAATGTATTTGATCCTCTGCCTTTTCCACCAAATATGCCCCTACTATTTGATCTCCTACCTCTTGATTCTGAGCTCTGCTCTTGATGACCACTTGTCTCTCCTTGTGGATTTTGTTATTTTCCTCTTCCTCCAAAGGTTTCTCTACCCCTAAAGCTTCTTCCATTGCCTCTACTTTGTTTCTCCTACCTTCTCTTCAACATTTCTTCTACCTTGAATGCCATTTGAAAGCATTCTTCCATCGTTTTAGGAGTGGTCAGACTTATCTCATCTTGTATGTTGAACCTTAACCCATTTATGTACCTTGCTACTTTTTCCACCTCATCCTCATTATGACATGCTCTAATTCTCAACTTATGAAACTCCTTTGTATAATCCATGACATCCATCTCCTTTTGTTTGATGTTTTATAACCTTCTAAATGTTTGGATTGTATAGTCACCAGGTAGAAATTGGCTCTTGATTTTAGCCACCATTATGTCCCATGAACTAATTTTTTAATTTCTCTTCTTCACCCTCTCTTACTGCACATATTTCCACCAAGTTAAGGCAGGTCCTTTCAACTTTGTTTTGGTAAATTTCACGTTTTGTTCATCTGCTACCTCCTCATACTCAAAATAGTTGTCAAGTGCATCAATCCAACCTAGCATTTATTCACTATCCATCTTCCCACCATACATGAGTAACTCCATATTCAAATTAGGAGTGTCTCCTTTGACAACCTTCAACATCTTAACCATTCTCAATTCATTAGGGTCCAACTCTTCCTCATCTTGGACTCCTCTTTGAGGATTTTCATTCTCACCCTCTTCCTCTTCCTCTTTGTCACTTTGGTCTCCAGTGACCATACCTCTCATTTGATTTGATTCAAGTGTTGTAATTTTGGCTAGGACAGCTTCATGAGACTCCTTTACCTATCTCAACTCCTTGGCATGCTTTTCTTTCAACTCTCTTACTTCTCTAGCCATTACATTGCTTTTAGGAGGCATCTTTACTTCTTTCAAACTTCAAACTTTTCAACTTCAGACCTACCTATGCTCTGATACCAATTGATGCAGAGTGGGGTGGAGGTTTTCAATTCAATCACAAATTAACTAACCTTGCAACTTGAAATCCCTAGCTTGGTGATTTTCTCTCAAAACCTTCAATTATCCTTGTAGTACTCCAAACAATGATTTTCCACCATATCTTTCAAAGAAGAACTCAAACCCAAAATTGAATCACCATTGTAGATACCCTTTATTCTCATTTGCAACATATCAAAAAATTTGATAGGCTTTTTTTGTAACAACACCCTCCAATTTGTGCTGCTACGCTCCAACTAGGCCTAATTAGGCTTGTTTCACAAAGCAACTTTGGGATTTAATAACTCAAAAATACTATTCTTCACTCTAGGTTTACTAAAATTCCACATGGGGTCTTCTAATGCATATTTTATCAATTGAAATCATCTTCCAATATTCTATCTATAAAACCCTACTTCTACCTATCTTCCTAAGCCTAATACATTGAGATATTAGGCTAGGGCAATGTCCAACTTGCCCCAAACTCCATCCCCTGCATTTGAAAACCCTAAAAACATTAAAAGAACCCTAATTAACTCCATTACACTAATTTTTAGAATTTTCCACCAGTGGAATGGTCTCCTATTTCACGATTTTCCTCTCAAACCCTCAAAACTAGGGTTTCTTGACTATTTTTAGTAAATTGCTTCAAACTCACTCAAATCTCAATGAAAAATGATGAGACCAAAGCCAAAAGGTAGTTAATTCACTCCTCCAACAATTAAAATATGCCTCAGATCATTTTTAGGTCATACAGGGCCGTACAAACTGTTGTAGCAACAAGAAACACAAGGAAAGTGCAGAAAACAATGAATTTCTTTATTGTTTGATCACAAATACATCTCCAAAAGTTTTCTTCAATATTTTCAAGGAATATTTAAATATTTTCAACCATATTCAAACGGTTCCAAACTACTTTTCAACTACTTGACTATTCAACTTCCCATACATACCAAAAATACAAAGTTGTTGATGCAACTTTTGCAACATTTGCAAAAAGTGACAACTTTTAACACAACCGACCCCACATGACAAAAAACATCACACATGGTCTAAATAGATCTTATTCTATTAAAAGTAACTCAAATTCACAAAAAACCTAACATCTAACCCCTTTTTACATGATGAAAGCTAGGTGCCCCTACACCACAAATAGATGTAGAACATAGTCCAACGACAAAGATATCTCCTCTAAAGATAAAGAAGCCTCCAATTTTTTTTCAAAAGTATCTACACTCATGTAAAACTAGAAAGAATGATCATGCAGAGAATGAATAAGAGGGCCAAAGTGCTCACTCACAACAACTAAAGAAAGATCATCTTCATCAAAGAGAATATGAAAGTATAATCAATGGTGTCTCCCAAATCTACAATATGAGACTCCACAAACAAGTTTGAAATACATGTCAAGAAGTCATACCAAGTAGCCATATCTAAAAGGAAATGAAGATAATGTTGCAGCAAATCACAAGAAGCTATATTTGTAGCAAGACAAGCACCATCAAAGTTGCATTGATAGATGGAGGAGATGGAATGCATGGCTCAAGAATTGAATCACTGATGAGAACACCCATGTTCAAGTAACCAAAATTCTCCTCAAAATCACATTCCACACTAGAAGTGTGACCATCATCAAAGGGATCAATGTTATCATTAGGAATAGTTTGAAAAAAAGTATAGCCTAGATGCATGATCAACCATCCCAATAGCAATGGCATGTTTCATGCTCTATATTTGCACGTAGGGAAAAAACACAACCATTTTTTTTTAAACATATGAATTAACATTATTCATTACCAAACATGCACACACATGATCACCGAACTATACACATTGATTGATGTTGATTGTGCGACGTCATTGTGAACATGTTGTGCAAGAGTGGGGTGTGGGGAAAACACAATCAGATACACAAAGTCCATCGAGTGGACCCTTAATTAAGAAATAGGTCAGATCTAGAACTAGGTTACACAGGGTTCAATAATTGACCTCTTTAGATAAGACATTAGGTTTACTACTTAGTTTACTTGATGAGATAACTAACATTATTAATTTTTTGTGGTATCATGGATGACCTTCAAAATTAGGATAGTGACATAATAGTTACTCTAATGAATAAATTCTTTTAACAATAAAAAAAATTACTATTTGAAAGGTGGAAATTTTTCGTTGCTTATGGTTTAGAACATAGAACAACAATATTCTACACTTCTCATTCAAGGAAACCCTAGAGATCTCAATCCAATGTAGAATGGGGGAAAGAGATCTTGTAATAGGGTTGTTCTAGGGTCTGATTATAAACTAAAGAGGGGTTCACCACCAAGCTAGGGCTTGGAAAGACTAATGAAATGCAAGACCTCATGCTAAAACCTAATGTGATGCAATACTTCACTAGATCACCTAAAAATGCATGCAAATCAAAATAGAAAGTTGGGAGATCAAAGGTGTGCACTTGGAAATTTGTAGAGGCCTGAATGAATTCTTGAAATTCTAAAAACACTAAATTTAATACTGATTGGGACTCATATGCTAGATTGGGCGATTTAGCCCCAAATTAGGGTTTCTGGGTAGGAACAAAAATTTGGCAGAGATATGTCTGAAACTCTAGAAATCTACAATTTTGATTATATTGGGACTCATACGCCAAAAGTGGTGTATTAGTCTAGTTAGGGTTTTCTGGAAATTCAAAGTCCGATTCTTCTCTTCAATGTTTGCTCTATCCTTTCCACCTAATTTTCGAATTTGAACTCTGATTTGCAACTTGTAGATGTTTCTCAATGATCTCCAATGCAAGGTGATAACTTTGACAACTTTGAACACTTTGACAACTTTATCCAAACTAACTCTTCAATATTTCTTTAACCTAGATATGCAAATCACACACTAAAGAGGGATTTTTTTTGTTTTGTTAGAAGAAATGGGTTTGCCTTGGTCAAACCCTGTTTAGGTAATAAAACCTTGAAATGAAATGAAATAGGAAAAGAGAATGATGAATGAATAAAATATAATGTTGTAACTCAACAAACCCTAGCAATAAAGTGTTGCAAACATGTATGAAGTGGCTCCAATGGATGTAGATCTTGACTCTTGCTTGAATGCTAGCTTGAATCATGAAACCCTACATCACAATTTTTAGCTCAAAAAAAAACATGATGCATGATGACTTTGACATGATGCTTGATACTTGAATTATGCTCTAAAACACTTGCTAATTAGCTCTTGAAGACTCTTGAATGCTCTTGTGAACTCAAATTTTCTATAAGGATGCTCATTCAACTTGCCAAGTGTAAAATGAGTGAAATAACCTTGTATTTATACTTGTTTTTGCCAAATTTCTTGAAATTACAACACTACAAGGCAACATCAGATCTAGGAGAATAAAATACCGCCAAGAGTTTGAATTAATTTTGATTTTGGGACACATGACACTCACACGCCAGAAGTGGCGTATGAGTCCCATTAGGCATTAATTATGGGACATAGTTTCAAAATTATTTAGAATGATGCAAAATCTAGATCGAAGCCCTAAAACCTAGGTGGGACCCATACGCCCAAGGTGGCGTATGAGTCCCAGATCACTAAATCTAGGCCACACAGCCTAAAAACACCTGAATTATGATTGTATGTTGATTTATGTCTGGATTATTCTTGGAAATATGCATTAAATGAGGCTTGTGGATATAAAATAAGGCCAATTAAAGCATAAAGAAGCCCAATTAATAATGAAAACCCTAGATAAGTGTGAAAGTGTGGTACAACACTTTACAACACCTTAAATAAGGTACAATTAGGTCCATTTAGTTCACAAGAGCCCAAGATCTAATGTGAGTGTGTTAAACACATTACAACACTAATTCAAGGCATCATCAAGCTCAGTTTTATAAGGAGGGCCCAAACAAGTGTGAAAATGTCACAGATGAATTTTTTTGACATTACACTATTTATTTCTCACTCGAACATTAGGAATAAGGACATATCGATAATCAATCGTGCCAACACACTTTACATAAGGATGCTATTAAGAATCAACATATAATCTCAAGAACTAATCAACAACACTATTGGTTTTCTCTAGAATTGATAATAGTAATCATATCTAACCACAAATTGTAATGTTAGAAACAATGCTAACTTCACCCAACTCCCTCTAAATACAATATTAGCCTTCTTAAACCTACGTATAATACTAAAGGGTGATAACAAAATAAATCATCAATTCCTCATATAAACATCAAGAGTATGTTTAAATCATTCCCATACAACATAATTACACCATCCTTAAATTGATAACAAGAGAAATTTAAGATCATGGTTTAAGCATTAAAATAATATTTTTATTTTATCATCAAGCGATAGTATTATTTGGAACTCATTAATAGATGTATTATTGTTGACTAATCGATATTTAATTTTTATTAGAACATCATTTAATCCAAATAATATTTCTAGTGGTAAATCCCAAGTTAATTTTAATAATATGATTACTATTTAATCCAGTATTGTTAATAATACTCAATATCCAATTTACATTAATTATTGTTGTTATTTAATCCATATAATAATAATATTATTAACGATAATAATATTATTACTACTGGATTACTATTAATATTCTTTGATTTAGAAGAAAATTATAATACTAAGGCAATTATTATTGCATCACTTGACTATCATTACAATTACTACCTACACATAAAATATTAATACTAGTATTATATTTATCATTAATATTATTAATATAAATGACATTAATTAAAATACATATCAATGTCATAATACTTTTTTTTTAAATAATCTAATCTTAACATTATTCAATATTGACATATTTCCATCACACTTCTATAAATTGACAAGGAATCAATAGTAAGTTTGATTTTAAAATTTTTTTATCAATAGTTTACAATTATATTATTCCCTTTGTTGACCTCGTGATCTAAGTAACTAATGGTTACGGATAATCGCCTTTGAAGCCGAATAAAATTTGCGTTGACATAGCTACCATTCTTGCCATCTGACACGTCATTTCCTCCATTATGACTTCAACAAGATTTCCTACCAAGTGCCCAACCCATTAGATGAATTAGATAATAACATGGCATCCATTTTAAACTATTTAAGGAGGAAAACAACAAATTAAAGTCTCATTAACCACTTTTCATATTGACCTTGAATGAAGAATGAAGGAATTTTAATGATGCCCACGAGACCAAGCAGTCTAAGGGACCCAAAAGACCAACGCTAAAAACTTGTCAAGCTTTTCTCAATGATGACCCTTCTATTATGAATCTTGACCAAAACATTGTTGTCTTGTGAAGCCTTGCTTCCTCAAATAGCTCATTCAGATTACTCACTTTCAAATTGTCTTCAAATTGGATATAAATATCTTCATACATCGCACAAAGAAGGATGAAGTGTCTCTCAATTTCAACCACCCCTTTGGTGCAGAAAATGAAAGTTCTTTTTTCCCATTCCTCCTTGGGTACCTTCCATTTGCCCATCTCACATTGAAGATGATGGGAGTCGATCTTCAACTACACCACTAAAATTTTATCTTTTCCCTTAATTTCCTCTTTCAAGTAAATTTTTTCATCATGCTCCCATTTAAGGTTGAATTCTTTAACATAGAGTGTTTTTTTGCACCCAATCTTATTTTTCCACATGGTAGTCTTGAAATTTTCTAACACAATTTTTTTTATCTCTTTGATAGTGTTAGGACAAACATGTAATTGAATGTCCCACTTGTTTAAACATTTGTTGTTCTACTTCATCTGAGTCTTTTTCCGAAGATTTAACTCTTCCTCAACAACCAAATTAGGCCAGTGATGTGTATCCATGTTATCAACCTTATTTAAATAGCTTAGCAAGTGAATTACTACAGACGCCTCCATTGGAAACATACCCACCTCAGCTGAAAGAATCTCATAGGGGACTGTTGATTTGACCTTGAGACTACTAGTAGTTAAGTGTTTTTGAATTCTTTCCACTTGTCGCCACTTTGGGTCGACATGCTACTTCCCAAAACCTCACAACCATAGAGAACAACTGACACAACTAACAAACCAAAAAGGGATTTCTTGGTTTTCCAATCTCATGACTTTACTTTTCTACACTTATTTTGGAGTAGGAAAGAGGCTCTCCACCCACCCTAAATCTTTTTTGCTCTATAGTTCACCCAACTGAGCCTATTATGAAAATCAATCCCTAAGTACTTGTATTCTTCCACTATCTACAACGCACTTCCCTCAAAGATAAAGTTAAACTGTTGCTTCTTCCTTTTCAAAGAAAAAAACATGACTTTGGTCTTGCTTGTGTTCACTAGCATCCCAACCTCTTGGCAAAAAAGTTCAAGAGCCTTCAAATTCTCTCTCAAACCATGGACAGCTCTTGCAATAGGAATAAGGTCATGTACATATAAAAGTAACTTCACCACATGCCCTGCTAGCTGGATCCATTCCCCTATATAATTGTTTAGTCATTCTTCTAGTTTATAAATATATAAACCAAACAAAGTGGGGAAAGAGGACAATCCTAATTGACCCTAGTGTCACTACCAAAGAACTCAAACATACCCTCTTAAGTTCTAATTTTAGCTCTAACCTATTCATATAGGTTATGGACAACTGCTCTATACACCTTAGGAATCCCAAGCTCCTCAATTCTTCTCCATAGTTTGTCCTTAGGTACAATGTCAAAATATTTTTTGAAATCTACAAAGTGACAAAAGGATTCTCCAACCTAGGTGTCCCAGGCCTTCTCAATGAAGTGCCTAAGAGTGATGCAATGATCAATGGTAGAATGCTTTGACCTAAATCCAACCTACCCCTTCACTCTCTTTCCCTCTTTTTTTAACCCACTTGCTGATTATGTGCTCTACCATTCTCCCAAAAAGCTTTCCAAGAAGAGGATTGACCATAATCATGCGATAATTGAAAGGGTTGTTGATATCATTGCTTTTGAAAAGAGGGATAGTGACACTAGTAGTCCAATCCCTCAAAAAAAGCTCAAGAGCCTTCAAATGCTCTCTCAAACCATGGGTAGTTCTTGCAATAAGAATGTCATCTACACATAAAAGTAATTTCATCACATACCCTGCTAGTTGGATCCCTTCCCCCATATAATTGTTTAGACATTCTTCTAGTTTATCAATATATAAACCAAACAAAGTGGGGGAAAGAGGACAACCCTGCTTGACCCCAATGTCACTATGAAGAACTCATACATACCCTCTTTAGTTCCTATTTTAGCTCTAACGTGTTCATATAGCTTATGGACAGTTTTCTATACACCTTAGGAATTTGAAGCTCTTCCATTCTTCTCCAAATCCCCTAGGTACAGGTCAAAGGGTTTTTAAATCTGAAAGAAACAAAAGGCTTCTCCACCTTGGGTGTAAGCCTTCTCAATAAAGCGCTTAAGAGTGATACAATGATCAATATAGAAGATTTGTCCTACAAAGATTATTTGATGTTACGATTGCTAGAGTTCCTTCCCTAGTGCCTATGCTCTAATCTGAATGTTTGAGTGAACAGGTATTGGGCATCAACTCCACCTGAATTGGCAGGTCTGAGTGAGCCTTAAACCCAATGGTACAGTTGATTGGAGATAACACAACTAGTCCCTCTACCCTAGCCATCATCCTCGAAGAGGATGAGCATCTGGATCGATACCCTATTAGTTCTGTAGTCAGTCCGTGTCGTTTGAAGTTTTTCTTTTTACCCTAGTTGGTGGTTAGGTATTTGTTATGGCATTTGGTTTATTGGATTTGAATTGTTGGATTAAATGCGTTCGATATGTTCATGTAAATAAATAATGATAGTTGGTAAAAAAATGTTAAAATAAAATAAAGTAAGTAAATAATAATAGAAATTTAATAAATGAATAAAAGGTTATAAAATTAATTATATTATCCAAACAATTGAGGGTAAATGATTTTCACCCATTTGAGTGAATAAGTCATCTAATATAACTACAAAGTTTAAATGAAAGTTGCTAATTTGAAATAATAGAAGAAAATATATTAAAAGAAACTTCTTCAGTTAAGAAATTTAATTGTAATTAAAAAACTGATGGTAGTTAGATGGTTAAATAATAATAATAATAAAAATGAAAAGGAAGAAAAAGGAGACCTCTCCCAATTGTTTGAGGAGGAAACTAATTATATTCAGCTGAGAAAAAAAATTGGGAGGGAGTGGGGGGTTCGGCAAAAAAAGAAGTAATTTGAATGCTGGGGATTTTGGAGTGGTTTGGGGGATTCATTCTGTTTTGGGGAGAAAATTCCTGTAAAAACATTGGCCCTTCCATTGCTGATTTGGAAAGGGAGAAAAGTATAAGGATAGGTGAAGGAGGGTATTTGTATAAAATCAAAATTGAGGAAGCGAAGTTACAGGTAAGTCTTCGATCTGTTAATGATTGTGTTGGTTTCACATTTCTCTCCCTCTATGGTAAACATGCAAAACTGAATATAGCTATATTGGATTATGTTCTAATGGTGCAAATCATATGTTGGTATTCGATGCTTTCATGCCTCATTTAAAGGAACATTTAAAATAAATCTGTAGTATTCAATATTCTTCTGTATGTTTGATCAAAGCCTGTGATTTTGGCAAATATATGAACAAGTTCAGACGTCTTCATTGTAGGGTCAAGATTCGATAGAATGCTAAATATATATTGTATCGATTTAACTGTATTTATAAAATTGTTAGGGAATGGCCTTTTATAGGGTAATCGACATTCAGTTAATGAGATTTCTAATACTTTTGTTGAGCCGACATCCTCTAATCGATGAATATGCAATTGTTTAACAATCAACTATGTTTGCGCATAACTTGCTACCCTATGCAAACCTCCGTTACCAATTCTCTGTCACGAGGATTATTCTGTATTATTTTCTAGCCTCACATCTGAAAATAAATTTCAATTCACAACCCCTGGTTGTTTTTTTTATTTTGCCTTTTTAAAGGCTACAAGAAAATCTTGTATCGAGCTCAAGAATCTAGTAGCTCTAAACCCAGATACTTGTAGATCTCCTTCTCGTTTATTGTGAATATTTTGATGAAGTGACTGTAGGAAGGAATTTTTCTGAATCAATCTCCTTTGTTCTTCCTAATTTCTGCATTCTTATAGTGCAAGCCTATTTACCAGATTGTTCCATTTAGCACACCGATTCTCTCCACAAGATCAATGTCGCTGTTGTAATATTATGGAAATGACACACATCTCTAAGAACAATCTCTTAGAACAACTTCTCTTGCAACGATCTTTTCTATTGCAGAATGGTAATCCATAACGAAGCCTGGTAAAATGGTGGTCAAAACACTTAGTTGTAAATTTTCATCTCAATATTCAAGTAAATAGAGTTAAGAGAGCCTCAAATAATGAGAAGAAGTCTTAGTGAATCATCAATCCTTTATAAAAGCATGATTTTGTATTCCCAAAATATGAATAAATTATTATTATGGATTTTATATATTGATGGCACTGAAGTTAGTGACATCTACGCTACTATTGATCAACCTATAAGTTGTGGTTACGATGAGTTGGGGTTAGATTGTATGGTGAAAGAGTTTAGAAGATTTTGGATAATAGCAAATATATATGTATATGTATGTTTATTTATATATCTTGGCATTAAAATTAGTGTACACTTGTAATTATTAAGAGATTTATGGATGAATAAATGAAACAAGATTACAAAAGAAAGATTAAATTAATTACATTTAATTAAAGATGTATAGAGATTGGAATTTAGGATAATAGATTTAATTGTAAAATAAGTATTCTTGATTGAAATAGCATATTTATATCGAATATTAATGTGAGAACCTTATTTACACATATATATACATGTTCACGAGAACCTATATATTTAATGATGTCTAACTAATAAAAAATGAAAGGTCATGTATTACGTTTTGTTAAATTGGTATATTGTGACTTATTTAATGGGATATGCTTAAAAATGATTTAAGGAACAAAGTAGAGTTGTAAAGATGAATTGTTTAATCATCCTATTTTAATGTGCAACATGGTATTTCTATATGTATGTGGGTGTGCATATGTTTTTATATGTATAAATATGTTTGTCACATCATAGTTTGATATTATATATATATGTCTATGAATGCTTGTTTATAAATTATGGTATTGAAAGAAAGGATTAGAGCTGCCTTGTATTTAATTAAGGATGTAGTTAGTAGATTGGAAAATTAATTAGAAATAAAAGAGAATTGATTCTATTATATGTAGAGAAAGAAGAATTTGTTAAGTAAATGAAATAGAGTAGAAATTTAATGATTGCTGATTTCTTTATAACTGTTTAATAACAAATTATTTGTTGAGCATTGGGTAATGTGAAAATTATGTCTCCCAAGGATGTATCGATGTTGATTTTAGCGTTGAGTATGGTGTTGATGTTGGATTGGCTTCTTTCATTGTATTCTATGTAGATATGGTGAAGTGGGATGTTTTGACGAATGTTTAAAAGGGGGGAGTCCTTTGTGTTTAATGGAGTTGTAAGTCTTCCAGGGGCTTGGGGGAATATGATATTGGTTGAAATGTTATGATTGAGACCTAATTTGGTTGATACTATACTTGTGGTGTGTTGTTGTGGGTCCCTAGCCATGCACTCCTTATTGTAATCACTGTTATGTTGAGAATGAGATGGTCCATACCTTGCTTAGGATTTGTGCTTGTGGTTTTTTCATTTCTGGTGCATGATGGCTTTACCTTATTGATTTTATTGGGTCTCCTATTTGTAGACTAGTATTCCCTTGCTTGCTCTTTTCCTTGATATGTGATATCCTCTGGAAGCAATGTATGATCTTATGTATTGGTTAAGTTGTTTCGGTGTCTGATGTCCTTTGTTAGCCTTGTTATGTCAGTTGTGTTCGCCTTGTTGTTGTTGTTGTGGGACCAGGGGATTATCTCCTAGCATGGGGGGTGAACCTTTGGGTTCCACATGGTCAGGTGGAATGTTCCTATCTCTCCATTGGGTTTCCCTGTTGTCGATCGTTCGTGTGGCGGCTACTCTTGGTGATCTAGACTTCTGCATTTATTCTTGTTCAAGTGGAATATCTACTTGTACTTGCATGGGATTGTAAACGATTGTAATATACATTATATTTTTGATGTCCTGTCCTCTTATGTATTTGAAAAAAAATGGTTGTATGATTTGTAATGTTGTAATGCTATAATTCCTTGATGAACTCTCTCTAGTAGTGAGCATTGTTAATGATGCCCTTTGTTTATGTTAGTTAATTAAGTGATCTTTGATATTGCTATATTGATGTCATGTTATGGTTATTTCATATTAGTTGTTCGATTAAATGAGATGGATTAAATGGAAATTTCATACTGTTAAATTAATCTAGGTAATGAGATGATAGTTATGATTTACTTTTCTTGTTAGTATGGTTTATGGGATTCTAGTAGTGTAGTCACTGACCTTAGAGGACTTAAGTAGAATACAAATTAATGTTTCATTTGCAATCGTGTGAATGTTGCACTTTTAGAAAAAAATTATTTTGTTTTTAGGTGTGTAGTGTGTGTCTTCTAGGGTTTCGTGGCGGGGTGTTACAACAGATTGCCCAAATAAAAAAAAAATTAGATATTTTTTTTAGAGCAGTAAGCTAAAAAAATGTCTTTGCTTTTATCATTTCTTTTCTTGTAGAATTTTATTTGAAACAAGATAACCCTGACATTCATACTACAACATTTTAATTAAAATATAGTGAGATGTTTATACTATACTTAAAAAAGAAACATGAAACTCATACATCTTAACATTTTATTTTGATCTTTCCTTCATTGTATCTGATAACAAAATAACCCCAGTAAATGACAAAATATAGCTATATCTCAGGTTCTAATAATATAGTCCATAGTCATCTATTCTATTTCTCTTTCTAGAAAACTTTATATTTCCATTTCAACTAAATTTATATAAATCAGTTTCATACAACTATTTTTCTTAAAAAATATGCATGTTTCATTTATATTAAAGAACATATTCATTTGTCAAGTATAAAACATTATTTTTATCATTTCATTGAAAAGGAATTTTAAAACAATAGTTATATATAATGGAAAGGTGGAATGAATATTCTCCTTACAGTTACACACGTAAGTTACACACCTATAAGAGGCTTCACACACATTTTACAACAATAATACAAGTTGATACTATACTTGTGGTGTGTTGTTGTGGGTCCCTAGCCATGCACTCCTTATTGTAATCACTGTTATGTTGAGAATGAGATGGTCCATACCTTGCTTAGGATTTGTGCTTGTGGTTTTTTCATTTCTGGTGCATGATGGCTTTACCTTATTGATTTTATTGGGTCTCCTATTTGTAGACTAGTATTCCCTTGCTTGCTCTTTTCCTTGATATGTGATATCCTCTGGAAGCAATGTATGATCTTATGTATTGGTTAAGTTGTTTCGGTGTCTGATGTCCTTTGTTAGCCTTGTTATGTCAGTTGTGTTCGCCTTGTTGTTGTTGTTGTGGGACCAGGGGATTATCTCCTAGCATGGGGGGTGAACCTTTGGGTTCCACATGGTCAGGTGGAATGTTCCTATCTCTCCATTGGGTTTCCCTGTTGTCGATCGTTCGTGTGGCGGCTACTCTTGGTGATCTAGACTTCTGCATTTATTCTTGTTCAAGTGGAATATCTACTTGTACTTGCATGGGATTGTAAACGATTGTAATATACATTATATTTTTGATGTCCTGTCCTCTTATGTATTTGAAAAAAAATGGTTGTATGATTTGTAATGTTGTAATGCTATAATTCCTTGATGAACTCTCTCTAGTAGTGAGCATTGTTAATGATGCCCTTTGTTTATGTTAGTTAATTAAGTGATCTTTGATATTGCTATATTGATGTCATGTTATGGTTATTTCATATTAGTTGTTCGATTAAATGAGATGGATTAAATGGAAATTTCATACTGTTAAATTAATCTAGGTAATGAGATGATAGTTATGATTTACTTTTCTTGTTAGTATGGTTTATGGGATTCTAGTAGTGTAGTCACTGACCTTAGAGGACTTAAGTAGAATACAAATTAATGTTTCATTTGCAATCGTGTGAATGTTGCACTTTTAGAAAAAAATTATTTTGTTTTTAGGTGTGTAGTGTGTGTCTTCTAGGGTTTCGTGGCGGGGTGTTACAACAGATTGCCCAAATAAAAAAAAAATTAGATATTTTTTTTAGAGCAGTAAGCTAAAAAAATGTCTTTGCTTTTATCATTTCTTTTCTTGTAGAATTTTATTTGAAACAAGATAACCCTGACATTCATACTACAACATTTTAATTAAAATATAGTGAGATGTTTATACTATACTTAAAAAAGAAACATGAAACTCATACATCTTAACATTTTATTTTGATCTTTCCTTCATTGTATCTGATAACAAAATAACCCCAGTAAATGACAAAATATAGCTATATCTCAGGTTCTAATAATATAGTCCATAGTCATCTATTCTATTTCTCTTTCTAGAAAACTTTATATTTCCATTTCAACTAAATTTATATAAATCAGTTTCATACAACTATTTTTCTTAAAAAATATGCATGTTTCATTTATATTAAAGAACATATTCATTTGTCAAGTATAAAACATTATTTTTATCATTTCATTGAAAAGGAATTTTAAAACAATAGTTATATATAATGGAAAGGTGGAATGAATATTCTCCTTACAGTTACACACGTAAGTTACACACCTATAAGAGGCTTCACACACATTTTACAACAATAATACAATAATTAAATACAATTCACCCAACAAAGCAGTTAACATTTGAAATGACAATACTAATAGTATTCGTAAAGGAATGCAGATACTCCCAAATCTGTAAGCTTCCTCACGTTTGCAAACCTACACAAGATAAAAAAAAAAAGGCCAATGGGGTGCTCACCACCCAACCATTGGATGCAAAAGCCAACCACCCCCGAGCTAGGAGGTCTTCAAAGGAACCAGGTCACATTCAAACACATCATACATTAAACATTAATACACTCACAGATGAATAACACACAAAATCAATGGTTGAATCACACACATTGAATCTCTCAAGATTCATAAGGGGGAGATTATGTGACATCTCTACCCAATGGAGAAGAACATATGAAATTCATAAATAGTTTCAAAACCTCTCTTACCCATGCTCCACCTTCTCAAAGGGTGGAGCTTTCCCATGGGAGGTTCTCCCTCTCTCAACTCCACACTTGGAGAGCTCTCATAAAATGAGAGAGAAATCTCCATAACAACCAATCCCAAATTTAAACCATACAACAAGGACAAGAAACATTACAAGCAAATACACAACTATCATTACAACTATTTAACCAATTTCATACAAAAACAAATGCAAAGAGCTTGAATCGTACCTTTCAAGCTTTCCAAGGAAGAGATTTGAAAAAGAGCTCCAAGCCTTCCAACTCCTTCCCAAAATCCTTTGCACCCATTTGAATAAGCTTATCTTGCTCCCTAGTGAGTTGCATAACAAAATCCTCAAAGGAAGGCATCTTAACTCACTCCCAAAGGTATTCTTTGTCGCATATAAAGTAGACACAAACACTGAATATTTAGGTCCTAGCTTTGAAAGAACACTTAGCACCAATTTTGTGTATTTGATTTTTCAATTTTATAATCCTTTAATTGTGTTCTTAGTGACTTGAATTCGGTGATGAAGTCTTCTATGTTGTCAAAATTATATGGATTAAGACATTAATTCATTCTCCAACAAATGTCCTTAAATTTTTATCTATTTTCCAAAACAATTTTGACAATGTACTCCACATAGCCATGGGAGTATCCAAGTCCTCAACGTGAAACAAATCTAGAGAGACATACAAGCACAAATATCCAGTGACTTTTTCACAATTATTCAACCACTTATTCTTTTTAGCTTCATCATCAAGCCCATGAACTATCCTATACAATCTCTTAACTCTTAGTTATTTTTCATTTCAGATTTCCATTTAGGATAGTTTTAAGGTGTTAGATGTGGAACTGAAGATTGCTCTATGATGAAACAAGAAGGAAAGAACACAAATCAAGAGTAATGCAACCACAACCACAAAAAGAACCCCTAGTAATATATGAGCTTGGCACTTTAAATGATTAATGCGATTGCAAATGCCACTTTATAAAAACAACGAAGTGATCTTGATATTGGTACATGCAAATGCCAAATTTGGCCACACAATCAATGTATAATTTATGTTACAAAATGAGATCAATATGATCACACCGTTGCAAAGTACACAAAAAATATGCACTTTCAAAAAAATTGCACCCAAAAATGTTACCATAGGAGTGAGAATGGAGCCCCAAAACTTACTAAAATAAGAACGACTTAGCAACACCTGTGAGAAACTATAATTTATGGAAAATCCAAACACCGAAATCAAAATATGTTTGCAACATTCCAAAGAGCGTGAAATTTTGCCCCAAATAAAAAAATTACTTGAAAAATGAAGGTCTTGAGCCCGAGTTATGAGCATTTAAAGATCAAGTGCAAGAATCAAAACTCCATTGGAGAGGGGGTCAAATTTTTAAAAGTCACATTCCACCAAATTTGGCGAAATTGTCACCAAATTTAGCAGTCTGGAAAGTTTATAAGTTCACCAAATAGTTTTAAAAACTCAACTAAATAAAACAAACCTCTAAAAAAATATAGACCTTTGCTATATTTAGCAATCCACCAAATAAACTGCCAGATATGGTGAATGTGTAGAAATCTGAGAGTTACACCAAAAAATTCCAAACTTTGGGGACTTGTATTGCAGAGATTTTTTGTTTTTGAAATTTTATTTTATTTTTAAATGGGGGGCCATGTGGGGCCTCACCCCATACCTCTATTAAGAGGATAAGCCCTTTATAGGGCTCGCGGCCCAAAGGGGGTCCACAACCCTTTTATGGTTGTGGCCTCCTTAATAAGGGGCATGTCCTTTGGTATATTGTGCAAGGTACCTTTTGTACCCTACACATGTGTTTTTTTAAAATGATTTTTAAAACAAAAAATTTCCTAAAAAGTATAATCGAAAATATTCTTTTTTTTAATAATTTTTTTTTTAGTCTGAACATTTTTTTTTCAATGACTGTACCCTATATTTGTTGACCTGCAATGACCATACGATTTTTTGAACAGACGAGGAGGAGAAATTTTTCTTGATGGCTTCAAGCAAAAGTGTTTAATTTTTATGAATTGGTAGTTGATTTTGGGGTTTTTGGGTCTTTTGGACATGATGGAAGAGTTGGATTTGATCCAAAATTGCAACTATCCCCCGGATCTAGCAACCACTCTTTAGCTTCAAACCCTCATAGATATGACCTCATATGTTTGATTTGGACGAAACAAAAGACAAAACTTTCTTGAACACCCTGAACTCAATTGTGAGCTCAAATTTTCACTAACAAGCTCCAAAACGAACCTGAAATACAAAGCCACAAAGAGGAACCCCCCTTAGAATCTAGTATTTTTATCAAGTTATTTTGATTCTCCAAATCATCATACGAAGCAAGAGAAGAGCATACTCAACTTTTCAAGATCTACCAAGATCTCTCCAAAAGGACTAACCAAAGACACCCTACTTGCTTGGATACCATGTAAGAGTTGGCTATGGAGATAGCCACCAAGATCTAGAGGTCAAATGGAAAGAACAAATAGAGAAGATTAATATGATAAGAATAAATTGTATTCCTACCAATAATACAAATAGAATTCAATATACCATGTATGAGAGACCCTTGGTTATATAGCTAAGGTGAGACACAAGATTAGATAGGATCGTGACAAGTGCCTTAATCCTATGTCATGTGACAAGTAACTCATCAAATATTAAATGACCAAGGAAAAAGTATTAAATGAAATGATAAGATCTCATGACACCTAATACTTCTAGAAAGATTCCTACATGTGAATAGGACCTACTAGGTGAACTAGTTAGGTAGGAAACCTTATTCACACCAACAAGTGTGTCAATTACTTTTGATAAATATGGTTGTAAAATGTTGAGGGATTTAGTTTTGCAAAACTACTCACATATTGTGTAAATTTTTCATGGCTCTTACAAATATAACTATTGAAAACTTAATGTTCTAATTATAAAATGGTCATATAGGAGAGAAGGGTTTGAAAAATCTACAAATAAATATATGGTTGAGATGCTTATAATTGATTATTCTCTTGACTTTAATTTATCTAAGCAATGTGTGTAGAAAATAAAATAGATTTTTTTTGCAGCACTAAAACAATTGAGCTTTTAGAGCTGAAACATAATGATGTTTTTTATCCAATGGATCTATTGGAAATTTTCTTTCTTATGTTTGCTTCATAGATGATTTTTCTAGAACTTGGCTTACTTCATAAAGCACAAATATAATTTTTTTAACAAGTTTTAAAAACTTCAATTACTTTTTGAAAATCAAAATGATAAGAAGATTAAAGTTTTGAAAATTGATAAATGTTGATAAATGGGTAAACTACTATACTAAAAATGTGTCCACTTAGCATGAAATTTTGACTAATCAGCTTAAGTATCTTATGATTAACCTTGAGGTTAATGTAAAGATGTTTAGATCATAAAATCAAAAGTCAAAAAATACAAAATAAAACTCATAACACCGAATATATGTGGAGAAAGCCTTTCAAAAAACTCCACCATCAAAGATCTAAGAAAATTTTATATTAACCCAAAAATAATGTTATATCAATGCATTCAACTATATTCCTTCCATCTAACAACATTCTAACATCATAATAGTGCTCAATTTGAAAAAAGACCCATAAAACAACTATCCAAGGTATTCAATTTATAGAGAATTGGAGAGGGAAAACTACGAATGGTTTTCTATACTAAAACTATCAAAACCCATGGTATAGAAAAATTCAATGCTCCCCATGACCAATCAGTCAATGCTTCATGAATAGCAATCATTATCATTAGCAACTTTGACCCATGTGAATAGTAGGCACACATTCTCAAGTATGGTGCTCCAAAATGGAGTGGCCAATCGATGTGGCCTCCACTTGACATACAAAAATGTTTCAACCCCAAAACATTTAAAATCAAAAAGTGGTCTAAATAAATAAAGCAATTTATAACTACCATCATCATAAGTAAAATCCTTCATAAATGCCTCTAAAACTAATATTTCAAGTTAGAAAGAGAAAAATAATTAAATAATTTCTCTCCACCGCCTAAATGGATATCCACATATTCCCAAGATGTTAGAGATATAACATTAGACATGGGATTGCAAGTTTAATATCACCTTAACCCAAAAATTCTCCCACTTGATTTTTAGCATTGCAATGAAATAAATAGGAGACATAAAATTAATCAAATAAAAAGTTAGGGCCCATGACCTTTCTACACTAGGAAAACTTAATTATGCTCACTAATTTTGTAAGTGAATTTGTAAAATTATCTCGAATGTCAACATTTTGAACATCGATATACTTTGGACAAGTATAGTACTTGGGGTTCCTAACCAAATAAATAGTACTCGTATTATCACAATTGGTCTAAATTGTTGGAAATAATGTATAACTTGCAGCAATATGAACTTAAATATGTGGTTGAAAATCTGAAATTATATTTTCAAGATAACCATACCAAGATTAAGTGATTGATAATTGCAACAATGAAATAAAAATCTGCAATACCACAAGTCATCAATACAAGTGACACAAGATATGTGTGGAGAAACCCTTTTGGGAAAAAAATACACTCCCAAAGAGATCCAATGTTTGTATTAATCTTCAAGGAAGTAAATCAATACAACAGTCCTCTCTACAATTCGACAACACTTCATCGTCTTAACAACTTGCAAAGAACTCATTCTAAACCACCATCCAAAGGCTCCAATAAATAGAAGTTTGTGGGAGAGAATACCACAAATGGTATCCCAAAACAACAAGCACAACCACATAGAAAAACCCACGCCCTCTTAGTGGACAACCCATAAACATGGAATAAAATATTCAATAATCACATGGCCTTCACATGAGCACCTAACCTACAACCAATCAAATTGAGTCAAACCTAAGTGCTCCATAAGTCTCTAATGACTACATGCAAGCTCATCCATCTCCATGCAAACATCAACAACCAACCATGCAAAAGTATGCAAAACATGCAAATAACATGCAAGGACATGCACATTCAAGTGGTCCCAACCTAGAAAGTTGGACGCCTGAGAAGAATATTCTCCCGGGATGCCTTGTAATCGCCACCATGAAGGGTCCACCTCTTTGAATGCAATTAAAATTTATCATAGAAAAATAAATAATAAATATTTTGTCCCTCATGTCCTCAAGAACACTTTCCAAAGAACATGGAGTCCCTCGTGTCCTCAAGAACACTTTTCAAAGAACGTGGAGACACATAAATCAACTTAGGATAGCAATTCTAATGTCACCTATCCTAACATTCTTCCATTTGACATTATACATTGCAATTACATCCATGAGATACAAATAAAACATGTAATCAAGCACAATGATCAAGGCCCATGGCCTTCCTGCACCAAGAGAACTTATCTATGGTCATTGGCTTCATGAGAGAATCTACAACATTGTCTAAAGTGTCAACCTTCTCAATCAAAACCTTACCATTCTCTACCATTTCTCGCACAAAGTGATACTGAACATCAACATGTTTAGTGCGAGCATGATACATAGTATTTTTAGCTAAACATATGCCACTCTGACTATCACATCCAATCCGCATTGTCCCACAATCAAAACCAATGTCATCACCAAGTCTTTGTAACCAAACCCAATGCCAATGACCAAGAGAACTTATCTATGGTCACTGGCTTCATGAGAGAATCTACAACATTGTCTAAAGTGTCAACCTTCTCAATCAAAACCTTACCATTCTCTACCATTTATCGCACAAAGTGATACTGAACATCAACATGTTTAGTGCGAGCATGATACATAGGATTTTTAGCTAAACATATGCCACTCTGACTATCACATCCAATCCGCATTGTCCCGCAATCAAAACCAATGTCATCACCAAGTCTTTGTAACCAAACCTCCTCCTTAGAAGCATGTGTAGCTGCCATATACTCTGCTTCAGTGGTGCATAATGCAACTGTAGGTTGCCTCTTACTCATCCAACTCACTACACCTCCAAATAAAGTAAAAACATAGCTACTATTGGAACTTCAACTATCCAAGTCACCTGCCCAATCTACATCAACTAAACCCTATATGTCCAATGAATTATCCACATCATCAATACAATGATAAACCAAACAGTAATCAAAAGTACCACGCAAATATTTAAACACCCTCTTAACAAAAGTCCAATGCTCTTTACTAGGGTTAGACATAAACCTACTCAAAAATCCCACTGCTTGGGCTATATCTACTCTAGTGCAAACCGTTGCATACATTAAACTGCCGACGAAACTAGCATAAGGAATGTTAGCAACATCATCATCAAAATTAGGACACACGTCTAAACTCAACTTAGTACCAATTGGAAATGGAGTATTTACTGGTTTATAGTCATGAATATTAAACCTTTACAAAATAGTATCAACATACTTACTCTGACTTAACCAAAGCTTTATGTGAACCCAATTCCTACTGATCTCCATCCCAAGAATATATTTTTCAACCCCCAAATGCTAAGTCTTAAGCTCCTTAATCATCACCTTGTTGTTACCCATAAACATGTCATCAACATATAAGACAATGATTAGAATTTGATCATCAATAACCTTAATGTAAACACAATGATCACTTACTTCTAAAAAAACCCAACTTCAATGCAAAGGCATCAAAATTTTGGTACCACATCTTGGGAGACTGTTTCAAACCATATAAAGATCTCTTTAACTTGCAAACCAAGTGTTCTTTTCCTTTCATAACAAAACCATTAGGTTGTCACATATAAATTTCTTCCTCAAGATCCTCATGCAAGAAAGTAGTTTTAACATCCATTTGATCTATTTCAAAATCATAAGTAGCAACAATAGATAATATGAATCTAATAGAAGTTAACTTAGCAATAGGAGAGAAAATTTTACTGAAATCAACTCCCTCTCTTTGGGGGTAGTCCTTGGCCACCAATCTAGCCTTGTATAGTTCTAACTGACCATCTTATCCAAATTTGTTTTTAAACATCCACTTGCAACCAATGGGATTTCTTCCTTTGGGAAAAATCACAAGATCCCAGGTATGACAACTATCCAGAGCCATCATCTCCTCATGCATGGCTTGCATCCAAGACTCACTTTCTTCTGAAGAAAATACTCTTTATAGGATCTAGGTTCAATGTTAGTACTCAACAAAGAAAATACACAATGGAAAATAGGTGGGCTACACATGTCAACTGGATTATGTTGCCTTGTGGATCTTCTCAAGGTAGGAGTAAGGGGATCTTGGTACTCTTCTTCTTCTTCTTGCTCATCCTACACATCATCTAAACTTTCTGAACTCTTTGAACCCTCTTCTTCTTCTCCATCCTCAAATCCATCTAGTTGTTCTTCCACATGTGCATCTTCCTACTTCTCAATCTTTGTCTCGAAGTGCATTATTTCTATCTTATCTTTCTCCTTTGGTTGTTCTTCACCCGAGTAAGCTCTAAAGTCCTTGAAAATTACATACTGAGAGAAAACCATTTTATGGGTTAGTGGATTCCAAAGCTTATAACCTTTTACATTCTCAATGAAACCAATAAAGATGCATTTTTGTGCTTTTAGATACAAATTAGAATACTTCTCTTGAGGCACATGAATAAAATCCTCACAACCAAAGACCCTTAAATGTGAAACAAAAGGTTTTCTACCTATCCACACTTCATAAGGAGTTTTATCAACACGAGTTGAATAAGGAGATCTATTAACCAAATAACATGCAATACTTATAGCTTCTGCCCAAAAGAATCTATCAAGCTTAGCACCACTCAACATGCTCCTAACTCTTTCCATTATGGTTCGGTTCATTCTTTCTATTACCCCATTTTATTGAGGTGTATAAGGTGTAGTATTTTTCTAAAAAATACCTACATGCTTACATAACTCATCAAATTCCCTAGAACAATATTCACCCCCATTGTGAGATCTCAACACCCTTATCTTATAATCCGCTTGCTTCTCAACTAAGGCTTTAAATTCCTTAAACTTAGTGAAAATTTTAGATTTTGCATGCATAAAATAAATCCAAGTGTATCTTGACACATCATCAATGAAACTAACATAATAATGAAATTTTCCAAAAGATTCAACATCCACTAGTCCAAACACATCTGAATGAATGATCTCTAATAATCTCTTAGCTTTATTATTCTCATTAGGAAATGATAATCTATTTTTTTTACCAAACACATAATGCTCACAAAAATAATTTTTACCAACAGAATAATCAGAAAGACCGTCAACCAAATTTTTATTCAAAATAGTCTTAAGACCTTTTTCACTTATGTGACCCAATCTATGGTGCCACTACAAACATGCATTTTTAGTGCCAATTACATTGGAAGAGTCACAAAAATTGGAGGCATTAAGCCTAAATAAAGTCCCTATCTAAGATCCTTTAACAATCACCAAACTCCCTCTTACTAACTTGCAACTAGACTTGTCAAATGTCATATGCATTCCATAATCGTTCAACTTGGATACTAAAATTAAATTTTTGGCAGTTCTTGGAATATTTAAAACATGATCAAGAGTTTTAACCCTCCCATCACTGAAACACAACTAAATACCTTTCCCTTACCAAAAATATTCTTCATGTTGTCATCACAAAGGAAAACTTCTCCCCCATCATAAGTTGAATATGAAGTAAACCACTCCTTGTGAGGAGTCATATGGTAGGAGCAACCTGAATCAATTAGTCAAGCATCATTACTAATAGTATTAGCAGAAATAAACAAAGCATCAGAATCACCATCTTTAGAGGAATTTTATGTGGAATCATCTGAACTCTTTTTCTTGTTCCTACACTCCTTTTTTACATGCCCTCTTTTACCATAATTCCAACACTTTACTCTGCTCTTCCCGAGGGTTTTAGAACATACTTTAGACTTGTATCTCTTCTTGTCCCCTTTAGGCCCTCCCTTTTCGTTGGACCTTCCTTGTACATACAGGGCATCTTGGGAGCCTACATTCATGGAATTTCTCCTCATCTCTTCTGAAAGAAATATTGCAACGAGACTATCCATCTTCGGTTTTGTACCACCACCACTTATGGAAACAATTAGATTTTCCCAAGATTCACGTAAAGAGCAAAGCAACAAAATATGTTTATCTTCTACTAGCCCTGCCCTGTATTGTCTTTGATCATAATCCTCTGTTGTTAGTCATGAATGAACTGTCTGCTATGGGACCATTTCCTTTCCTGTTTGAGATTATGTGGAACTCCCATCCAAATTTTAGTTATAAGGTTGTTGAATGGTGGAATATCCATGTACATGGCTCCCCCATTTTTAGGATTTTTAACAAGCTAAAGCATGTCAAAAATATGGTGAAGGGTTGGAATAAGAGGGTTTTTGGGGATGTCTTCTAGAAAAAAAAGGTCTTAGGGGATAAGTTGAAGGTCATACAAAAAAAATGGAAGAGGGGAATGTTAGCCTATTGACCTGTAACTAGGAAAAAGAGGGTCGATTAGAATGAGGAGAAATTTTAAAGGAGGAGATTCTAGAAACAAAAATATAGAGTCCAATGGCTGTAGGAGGGAGACAAAAATACCTCTTTTTTCATGTTTCGACCCTTAAACACAAGAAAAGGAATCAAATAACTCAACTTCAAAATGAGCAGGGGGTCATGGTCAGCACACGCACCCAGATTGGGCTTTTGGCATCTGGTTACTTTCAAAGGGCTTATCTGGCTCCTGTTGATGCTCCCAATTTTGCTATGGACAAATTGCTACTAGACCCTCTCCCTACCACCCTAACCCAAGATGATAATAATAGTATCCTTAGTGTTGTCACTCCCAAGGAAGTCTGAAAGATTATTTTCAGTATGGGTTCCTATAAGGCGTCTGGTCCAGATGGGTTCGCCACAACTTTCTTCTAGATATTTTGGAATATTGTTGAGGGGGACCGGGTCCTGGTAGCCAAGGATTTCTTCAAATCTGGTAAGATCCTCAAATAGTTGAACCACACCTTTATTGCCCTGGTTCCCAAAGTTATTGAACCCCAGTCTATGATTGAATTTCGGCCCATTAGCCTCTACAATACCATCTATAAGATCTTCTCTAAATTTTTGGTAAACCATTTGAAACCCTTTCTCGAAAAAATGATTAGCCCTACCCAAAAAGGTTTTGTTTCGGGTCGTCATATCTTGGACACTACCATAACCACCCATGAAATTTTACGCTCCATTGATAGATGTAACAATGTCAGTATGGCCTTCAAACTAGATATTTCAAAAGCATATATGATAAGGTGTTATGGGACTTTATTCCCAAAGTCCTATCTAATTTTGGCTTTGACTAGATGGTGATTAACCTATTAATGGAATGCATTACCAATGTGAGGTACTTTGTATTGGTTAATGGGGTCCCCTTTGGATTCTTCAATGTTGGGAGGGGTATTAGATAGGGTGACCCACTCTTGTCCTATTTGTTTATTATGGTCGTAGATGTGTTGAGAAAGAACATATCCGAACTATTGTTAGATGGCTCCATAAAGGGGGTTAAACTTGCTACTTCGTTGGAACCTGCTGTTATCCAATAGTTCATTGATGATACCATACTCTTCAGGAAAGATTCTTTGATTGAAGCTACTAAATGAAAGAGTTTCCTTAGTAATTATGATGCTTTCTCTAGTCAATGTGTAAATTACAATAAAAGCATGATTTACTTCTTCAACAACACTCTTGCTCTCCAAGCTTGGGTGGTTGTTGTTCTAGGTTGTGTGAGTGGCTCTCTCCCTTCGGTGTATCTAGGGCTACCCCTTACTGTCAAGGAAGTCACTCCTACCTTTTGGAGCACAATTTTAGAAAGGATTCAAATGAAGTTGGTGGGGTGGAAAGGCTCCATTCTCAGCCATGTTGGCAAGCTACAACTTTTGACTGCTGCCATTCAAGGGATCCCTATCTACTTCCTTTCTATCTTTAAAATCCCCAGATATATAGCAAAGAAGTTCAAAAAAATCCAAAGGAAATTCTTATGGTCTGGGACAAAGGAGAAGAAGTTTGCTTTGGTGAGCTAGGACAAAGTTTGTTTGCCTAAATCCTGTGGTGGGCTTGGAATCAGGAATGTTCAATGTACCAACAAAGCCTTGCTTGCAAAGGTTGGTTGGGACCAATTAAGGAATAAAAATGACTATTACAATAGACCCATGATTAAATTACTCTCTATTGATAACCCTACTGGTTCTCTAGCACATAATAACATTTGCAGAATGCAAGGGCTGCTCAGGTCTGGGATGAAATGGAAACTAGGGAATGGTAATCACATCAGATTTTGGGAGGACCCTTGGCTGCTTGACTCCCCCCATCGCACTCTAATTTTAGGAACCTTATGAGACCTGTGCAACTTTTCTTTGGTATGTATATAAGTGACTACTTGCTTGGTCAGCCGGGTGCTAGGTGTTGGAAATATTTGGTTCTTTGCTACCCCATGTCCACTGAGTTGTTAAATCTAGCTAAGTCTTTGCAAGAATTGCTCTCCTTGACTAGATTACCTCTATCCAACATTGAGGATGAATTCTACTCGATCAAAGATCGACAGGGAAATCTCTTTGTCAAAACAACTTTCAATCTGCTATCAGTTCAAGGTGATGATAACAGACCCTGGAGACAAACTGAAATAGGCATATGATTCCTAAAATCAATTTCTTCTAGTGGACGACTTATCATAATAAGATCCTAACTCAGGATAACCTGAGGAAAAGGGGATTTCATATCTCGAATAGGTGTTTGTTATGTAAAAGAAATAAGAGTTTGTTGATCATTTATTATTGCATTGTTTGTTTGCTGTTGGTGTCTGGGAGCTAGCCTTTGAAAAGATGAGGACCCACTGGACTATGTGTAGGCACATCAAATATTTCATTTTGGGTTGGTCTAGTCCCTTTCAACATCCTATCCCTAGAGAGATTTGGAACCAAGTCCCCCCAATCATCTATTGGTGCTTGTGGAAAGAGAGGAATAATCAGATATTCAGGAATATTGAGATGAGTCCTAAGGAGGGTTTTGGAATAGGGCTAAGGCTTATTTCTTAAAATGTGTCAATTTACATTCGAAAAACCTCAGACAAAGCTCCTACTGAGTGGGAGATCAAAATGACTAAAGCTTGGAACATGAATTTGGAGATCAACTACTTTGACAACTCTAAGGCCCAGGCTAGACGAGACACGGTTTGGAAACCCCTCAATTGGGGGTGGCACAAACTCAATTTTGATGGTGCAGCCAAGGGGAACCCTGACAGGGCTAGCATCAAGGGTATTATCAGGGATAGCAGAGGTAAATTTGTGGCTGGTTACTCGGTGGTATAGCGATTCAGATCTCCATGACTGCAGAAGCTAGGGCACTACTAAAGGGCATCCAGTTAGCTGTTACTATAGGGATAAAGAAACTGCACATAGAAGGGGATTCCAAGTCAGTGATTGATTCTATCAAATTAGGAAAATTATTAGTATAGAACACCAGAGATATCCTTTTAGACATAAATCACATTGTGTTGAAGTTGGATATGAAGATCTTTACTCACATCTTTCAGGAGGGAGATCAAGTTGTTGACACTTTGGCTAATCTTGGCTCCTCTTAGAGCATTTCTAGGTGTTGGAGGAGTATTGGGAACTTACTGCCGAATGTACAAGGTATTATCCTTAAGGAATAGGGCACCTTAGTTACCCATGATAAAAACTAAAATTGCTATTGTTAGGGCTTTATGGGTGGTCCACATATTTGTACTTTGGGTGATATGGACAAAGATGGATGATGAGGTGTTAAATATGTGGCAACATTTGAATAATTGGGTGAAGGATGTGGTTTCGGTGCTAATAATGAGAAGTAATGGGAAGTACAAAGGGTTAACAACTAAGATTGATTGGGCCATACACAAATTTAATTTGCAATCTTGTCATAGCTCCTGCTTACCTTTACGGACTTCCATTTTCAAATTTGATGTGACTTTTTCATATCGCGTGGAGCTCATGCTAAGTTCCCTCGACACCACTAATTTTTTTATTAAGATTAAAGATAGATACTTAGGGATTTCTAAATTTGGCCATGCGGCCAATTGGTATTGGTACTTGTGCAAATACAACTTGATGGGAAAACCTATTAATGTCATCATTTTTTGCAACCTTTTTTGATGACCTCTTAATATTTTCAATTATGGGCCCGCAAAGATTTCTTTTTTGGAAATAACTTTTGGCGTGTGTAATCTATGAATCATCTTAATTACCTAGATTCTTTCTAGCTGGCTTAAAAGTGGCATTTTTGGGTGACCTCTCACATTAACAAAAAATTTAGTTTCTTTCTCTCAAAGGATTCTTGGTACCTCAAAGTGGAGTGTGTCAATATGGGTGTTGACAAGGTGATGACGAAGCCAAATAACTGTGAGGAATTATGAAAGGATCCTATGTTTTGGCATATCTATGTCGAAGGTGGGTTGGTGTCATTATTGGAATGCTTGGTTGGTCATGATGCAAGGATTTCAACTTAGTTCGTGAGCTCTTAGAAAGATAGGAGGGTCACTATGGGAGGTATCTCCTTCGAGGTCAATGAGGAGGTTATTGCTTAGGCGACTAGGCTCTCATGCATTGGGAAGAAGTATACTAAGCACACCAAGACCCATGACAATGAAAGATTCAATGCTTTCTTCAAAGAAAATGAAAAACCAGTCAGGTCCCAGTCAGGTTTCAAAAGAGAAGTGCTCCCCCATCCTCGGATCAGGTTTGTATGGATCTAATGAAGTATGTGACTTTGGAGGGTAGACATAGGGTCTTCTATTATTATTATCTGTCTCTTCTCAATCATCTCCACCACAAAATATTGTTAAGTTTTCCATTTTTCTTACTAATTTAGAGATATTTTTTGAAAAATGTTTGGACATTGCTGCCCAAAACCCTGAAGGAACACCACCCCTACCACTCCACCAGGGCCTCATCCTGAGGCTTTATCATTTCCATCTGGCTCTCTTCCCATCCAAGCCTATTTTTGCAGTTTGTATTGAGGAAGTTGAACCCCCTAACCTGACCAATGTGAATCCCTCTCTGACCGAGTCTAATGGACCCAAAAGGAAAACCCCTCTGATGAATACTGAAACCCCCAAGCCTAAAAATCCTGCCAAGAAGAAGAAGGGTGGTGCGAGGATGGCTCAGTCGAAAGCAACAACTGGGCTTTATGAGCTCTCAAATATGCTCCCCGCAAGACGGACAACAAACCTGCACCGAAGAAAAAAGTAAAGGAAGAGGTTAAATTCCAAGTGGAGATGTTGACCACGAACAACGAAGGGAAGAATGTTGTTGGAAAAGATCCCAAGGGGGACACCATTGTGGCAGCTACTTTGGATAAGGGGTTAGAGAATACTAGCATTAGGAGATCCCATAGGCTGGAAAAACATAGTAAGAAAGTGCCAGTGAATGATATTTCCAGTGATGAGGAGCAATTTGACAGTAAAGGCAAGAGGAAGGATGAAGATACTGAGGAGGAGGAGAAATTCATGGAAGGGCCTAGCCACTTTTCCAACTCAAACAAGATGCTCAAGGAGGATTCAACGACCTAGTCTTCGGACCCTTAGGCTATGGAAGAAGATAATGCGAAGACCGTGGACAAAGTGGATGATTATAGCATGCTACTAGAGTGAATGGATAAAATTGAGAAGAATTTTCCTGGTTGACTTGGTTCATTGTCAAGATGATCCACCATGTTGCTAGTACCCCTTCTACTATGCTCAAGGAAGAAATGGATAAGAAAGCTATAGAGGAGGGCCCCAACTAGGTTGGGGAGGATGTTGTTAACCTCCTCTCTCATAAATGGGAGGGTGCTAGTTAGTCTGCTACTTCTGTGTCCATTCTTGTTTGGTTCATTGTTTGTTGGTTATTGGTTTGTTGTTCTTATTTTTTGTTTTGGGTGGTTTATGTTTTAATTCTTTGGACCTGATCGTTTTTGGCCCTTGAGGCTTGTCGTGTAAAGGGTACAATGCCTTGTAAATGTTGCTTAATATATCAAAATTATCTATTGATGTAAGTTGACTTAAAATCATATTAAAAGCATTTAAATGCTCTACAATAGAATCACCATCCTTCATTTTTAGAGAATACAAACATCTTTTGAGATACAACTTATTAGTTAAACTTTTAGTTTGATGGATATCACCTATCCTCTTCCACAAATTGTATGTGGTGGCTTCTTTTGAAAGATTCAAGAGGACGAAATCTGCAAGACACAACCGAATGGTTCCTCATGCCTTCTTATCCATTTTCTTCCAATCTTCATCAAACATTTTCTCTAGTTTTATTTGCTTTGAAACTACCAACCACTGATCTCTCTCTTCAAGGAGATCCTCCATATTCAACTTCCACATCTCGTAGCAAGTGCCATTGAATTTTTCAATATCCAAATGAAAGGTAGAGGCCATGGTTTTCAACCTTCTTCACAAATCTACAAAATCCACAATGCACAAACTCCCATTGCAACCAAACAACCTTCAACACTTAAAAGAAAGACATCCCTCTCTTAACAAAACTATTAGCTTTGATACCAAATGTTAGAAATAAGGTATAACTTGCAGCAATATGAACTTAACTATGTCATTGCAAATATGGAATTATATGTTCAAGATAACCATAACAAGATTAAGTGATTGAAAATTGCAACAATGAAATAAAAATCTGTAATACCACAAGTCATCAACATAAGTGACAATACAAGATATACCTGGAGAAACCCTTTTGAGAAAAAAAATCCACACCCAAAGAAATCCAATGTTTGTATTAATCTTCAACGAAGTGCATCAATACAACAATCCTCTCTACAATCCGAAAAATACTTTGTCATCTTGACAACCTACAAAGAACTCAAACTAAATCACCATCCAAAGGCTCCAATATATAGAAGTTTGTGGGAGAGAATACCACAAATAGTATCTCAAAACAATAAAAACCACTTGGAAAAATCCACACCCCCTTAGTGGACAACCCATAAACATGGAGTAAAATATTCAATAATCACATGGCTTGCACATGGGCATCTAACCCACAACCAATCAAATTGAGTCAAACCCGAGTGCTCCATAAGTCTCCAATGGCTCTGATGGCTACATGCAAGCTCATGCACCTCCATACAAACATGGGCGCCCAACCATGCAAGAGCATGCATAACATGCAAATAACATGCAAGGACATGCACACTCAAATGGTCCCAACCTAAAAAGCTGGATGCCTAAGAAGAATATTCTCCTGGGATGCCTTGTAATTGCCATTGTGAAGGGTCCACCTCTTTGAATGCAATTACAATTTGTCATTGGAAAATAAATAATAAATATTTTATCCCTCATGTCCTCAAGAACACTTTCCAAAGAACGTGGAGACACATAAATCAACTTAGGATAGCAATTTTAATGTCACCTATCCCTGACATAAACTACCCTGCAATCAAAATCAACTCCCCAACATAATTTATTGAACCAAACTATATCTTTACAAACATGTGTAGGAACCATATATTTTTCTTTGGTAGTGGACAAAGCAACTATGGGTTGCCTTTGTACTAATCAAATTAAAAATAACACCAAATAGAGAAAACACATAGCCACTAATAGACCTTCAATTATTTAAGTCACCTACCTGAGCTTCATCAATAAATTCTTATATGTTCAATAACTTGCACACATCACTAGAACCATAATAACATATTTACTCTAACTGAGCCAAAGATTTTGTGACTTTGATCCCTATTGATTTTAATTATTAGAATAAATTATGCAAGCCCTAAATATTTTATGTCAAATGCATTAGAAAGTTGAATTTTAAGCTACCTAATCATCACCTTATTGTTATCAATAAACATGTCATACAAGACAATGATTTGAATCTAATCATTAAAACATTTAATGTAAACACTTTGATCCTCTTTGCTTTAACATAGCTCAACTTCAATGAAAAGGTATCAAACTTCTAATACCACATCCAAGATAATTGTTTCAAACCATACAATAACCATTTTAATTGGTAAATCATTTTTTTCTCCTTTTATCACAAACCTATATGGTTTTCACATACAATTTTTTTCTTCAAGATCCCCATGCAAAAAAGTAGTTTTAACATATATTTCCTCTACTTCAAAATCACAAGCAACAACAATGAAAAGTATTAATCTAATGGAAGACAAGTTAGCAACAAAAAAAAAAAATCAAAATCAACTTCCTCTCTTAGAGTAGCCCTTAGCCACTAGTTACCTTGTACCTCTCTAACTTACTATTTGCTCCAAACATAATTTTAAACACCCACTTGCAACTAATCATATTCATTTCCCCAAACCAACTCACAAGATCCCAAGTGTTGCATCTATTTAAGGTCATAGTGTCCTACATCAAGGCTGATGCAAGAAGTTGGGTCCACAAAAAGTTCAAAAAGTGGAAGTGTTTTTGTTTTTTTCAAAATTTGTCACACTTGTTAAAAAGTTTACCAGGCGCACTGCAGTTTATAGGGGGTCGTGCTACCCGATTCCTGTAGTCTAATAAAAATAAAAAATAAAAAAAATCTCAATCACTAAAATCCTCTAGAGAATGCAACTTGCATAATAAATCAATTACTTTGATTTATTTAATTGCCTATTTTCTCTCAACAAAGAATAAGGAAGGAATATTCCCTCAAATTTGAATTCAAAATCCAAGTGGATGGATACTTCCAACAAGGCATTCACTCCTCTTACATGTCCTTGTGCATTGAGCCAAGTGACATTAACTCCATTTCTTTTTTTCTCCAACATGTCACATTCAAATTTCAAATTTGAATATCATGGCATTTATCATGCACATTGACCAAAATGTGCTCATTCTTTCTCCAATCACATGTGGACAAGTGGCCTCTTCTCATTGGCTGGTCTTTTGTCCCACATTGCTCAATTTCACTATCTCTTCCATTTTGGAAATCTATAAATGAGAGAGTCTTCCTCTCATTCTATCATCCACAATTTGAGTAAACTTATTATACTCAATTTCATCTTCAAGCATAGCCATTTCATCTATTTTTATAAATTTCTTAGCTAGGTTATGCAGGAATTCAACCATCAAGTGGATCAAATCATCAAAGAGCTTACAAAGAAGTTGGGAAAGGGCTAATTTCGATACACCAATTGACACCAACTCCCCCATGGGATCGAGAGTTTGCATACTTAATTAGGATTTCATTTGTCTTTCATGTTTTATTTCTTCATTTTCCTATTTTGAGTATTTGTAAATGGATTTAATGGGGAATCCTTGTTCTACATTGCATATGATCTAATATTGTGTTTGTTTGTTGCATTTGTGCAGGTATGAAATAGGGGTTCACATTTTAGCGCTAGAAGGTGGGAAAATCTCAAGGATTTTATCACGTTTTTCATAAATTTTGTGCTTTTTAAATATTTTTTTGTGTACACAGAAAACTGCGCCGCTGATAGTTTGCGCGGCGCTATATTGCACCACTTTCAGAGTTGTGGCTCTATATTGCACCGCACTTTTCCTAAATTGCGTCGCACCCTCTTTCCCGCTCAATTTTTTTCAAAATTGTAAACTCTGCCGTGGATTTTTGGGTTGCAAACTGCGTCGCGTGCCAAACTTCGTCGCAATCGCGCTCTCTCTCTGTTTTCTGTAGAGCGTCGCTTTTAGTCTGGGTGTGGCACTATATTGCGCCACTGATTTTCCAAATTGTGCTGCTGAATTTCCAAACTGCGCTGCTGAATTTCCAAACTACGCCGCACCTACAGATTTTCTGATTTTTTTAACATTTTTTGTGATGCAGGAACTTCCCGAGGTCATAACTTTTGACTCGGATATGGGTTTTGGTTGAAATTTTATAGGCGATTTTGTTATGAGGTGGCATGTGATTTGACAATCAATTTTAGATGGGTTGGTGGCCATTTTGGCACATTTCTGGGGCTTGAAACTTTCATTTTGGCCCTCAAAATGACATTTTAGTGTTTTTTCCTAGTTTTTTAAAAGTTGTTTTTGCTAATAACTCAAAACCCATGTTTCCAATTTCAGATGTTAGTTGGAAAATCATCCTATCTTAGTTTTATAAAGTTTTTGGAAAAAAATAGGACTCTCAAAGTCATGCATGCAAAATTATCAAAAATGGAAAAATCTAAAAATTGTTAAAATCTGCCAAAAAAGGAAATTTCTTGATCAAAAGTGAAGGAAGGAAAACGAAGGCCAAGGGTTCTTTATGAATTTATCATCTCATTGTATTAAGTATTTTTTAACACTTTGGGAGAATTTACAATCCCTTTCTAAGGATTTGTTTACTTTCATGCTCTTAGGACCCTAAAATTTATTTTGGGCTCTAAAAAGAACAATACAAATTTTCTTTCAAATTTTGCAAACAAAGGGCTTAAAATGAACTTTAGAATAATTCACTCAATTTGGTTTAAGGATTAACAATTGAACAAGGAAAATCTCATACTTCTTTTGGTGCTTAAAATGAATTCACTATTATTTTGAAGGATAAAAATGAACAAGTGTTTTCTTGTCTTGTAATTACTTACCCAAGGTAATATCACTAAAAAGATGTATGCGCTTCTCTCGCGCTTCATTGCAATCTTGAGAATCAAAAGTCTTGGTGGTGATCTTAAATTGTGTAAGTAATTGCCTCCACATTTCATTTTGGGTACCTAAAAATTGAACCAATCTTGCGAGTGTGAGCGTGGCATATTGCGAGTGTTCTCCCTTTGTTTTTCAATGAAGGTCGATTGAACTATGGGATATGCTAGCTTGCTTTTGTTTATCTTAGTGGGCTTGCCTTGTGGGAAAAATTAATCACCCAAGGGAACGACCCAATCGGGAACACGCTAAAGCCAAGCGACTTCCAACCGATATATAAGTGTGGATTCTCAAGGAAAGTTTGAGAATCACGAGGATTATTTCAACGAGAAGGGCAGCAATGGTCTCTCGCCACATGGATAGTCCCCTACGAACGGAATGCCCACATTAAAACCCTTGTTTAACAAAGACCAAAATTCTTAACTATTTGTTGGTGCAAAAGGTCATGTCCTTTGAAGCCACCCCACGTATACATGCGGTTCTATTGTAGAGATGAAAAGTATGCCATGAGAGACTCATGGGTACTGATGTTTGGTTGACCCGAGAAGCGAGTGCACTGTAAGGGGGAGCCTGTGTGGTCAAGAATCTAATCATCCACACTGAATATGCGCAACTGGATTCGTCCAAATGAGAACTCAACAAATATTGTATTTTCAGGCTAGGATTGTGCATGTTATTTAAATCAAAACACCTTGCTTGGTTCTAAAAAATTGAGAAACAAACATTCATAAAAGCTTTGAAATTTCAAACCCTTTGAGGAAACAAATATCCTTTGACGAATCTAAGTGCTCTTGCTTGCCCTAGGGATTATATCCTTAGAGGTTTCTAAGTACTTAGGTTTAATCATCATTTGTTTTCACCAAAGTCAACACTAAGAAACCTTTGCCTTGATTTCCTTGATTTCCACATAATGCACTTTGTGGGATGAAAAAAAATTAGGACATTAGACATTTAGTTTGAAACATAATCAAGAAAGTGTTTGTGGTAAAAAGAACCAAACCTAAGCAAGATAAAAGACAATTGAACCACACATGTGCTTGGTCTCTTTTGGGTCATTGGGTTTTCATGCAAACATTGGTCTTTTGGTTTGAACCACTTTTAGGGAAAAACATGTTCTTCATTACCTTGGTCTTGTAAGCAAGTCCTCTTAGGGTCATCTAGGATCAAATCAAACACTTCATCCTTCCAAACATTTATCAAAATCCCATTTCACCAATGACTTTTGGAACCTTGGAAAACATCACTTATGCTAGACTTTTAGAAAAAATTATCATCACCTTATTTGACTTAACACACCTAGTCAAATTATCAATCCTCTTGAGCGAATTTACCCCTAGGATAACACAAATTCCTAGGGTTTACAAATTCATCATAAAAAATCACCTTGTTTGGCTTAACACACCTAGCCGAATTATCCTCTTGTGCACGAGTTTACTCTAGGATAACACAACTTCCTAGGGTTTACAAGTGCATCATCACCTTGTTTGACTTAACACACCTAGTCAAACTATAAAAATCAAATCAAATCAAGTCTTAAAGTCTAACATTGATCCAAAGTTCCTAAAAGTTTAAACACCCATATCATTCACCCTTTTCATCCTTCATCTCATCATTGGTCCTAAACCCCTCAGAGGTCAGCAAGGTCAAAACACAAGAGGAACATGGAATATAAACTTGATTCCTCCTTCATGAGTAATCCAATCCAACCAAACTGTCCAAGCCTTACAATGCCAATTGGTTTTCAAAAATTGCATTTGTACAATCCATACATGGGATCATTATCTCCTCAAAACATCAATGGTACAACAAATGTGAGCATTCCCAATCTAAATTTTGGAACACCTTTCCCTTTGGTAGATTTAAATCAAAGTCAAAACTTACAAATCTATCAACCAAATAATCAAGGCATGAGCCTTTCCCCTTTACCAACCATCAACCAACCGAATCTGAGCAACACCTCGTTCATAAATCAAAGTGTCATACCAAATCCTCCCATTTTGTCATTGATATCACAACAACAGATGAAAACCATCCAAGAAACCCCAATGGTCAACACAACCATCGTCCCTCAAGTGTCTCAAGGACTAAGAATCTCAATCACACCATTCACCACTCAAACCTTGGCAATCAATGAGACCGTTCCGCTCATCACAATGGTCAACACCATTCCCAATCCACCGCCACCACCGCCAAAACACAACATGGAAAATTCATCCAGCATCACGTTGCAAGCAGTCCAACAAATGCATGCTCAAGCCCACGCTCAATACCATGCACAATTGCAAGAAGTTCGACAACAAAAATTTCAACAAGGCCTACAACAATATCAAGCGCAACAAAAAGCAACACAATTACTAGTCCAACAACAAGCTTTGTTGGCACACCAACAACAAGCGTTGTTGGCTCAACAACAAACGCAGGAATTACTCGCTCAACAAAATTTGAAACAGATTCCCACCACAATCGTTGAAAATGATGATCAAGATCTTTCGACCAATGATCATGTTGAAAATGTCTCTACATCACCTAATGAGTTAGAGGACATATCTCAAGAATTTATTCCAAAGCATGATCAACATCTTTTACCAAGGTCTAGCAATGATCCTTTCCAAAACATATGGACATCCTTTGACCTCATGACATTTGAGAAACATCCTATGTCTAATGAAGATATCCAAGAGCCCTTTATAGGCAATCCATTCTTTGAAATTGACCCATGTCAAGAACTTGATCCAAAGCATGTCGAAAACAATTCCAAAATCATTCAAGATCAAGAATTTGTATCTCGAAGCTACGACAATGATATAATGGACACTCTCCTATCTATACAAGATGTCACAAATGATGATCATATCCATATAGCACATACTCCTCCATCTACCCATGATATGCTTTCTTTGGATGGACAAGTAGATGATCTTCATTCGAAACAAGAGTCTCATACTCTTGACATCATTACCAAGGAACAAGAGTCTCTTACTCTTAACATTTATACAAATGGTCAAGATATGGAGAAATCTAGAGACATCAGAAATGTGTCATGAAGAAGGCTCCTACAAAAGTGGTAAATCAGAAACATCCTATGGAGACATAGTAGAAATAGGTCATGAAGAAGGCTCCTACAGAAGTGGTAAATTAGAAACATCCTATGGAGACATAGTAGAAATAGTTCATGAAGAGGGATCCTACAAAAGTCGTGAATTAGAAACATCCTATGAAATGAATCATGAGGAAGAGTTTTATGAGGACAATGAATCATCAACACTTCTTGAAGAAGCACTACAATCTGATATCTCACAAGATCAAGTTAAAGATATCAATCAAGAATTCATCTCACATATGGAGGATCCTATAACTTATAAACTTGGATCACTTACCTTTCTCAGGGCAAGTTACCTCATCAATAAAGAAGTTGTCACCTTTGAAGATCCACCACAGAGTAGAGAAGGAGTAGCACCTTGTTTCCAAGGTAAATCACATCCTATTGCAAATAAAATGTTTCAACAGATTAATTATCAAGGCAGAGGATTAGGCCTGCATGAACATGGTATTCTAGAATCAGTGCAAATTATTGGCAATCCTAAGCATCAAGGTCTTGGTTATTCGACAATTAAGGGATATAAATATATCAGTGATACTTCCACAAAACTGGGGGCAACTTTGTCTCAAACAAACATCAACATAGGGAGCACGAAGAATCCTTGTGATGAAACCAATACCAATGCTACAACCCGCCACGCCATGAATCTTCATCCACCCATCACCCCATCCATGAATAGGGACCAACATCAAAAGAAAAAGTTGAATCAAAGCACAAAGAATGCTATCAAAGAAAAAAAAATAGTAAAGCACGAAGGACAAATCAAATACACTTGGATACCAAAGAATACAAAGAAAAATGATCCCTATCATACTCCATTAGTCAAATAAACTATGGGGCAAAATAAAAAAGGAAAAAGTATCCATCAAAGATGTCCACAAAGGAAAAAGCAGGCTTCTCAAGCGACATACAAAGTGTATCAAGCAGTTGGTCCTAATTCCACACACACTTCTGTATCCACCCATAATTGCTCATCTTCCCAAGTTTGGAGAATCAAAGGTTCCAAACTATCAACCAATCCATCTTTTATTCCTAAACACACTCCGCCATCCACGCCTCCACGCATGATATCCAATCCTCACATTGACCATGTGTTGGCAGCAACCCTTCATCATAAGGATTCAAAAGGCACTCTATCGCGATGTGCGTACAAAGACAAAGTTAACTCCGGTATCAGCAAAACAGATCAGGAATCTCAAAAGTTGCATTCAAGTGAACGTATCTTGGCAAGACAACTTCTTCAAACAGGATATCGATGACACATTATGAAAAAAATATCTACATCGACAGAACCAAGTGGTTCAACATGAGCTTAAAATCTTTCAGAAAAATCCAAAAAAATCCAAAAATATTAAAAAATAAATAAATCCAAAAAAATCAAAAAAAGGATTGAATACAATAAAAAATTGTCCTCTAGTGAAAACCACATGGGCGGCGCTTTGGACAGATATCATGATGAAAACCTGAAAAACAAGCGTCATGTGTATAATCGAGCATCTACGTGCGTCAGTTTAGGAGAAAATATCTTATCACATCCATAATAAAGCCAACATTCCAACCATATTATCTGCTCATCCATAAACCATTTATCCAATCCATTTTCATCCATCTACATCCGTAGTCCAAATTATCTTGATCTTGACCAAGTTTGGTGCACACTTTATACTTGTTTATGGTAAACATCTTGACATGGGTCATTTTCATTGATCCCATCCTACCCAACGGTATCTAAACCTTGAAGCACTATCCAAATGAGCATCCTTTGTTCAAACACCTTATCTTATCACAAGATAATCCTTGGCCTCCTTTGCATGCTTACCATACCCATCCATCTATCCAAAAACCCACCCGTGGCCTTCCATACATTGCTAGACACTGAGGGAAAATATTTGCATCTTGCTTCGAGAATAAATCTTGATATATATCCTCCAACTTATGTGGTGATTCAAACATTGGTAGACATGAAATCAAATTGATCAAAGCATTTGTGAGCCAAAATCCAAATCACTAACCCATTAAATTTTTTGACAAGATGATGTTCCTTATCAAGCTTTATCTTTCATTGAACATCAATCTGAACAATCAATATCAGTCACATCTAACTTACACTTCAATGTCACATTAAATCATCAAAACAATTTTGTTCCAAATCCAGCTTCATCAAATCTTGATCAATCGAATCCAATCAATTATCACCTTGTTTGATTTAACACACTTAGTCAAAGTACCCTCTTGTGCACGAGTTTACTCTAGGATAACACTTCCTAGAGTTTACAAGTGCATTATCATCTTATTTGACTTAACACACTTAGTCAAATTATCCAATCCATCATCAACTTGTTTGACTTAACACACTTCGTCAAACTACCCTTTCATGTATGAGTTTACTCTAGGATAACACAACTTCCTAGAGTTTACGAGTGCATTATCACTTTTATTTGACTTAACACACTTAGTCAAACTATCAATCCATCAATCTGATCAATCAACCTTAGCTTGGTTTTCAACAAAATCCCAAAACAGAGCATTGATATCATCACATATCCACATCCAAATCGTCAAAATCATGCGAAAATCCAAAAACATCCAAATCATTCAAAATCTAAAACATGTCAAAATCTGAAAAATAAAAAATAGAGTCGTCTTACCGAACTATGTTGTCTTTGAGCTTGAACGTAGGCAAGGTTGATCTTTGATCATCCCTCGAGATATTTTAGGTTAGTCCTTTAGGCAGCCGTCGCAATGGAAATCCGTTTGCCCATTTATTTCACATTTTAGATTAGTCTTTTAAGCGTCTGTCGTGATGGCAATCCCTTTGCCCATCTATTTCACACCCTAGGTCAGTCCTTTAGGCATCTGTCACAATTTGGCAATCCGTTTGCCTGTCTATCTCATTAGCAGTCAAGTCAATTGTCATCTGAACTACGTCGTCTCTGAACTTAAACGTAGGCAAGGCTAATCCTTGATTGGCCCCCGAGACACAAAATCCAAAAACATTCACAAATCTTGAAAATACCAAAAACATTGAAAAATCAAAAAAATCAAAACAACCTCAACATTTCAAAATTTCAAAAACATCCAAATATTTGAAAAAACCCAAAATGGTACATCCATCTCATTTTCAGCCGCGATTGTCTCATTCCTAATAAATCAATCATCGCCTTCATCCTTTGGTGAAGCAATTTGAAGCAAGTATAGTAGGTTCCAAAGTGAACACCCTAATCGTTAAAGTCTCAAAGTTTAGGTCAGTAAGCAAGCAAGTTGGTCAACTCGGAGTATCAATAGCTTATCACCCAATCAGTCTCACCAAAACCTTGATCACAACATGTCTTAGGATGTATCATTCCCACGATGGACATAAACATCAGGTTTCTCGTAGTAGTTTAGCCTTGGTTAGCGGTATGAAAAACATTAGCTTGTTTGCTTACTTTATTTGGTCTTTTTGATTTATCTTATTTTGCGCTCATTCCAAGGACCTCTTGATGATGCCTAATCAAAACAAGTTTAGAGAGAAAGAAATGGGGCAATGATCATTATATTTTTTATCTGTTGTGCTTGTTAGATACTCTTGTAAAATAACTTGGCGAATACTTTCTTTGTTAGGTCCGTTCTGGCAAGGTTTCCATATGTCAAGTGTGAATAGGAATAATCCTATCTGATTGTCAAGTCAAAGTCCATCACATTAGGTATAACGCCATCCTGGTCCTTTATACCTTGATGCATCGTACCTACGTGTGTTATCAAACATAACGCAATTGGCCTTTTGAAAATCCCAACTCCTGGTAAGCAAATCATCATTATCATCATCGTTAATAATGTGAACTAGTGTGGATCCTCCTTCCATCCATTTCTTCTTATCCTTCTATCTTTACTAACATTTCTATCTAAGTATCAGGTAGGTGTGAGATCTCAAAATATACACGAGGCTACCCATGGCCGATGACTGTCTATACATCATCAGAATTCTCTACATCAAAGAATTATCTTTCGTCCTCTGATCAATAGAACCACTCCTCTCACATTTTATCGCGATATTGATCGAAAAATTAGCATTTCTGCCCAATCTCTCGAAGGGGCAATATACTGATGTAATCCTTCCGTTGGGGCAGTAGTGGGGCATTTGAAAAATTGAGAAAAAATTTAAACTTTGATCACAACAGTTTATTCTTTGAACCAATGCAACAAGTACATTGCTTCAAAGAGGGGCAAAAAATAGACATAAAAAATATACATGCACCTGATCTTGGTTTACTAACATCGTTTCATCCTGAATCATACTCTCAGCTTATCATTACCTTTCATCCCTTAATTAAATAAATCATTATTTATTTGATTAGGTCTTTCTCCTCCGTTGATTAAATTAATCAATTTAATTTAATTAACCTTTTATCTCTGTTTATTTAAATAATTCATTTTATTTAAATCAAGTCTCTAAAGTCCTCTTATTAAATTAAATAAATTAAACCTTATTTGATTTATTCTAACATTATCCCTTTTAGTTAAATAAATCAAATCATTTATTTAATTAAATTTTTCTTTTCAATTCTTAATTTAAATCAACTCATAAATTTGAGTCAAAATTGTCAAATCACCTAATCTCTCATTAAATTGATCAAATCTTGATTAATTTAATTTCAATCACTAAAATTCTCTAGAGAATGCAACTTGCACAATAAATCAATTACTTTGATTTATTTAATTGCCTATTTTCTCTCAACAAAGAATAAGGAAGGAATATTCCCTCAAATTTGAATTCAAAATCCAAGTGGATGGATACTTCCAACAAGACATTCACTCCTCTTACATGTCCTTGTGCATTGAGCCAAGTGACATTGACTCCATTTCTTTTTCCCTCCAACATGTTACATTCAAATTTCAAATTTGAATATCATGGCATTTATCATGCACATTGACCAAAATGTGCTCATTCTTTCTCCAATCACATGTGGATAGGTGGCCTCTTCTCATTGGTTGATCTTTTGTCCCACATTGCTCAATTTCACTATCTCTTCCATTTTGGAAATCTATAAATGAGAGAGTCTTCCTCTCATTCTATCATCCACAATTTTAGTAAACTTATTATACTCAATTTCATCTTCAAGCATAGCCATTTCATTTATTTTTATAAATTTCTTAGCTAAGTTATGCAGGAATTCAACTATCAAGTGGATCAAATCATCAAAGAGCTTACAAAGGAGTTGAGAAAGGGCTAATTTCGACACACCAATTGGCACCAACTCCCCTATGGGATCAAGAGTTTGCATACTTAATTAAGATTTCATTTGTCTTTCATGTTTTATTTCTTCATTTTCCTATTTTGAGTATTTGTAAATGGATTTAATGGGGAATCCTTGTTCTACATTGCATATGATCTAATATTGTGTTTGTTTATTGCATTTGTGCAGGTATGAAATAGGGGTTCACAAAATCTAGTTTCCAAATATGTAATTTATTGAAATACCCAAATGATAAAAAATAAATTTTCATAGGCATGTATAAAAACCACTTTATAAAAGTCATTTTTTTAACCATACCATGCACGTGTACAAACACCACTTTTTGACCTAAATAAAAGTATTTTTCTAATTCCTTTTGGGGAAATATATGTAACAACATGACGATTGATGAAGATATTTTTTTTATTGAATTTTTATTGGTTCTAATTGTTGTTTTTAAAAATCAACGTGCACAGACAACATAATTGGATCTAAACTAAACATTTTTATTTTTATTTTTTATTGTGTAGATAATTGTTTGAAGATTGATGTCATATAATTTTTTTTACAAAAAAAAAACCAAAAAAATATATTAAAAAATAAGAAAAGCTTAATATTTCAAGTTTAAGGACCAATTTTTTTAGAAATTAATTAAAAAAATAAAAAATATAATCCAATCTTAACAAAAAATATTCTATAATGGGTTTTAATTTCATATATTAATTCAAAACAAAAAAATCCATCAACTATATTGCCAAAGTTGGACATTTCTTTTGAACATGCCTTAGTTTTTTAGTTGTAGGTCAAAGGCTAAGGGTAAGATTACCAAGCCTTTTTTAAGCCTAACATTGAGGCAGCATATGGTTTGGGAATTCAAAATTTTAGAAATGTGTATGCGTTATGAAACACATACACATTTCTATTTAAAAACGCCTATGTGTTTGAAATACGCCCCTTCAATTTCTCTAAGAATTTCACAAATAATCAACACTATGCCAAATGAATTAGCGTTAGCTCCAAAATTGAAATCCAAATTTAAAAGATCTCAATGCCAAGAATGCACACTCAATCCCAAGGAAGGAGAGGTGTTGTCATATTTCGGAGAAAACTAAGCAATTACTGAAATGAAGTTACAATTGAATGGAGCTAGGCGGTGAACCAACCATGAAAGGATTCCACACTTCCACTAATTCAGTGGGGGGAATAAATTACAAAACAAACTAATTCATCTGTTGCGGCAGGCATCCACTCGTAAGTGGGAATTCACCACTTTTCAGTGGGTACAAAATGAGAGAAATAAACTAAGTTCTTTTTCCACATTGGCGGTAAACCATCCAGGGGTTACATATGTGAGGAATTATGCACAAGTAAAGTAGTAAAGAATGACTAAAACAATACTATTGTTTATAGTCTTACAATGTAAGAAACTACTGCAAATTACAAGTGATTACAATGGAATTCAAAGCACAATTGATAGAAGATGATCTCTCTTAATGATACCCTTTTGAATTATTGAAAACCCAACCAAAATATGAACTTAAAGCAATCTGATTTCTCAAACCAACAAACTGAAAATAATCAACCAATAAACAAAAAACCAAATAAATGCTCACAACTTCAGTGGGGGAAAGAAATTATAAAACAAACTAATTCATCTGTTGCGGCAGGCATCCACTCGTAAGTGAGAATTCACCACTTTTTAGTGGGTACAAAATGAGAGAAATAATCTGAGTTCTTTTTCCACACTGGCGGTAAACCATCTAGGGGTTACATATGTGAGGAATTATGCACAAGTAAAACAGTAAAGAATGACTGAAACAGTACTACTGTTTATAGTCTTATAATGTAAGAAAATACTGTAAATTACAAGTGATTACAATGGAATTCAAAGAACAATTGATAGAAGATGATCTCTCTTAATGTCACCCTTCTGAATTATTGAAAACCCAACCAAAATTTGAATTTAAAGCAATCTGATTTCTCAAACCAACAAACTGAAAATAATCAACCAACAAACAGAAAACCAAATAAATGCTCACAACTTCACCAATATACCTCCAAATTGAGTGAAACAAATTGCAATGAATCCTTGGAGGATAGGCGCCCAATGTGTAATGACAAAATTGTATAAAAACTCCACCAATGATTTAGCACGAACTCCAATGCCTCTTGAAATGGTACGGCTTGTTGAAAAGGGCGATTTAGCAAGATAAAATAAAATACTTCAAATTAAATTTCAGTCTTCTGTGGAAAGGGGCACCCTTGGTCTAGAATCACAATGCATCGATACCCAGAACAAGATTAAATTTATTCACAAAGCTGCTAACAAAATTCAACTTCAGTTGTATGAAAACCAACAACATAGAAACTAAAAATAACATCTAAATCTTCAACATTGAAGCTCAATGTGCACTTCTAGTTGAAACACACTCTCAATCAACCATCTAGGAGACCATAGTTTCAGTCTCGGAGAATGGAGTAGAATTACTAAGCTCTCTCTTAGCCGGATTCTGAAATTAATTCAGCAGCATAACTTTACAATATTTTCAAAGATGAGAATGAATGAGCAAGGCCTCAATAAATAAGCTTCAAATGACAAATGAAACACTCTGAATTCCAAGAAGTCGAACCACTTCAACTTCCAAAAGGGACGCCATTTCAACCATTCACTTTATTTTGAAATAATAAAATATTATTCATCTTCCCTTTTTGGCGTCCATTTCAAAATGCAACAATAAAGCATTTATTAAATCATTAAATGCTCAACTTGACCCCTTAATGTCCCCTCTTTAAAACAACTTGAAGACATCAAGCCTAGGCGTGGGGTACAACTTAAAAACATGAAATTGACTAAGTATAAAACTCAGTCCAAGGAGATAACCAAAGCCAACTCCAATACTGAAATTGATGGATTGCCAAAGATAGCATGATGACCTGAGCTGAACTGCTGATGATGCCACTACCAAAATTAGACTTACTAAAAATAGCCATTGCCAAAAATAGTAAGTTCACCCCAAACCCAATAGAAAGCTGAACTGAGCCAGAAGCAAGACTTACTGAAAGTGGAAACCCTAAATTTGCACATCTGAGTAGCCTATGGATTTCCGAAAATAGGCTAAATCCAAATGAAGAGAGTAGGGCGAAATTGGGGACATTACCTTCATATCAGCTGAATTTTGATGATCTTGACAATGTGTATTAGGAAGCACCTAAAAAGAAAGCAAATAAACAAATTCACTTTGAGAGAAATCTTGATGGTGAGATGGTCATCGAGACTGCTACACCTCTTGAAGATAGAAACAAAGATGAAGTGGATGTAGATGCTTTTGTAATGGTCAAAGCCAATCTTGGCAAGAGCACCAGGCATACTGATATGAGTTTATTCAAAATGCTATCTAAAAACCTTCAAGAAAGAGTGCTAAAAGATGGAGAGGACAAGGCAACCCTCAAGGTTGAAAACCTCAACTTCAGTTATACATTTCTAACCTTGTTCATGGTACTGCACATGGTACTGCACAAGCAACACAGTTGCTGTCCCAGGTTTTAGAGACACCAGCTGATCAACAACAATTGAGGTAGTTGGTAATTTGTGGGAAACAAACATAGGAATGGATCGAGGAAATAATCACTAGAGGCAAGGAGATTCTAGCACAAATATTTCAGCTGAGATACAATGCCCACAACTTACGTCAAGGCATCCAAGGATTTGAGCAGTTGATAGCAGAGGTGAAGCCTATGCACGAAATCATCATTGCAGATTTAGATACGACATATGGCTCAACGGTTGGAAGAGAATACAAAAGAAAAATTCTTGCATGTAAAGAACATCACTTCTTTAAAGGGAAAACTTATGAAAGGATATCTGAGGAGTTTGTTGCATACAAACAAAGGGTTGTTGATGCTTTCAAATTCATAAGGGAGTTTGTCACAGAGATCCCTTGCCGGTATGGTCATGATGATGGTTCCTATGTTGGGCTTGATGAAGTCCAAGCAGAGTTTCACAGTGTTGTTCGTGGCAGCAATGACAGTGTCAGAAGGATGAGTCAGATTTCGATGATGTCAGCAAGGTTCAAGAAAGCGGCAAAGGAGAATGAAGATTTCCAGAGATCAATTGTTGATGGTGAAGAAATCGTAGAAAAACAAAACTTCGCTATTGATAGTATTGATGCACCTGACATAGATACAGTTTCCCGCTTTTTAGCGGATGTGATCGAGATATAAATCAACTTTCATCTAGAAGCTTTCTTCCTAGCTTTCTTTCTATTCTCGTCTTAATTCTTATCCACTCTTTGGAGACGAGAAAGAAAACAAATGTAATAGTTGGCATTTCTTATTTTCCATGCTTTCTTAGTTGTAGATGTTTATCTTCTTTAGTTTTAGAAATAAAGCTTGCATGTTGGTAATTATAAGTTGTAAAAGCAAGGAGATTTTAGGGTTCCCTACTCCTCTACTTAGTTATAAATAAGGGTAGACTTTGCCCATTTTTCTTTAACCATGCTAGTGATAACAATACACTGAGCCTCTTAGTGCCTTCTCATTGTTATTCAGTGTTGTTCAAAACTTTGATTGTGATAGTGAAATTGTTGCGCTTATTTCGGCCTTCAAGATTGCTATTCAGTTTCTGTTTGATCTTGTGCTAAGTGTTAATTTGGGTTTGATCGCATGTTGCATGCCTGTTTTGCTACAACTTGTTGTCTCAGAGGTGTAAATCTTGATAATTGAGGAGGATCTTATGCTTGTCTTGCTTTGACTTAATGTCTCAATTTTCAATGTTCATTTATGTGTTGAAATCATTCTTTGTTCACTTCTAGGATTTAAACTCTGTGTTTATTTAAATCTTTAGAAGCGTCTTTAGCGTAAGTTTTGATTAAGGGTAAAAAACGGGTTTTGATGAGGCCCGGAACCCAGTACAAAGGAAAGCAAGTTGCACTTATGATAAACCATAAACCATCAGCAGCACAACATCAGCCTCAAACAAGATAACCGTGACTACACATAGCTAATAACAAACAAGCAAGGGCCAATAACCCTTACACAACCTGATTTTCGCTGAGACCAGAAACCCTTTTATCCAAACCTAGAAGCCCATGAAAGTACAAATAACCTACCTTCATCTGCCAGGCATCAACACACCAGCCGCTCAAGGAATTCACCCCAAAGCTGAAGGAAATATCCACCTTAATGGCATCAAACACCACCAAAACCTTAATAAAAAACAACAGCTCCTCCAACAAACCCACCACAAGGATGGGGTCAAAGAGCACCACGAACCACAAGAACTCAAAACAAAAATCAACAACCCTATAGCACAAAAACATCCGGTATCGGGAAACCGACTCAGCCTCCACCTCTAAAGGAGGGAGCTCCCCTCTACTGGAAAGGAAACCTCGCTGAGCTAATCCACCATAGCCTATAAACTCCAACCCCCTCAACCTCCACCTCCATAGGAGAAACGCCCACCTCCATAAGAACCGCAACTAAGGGATCCAGAGACCATCTCCTTTTAAATCCACCTCAAGAGGAAAAGAACCCACCTCCATAGGGTCCAAGGAAATAAAAGCACAACAACCAAACAAGCGAGTGAGGGATCCTTTAGTAACCTCTGTACTAGGACCAACACCAGGAACACAATCCTCAATAGGGCCACCAAAAAAGAAGAGTGGAACCTCTTGTAGCACCGCCAAACATGAGAAAGACCCAACATGGAACCATAACCAAAAAAAGACAGAGAAACCCCCATGAAACAATCATCAACCAAAAGCCCGAGGAGAGTAAAGCATTGAGCCATAAACATAAGCACAAGCTGAACAAATCAAAGCTCATCCAAAAGAGCCACAAAACAAGAGGCTGCAAAGCCTCCCCACAAACCAGAGAGAAAGAGGAGGAATCTCCCTCCCATAGGAAGAAACCCAACAGGGACCACACCAAAATAGGGGAACCCCCAACACAAAATCGAAGAACAACCAAAGCAACATCAAAGAGGAACACGTTCCCAATAGCCTCTCAAGGCACACCAAGCTCAAGGCAAAAGGCCAAGAGTGCTACAGAGGAAGAACATCAGAAAGAGAAGGAGAGACCCCGCCACCAACCCAAGTTAGAACCATCCAAAACAACCCCAAAATATCTTCAACAAATGGCCCAAGAGCTGACCCACATAAATAATCAAGGCTCCAAAACACATTGACCTCAACTCGCCAAGACCTAGGGGACAGGAGACAAGCAAAAGACCCCAAGAGAGGAGTCAGAGAAGCCCCCACAACACATCCAGAAAATGACACACTTGTTTCAAAACCGCCATATGCGCAGTAGGGGCAAGAGCCACCAACATCCACCAACACTCGAGCTTCACAAGACAAGGCAAGCAGAGCCTCGGGTAAAGCCGCACCCACAGGAAACACCAGACCTCTCAGCCCTGCGCAGGAAAGAGACCAGGCCAGGTCCACAACAGGCACCACCACACTGAGCCCCGCATCAACCTCATCATCCTTAGACTCGTCGCCATCTCCCTCCTGCGAAATCAAAACACCATCGCCACTCGTCTTCCCGCCCACGCCGCTCTTCACCATCAATGTTATTATCAGAATTGGTCTTTAGCATAAGTTAGTTGTAGTTGAAAGTTTTTATAAAAGAGAAAACCTCAGCTACAACGCCAAGAGTTCTATAACTTTGTGTTCTCGCAGCTGAGATAAAAAAGATAGGCCAATAGTTAGTATTTCTTTCTTTTTAGCATAATCAGCAAAAGAGGGAGCTTCCCCTCTGAATTTGAAGAGCAAGCTACTGCACATAGCTGTCTGTTTCCAAACCACATTCCAAAGGTGCAATTTGAAACACCAACAGTTTAGAAGCTGCAAAAATCTTGTCTCGAGCTCAAGAATCTGTTAGCTGTAAAACTCTGATATTTTCAGATCTACTTGTCTTTTAATTTTAAAAAATTGTAACAATAATGAGGAAAATAGATAGAATTTGCAAAAAGAAAAAAATAAAATTAAAAAAAATACCAAACCCAATCAAAACAAATTTTTTATGAGAGAGTGAAATATTTTAACACAAGTTCACAAGCTTCAAATCCGCTAAAAAATGTAACAGCATAGCAAATTTCCTATAACCCCCATTGCATAACCTTTTATCTATGATATTTTACAGCTGAATAAATAAGCCTCCATGACTTTAGGTCCAAAAAAATTTACGATTGAAATGGGCGAATATAAATTTCACTTAAGTAACCAATGAGAGCTAAAGTGATTTAATTACCAATAAATTCTCACAAAGACTTGGTCTTAGGTCCCATTATGTCTGGTTTAAAATAGGAGATCATAGATTTTAAAAATAATTTCTATTGTTAATTATTCAAAATAGGATAAAAGTAACTTAAATATTAGAAGTTGTGTTAAAAGAATTTGATTTTAAGATGTATTTATGACTTTTATGTTAGAATTTTTAGCTGTCATGGTAAACCAGCTACCATTTAATGGTAAAAGCTTCCAAAATATCAAGTGAAAACCTCCAAAATCTCACTTATCATGTAAAGCTAGATAAATATTGATTTTCCAATTGTATGGAACATTCTATTTCCATTTATAATGGTTTTTTTCAATTTGATGACAACTTTCCTTTTCTAATTTGTGTTGCTTTATGTTTTAAATCCGTATGCAAATATTTTAAAATCAGATAATACTTAATTTCTTTAAGAAAAAATCTAGATCTGTCTAAGTTTATTTCATTTCATTATTTACCACTTATTATTAATTTGATGACAACTTTCTTTTCTTAATTTGCATTGCTTTATGTTTTAAATTTGTATGCAAATATTTCAAAATCAGATAATACTTAATTTCTTTACGAAAAAAATCTAGATTTGTCTAAGTTTATTTCATTTCATTATTTAGCACTTATTATTAATTGTTTAATCCACCAAATTTGAAACATATGGCATCTGCATGCAGCCATGCACAAACATGTACTCTCTAACACATTAGCATACATATAGTTTTGTATCAGCATAATCCTTGAACCTTCTTTAGGTGCAAGTATTACATATGACTCTACCAATTTGCATCTATTTGAAAAAAATCTTTCTTAAAAGATTATATTCTTTTACTGTAAGATATATTGAATAATATTTTGCATGGTAATTTATTTATAGAATATATTGCATAATTATGTCAAATTGTAAAATAAAATACATTCTACTAAAAAGCTTTGAACATAACTACAAAAATATAATAAAAATAATTAAAACATTAAAACTATGATGAAACTCTAGTTGTATAATTGAATCAATAATACAGTTGCATTTCCTCCTATCTATACAAAGAAAATATTATGAAAATAGAAATGTAGGAACGGTAAACTATTATATGCATATAAATGACACACAAAGTATCACAAAATAAGACTCAAAATAGATCTCTAAAGTAGCGTTATAGCATATACTTATAAAATCTCTTACATAATTATTATAACATTTTATTCTTAAAATATAATTATTGTCATTTATTTTCTTTCAGTGTTATTCCTAAAATACTAGCAATATATTTTCATATATAAATATTAACACCAATGCAGCCATCCATATATCTTCAACAGCTTTGCTCCACAAATTGATGGACATACATTTTCCTGCCAAATTAAAGGAATTGAACATATCACTGAATGCAAACATGTGTTTGATAAAAAATATGTTGTATAGAAAAAGAGTCCAATAATATGTTGGAGCAGCATCCCTTTACATGTTCATAAATAGTATTACTACCACAAAGTTTAAAAAAAAATCAAAACCAACATTTCTATATAAAATTCCAATTTTTTTTGAGATGTCGTGACATAGTTTATATAATCTCTTAGTGATTTAAAGGGGAAGGGAAAAATCAAACGTTGTAGATGTGGCATCCAAAAGATACGAGAGTTTTAAATAACTAGTAATGACATGGAGGTAATTGCCCAACTCCAATTTAGTGAAAAAATAAGTTTTGTCAATGTATAGGACCAAGTTAAAAATTTTATAGGTGGGACGCTATTTGTGCATGTGAGATATGAGTTTAGCCTCTTGGAATTTTCATCTCCCTCTATCAAGAAATGCTCATCCAACCAAAATTTTTGATTGGCATAGGTGCTTCCATTATTTTTTCTACTTTATTAATAAGGATTAATGGGTAATGCATATATGCTTAAGATCATTTAATAAACATATGCAATGTTATCTTCAAGAGGAATTGCTTTCTAAAATGATAAATGATATACAAGGAATTATATATAATTCATGTAATACATATTTTCCATTAAATCTACAAGATAAACTCTAATAGAATGGCATCAAACAACATAAGTTATAAAAGAAAAGTTACATTAAGTGTCATGTCTCCAAAATAGAAACACAAACATAAATAAATAAACAAATGACCTCAAACATTTAAATGCAATTTGCATAAGAAAATGCAAATAAATAACAAAATATATAAAAAGAAAGAAACTATTAATTATAATTATCACAAGATAGTATTACAATTGTAATCATCAAATATAATATTGAAATACAAACATTAGCAATTTAAATATTATTATTAGAATATATAAAATAAATAACAATATTAATATTATATATAGAATAAATGTGTAATATATCAATATGAAAATAAATAAATATGAAATAACAAATATAATAATAATATATAGGCAAATTATTGTTATTACATTCTAGTATTAAATAACTTAATCTCAAAAATAATAATAATAAATAAATATTATGATCATTACACATCAAAGATTTTTAATACATTAGAATAAAATAATAATAAGATATTAGCAAATTAGTTTTATTATTATACTTTAATATGTTCAATAAAACATCAAAATAATATAATAAAATAAGTATATAATCTGAAATATCATAATTAATAATAATAATATATTATTTTCAAAGATAGATATTATTATGATAATAAGCCTTTAAAGGCAACAATTAAATCTAACAAAGAGGTATATTTTATGAAAAGTCACCTTTTTCACCAAACAATACATTCCCCCCCATGAGTCACCTACCTTGAATGGTATAAATAGAAGGAAGGAAAATAAGGAGGAGAGAGAAAAAACATTGAGAAATACAATCTGCAATTTAGAACTGCAGCAACAATGATTGGTATGCATTGGAATATAGAGTCATTAAATATGTATATATTATTTAATGGGCATACAGGTATATGTGCATGAATGTGGATAAATTTTTAATATGAAATGAATAAAGAATATATAAATACTAATATAAGGAGAGAATAATAATTGAATAAGTAATAATATATGAATAAACATATATATGAATAATGAATAATCAATACTAATATAATTGAACAATGGATAATATATGAATAAAAATATATATGAATACTAATTGATATGAATAAGAAATAATTATATATATATATATGCAATAACGATACTTATAATTAATGATGACTCTTTAATATAAACATAAGTAGATTATGTATTCTTATGAATTGTCCTCATCCTATGATTAAATGTAAGGTTGAAGGAAGACGATTAAGGCATAAGGAGACATGGGAAGACACAGCTGATTAGGTGATGTACTCACTTAGCAATAATATTTAGCATATTGTGAATATAAGAAATAGATATTGTTAATCTGATTATTGATATAATGCTTTCTTTAATCTTATCATAATGAGAATCATTCTAAGAAATAATGAACTTAAAGAATCATTGATACATGAAAATATATTTGATTATAGGCATGAAATAGATCTTGGATGAATGCAAATATATCTGATTGTGTAAAGATTGTTTTCTCCGTGATTGGTACCCTCTTAGGCAGGTGAAGTAGAGTCCAAGTGGATAGCCTAAAAAACCCCCTCTCATGTTCGTAGGCCAAGGAACGGGTTAGACATAGAGAGGTGGGGGTCCCACCGTAGGAAACTACACTATTATAGGGGTGGTAGGTCATAGGCCCTTGGATCGTAGGACTTCACCTTGTCCTAATAGGGCAAGTGTCTTCGAGGTACTGTCTTGTATGGGGATATGCAGGGACTAAGCCATTGGGAAAGGATGATTGTGGGAGGCAACCTCCCGTGCCCAACACAAAGGCTTCAGGGCAAGATCCATACAGGGCACTCCTCTTGCTTGTTAAAATTGCATTTGTGATTATGCTTATATTTTGGATATCTAGATATTAATGCTAACAGATATATGTGTATGTGGAAATGTTGTTAATATGATGAATGCAGATTTCAAACCAAGATTACTTCATTAAAAAGAACATTCATTTGGAAGGAAGAAACCCTAACCCTAATCAACAAATGAATTCTAGACCAAACCGGGTAAGGGACATTACATTAAGTTTAATGCAAAAGAAGATACACTAATGCTTTTGACTCATCCTTGGATAGATAAATCAAAGGAACAAGGTATATAAAAATATTTACAATAGTAAAATAATCAATATATAACTCTGTTCATATAACCTTTTTTTATCAAAACCATAATATTTCTAGATCTATCTATCCCAAAAACTCTTACAAAAAATAAAAAGGAAATGCACCTAAAAAGACCACTGATAGGTACAACCAAAAGTCCAAAAATAACTAAGCACGAAGGAACTAATGAGTTGTGGGAGACAAGCCATTAAAGGGCAGCTACATTGTCCTCCCCATCTTTTAAAACTTATGAACATCCTAGTTCAAAAGAACTTAATTTAGTAGAGTTCATCTTGAATTGTGTCGCAACTATCTTAGGGATGTAGAGCTAATAATTTGTCTTCAAAGTATTCTCTTGAGATCTCTTGGCCCAATCTAAACCATCATTTTCTCTTTCGATCCTTGCACTTCCAAGGTTAGGCAAAGGCTAGTGTTGATTCCACCATTCACTTGGGTTGTCAAAACCATGTGTAGACACTAACAAAGAGCTAAGACTATAGTTTAGGTTGTTAAACCCGACAAGCCTAAAAATCGTCACCTTATCGTAATCACACTTTGTACCATTGCACACAAATTGAGTTAACCAAACTCTTGATAATATTCTTGGAGGATTTTATATGCTATTACCTATACTCCTACTATTCACTATTCCTCTCAATCTAGTGAGAACTACTTGTATGATCTCTTAATGTTCCTTTTGACTAAAGATCGTGGTCATAAAAATTCATCATCTATGTCTAGAGGTGCACCTTTAACCTTGTTGGTTGAGTCTCATTGCAAATCCATTTCTTTTTCATCAATTCTTTGTTGCACCTCACTCTTCAAAACACTTGGCCCTTTTGCTCCCAAACATGCCGCTAACTCACTTCTTGGCTTGTCTAATATTATGTTTTTCTCTTCAAGCTCAAGTTTGGCTTCTACTAGACGAGACAATTGGCATTTCAAATACTCCTTCCTCTTTCCACAATTTTAGGAGATGTCTCCTCCCCTCACGTTGTATCTCATAAGTGTTCGCTCTACCATGATGGATTATTTTTTGGCCATATTGCATAGGCCTACCTGATAGAAAATGACAAGCATCCATTGGCACCATGTCACATAGCACTTCACCCACATAAGGACCAATTCTAAAAGTAATGAGACAAGATTTATCCACAAGTACACTGATCCTTCTTCAACTAATAAATCTTGTATAGGTTAGATTTTGGAATGCAAGTAAGATGGATTTCGTTAACCATTTATGTACTCATTAGATTATCGGTAGATCCACCATCAAAATCACCTTGCACACTTTTTCCTTGCAATTGCATATTGTTCAAAAGACACTCTTCCTCTTCCAATTTTCAAGGTTTCTTTGTTCCCAAATATTAAGGTTTTTCTTAGCATCAAGTTCTCTCCCATCTCAACTTCAACTCTCTCTATTGTAGGTTCTTCTTCTTGGGATGTTATCACCCTTTTTGGTTTTGAGGGCACTCTACGACCTTATGGGCTTCATCATATATGAAGCATCTAAAGGGCTTCAAATCTCTAAAAGATTATTGTCCTTGTCCTCTACCTCTAAAACTAGCCTTCACATTCTTGCCTTCTATCTTTTCACTCATGGAAAGCCTCAAGGAAACTTCTTTTCCTCTATTTTGGCTCCTATCACCCCTTTTACTCACCATCTCATTTTTCCAGATTGGTTTCTTCTCTCCCTTTAACATATTCAAATGCCTCAACCATATTAGGTAGCTTCCCCAAGGTGATCTCATCTTGAAGTTAAAATTTATGTCCATTGGCATACTTATTTGTTGCCTTTCCTTCATTCTCTTGTATACCAATTCAAACTTGAAGCTTCGTAAATTAGTCAGTAAATGCTTACACTAACTTGTCTCTTTGTTTTATTTTGAAACTCTTTAAATATTTCTTGTTGGTAATCAGAAGGAAATAATCAAGCTTGTAGTTGTTTTAACCATCTTAGGCCATAGTTTGATGTTATCCTTTTATTGTCTTTTTTTGGAACTCTACAAGTTCTCGCACCATAGTGCAGTAGGAGACTTCAATTTGGATGCTACAATTTTCACTCTATCTGGATCATCCTTATCAATATCTTCTATCTCAAAATACTTCAACTACTAGACCCAATCTCAAAATCAATTCAGGTTGTGTTTGCCTTTAAATTCTAAAATATCAACTTTTACATTGAGCCTTGTTTGGTCATGACTTCAATGAGCCTTTCCATGTGGTCTACTACCCTAGCAACATTTCTAAAGCTCTCTTGTCCCTCTTTGAACACATCTATATGTAATTGCTTCTATTCTCCTAGGCCATTCATCAACATATCTTCAAGGGCTTGCATTTCTCCTCCCCAGTTCATGCAAGCTCCCCTCTAGGCCATCACAAATTGCTCTTGTAATCTAGCCTTAATGGCTTCTAATCTCCTAACCCATTCATCAACATTTCTTCAAGGGCTTGAATTTCTCCTCACCCTTCCTCCCCAATTCACATGGTCTCCCTTTGGCCCATCACAAATTGTTTATGTTTTGCTAACTCTATTCTACAACCTAATAACTCAATATAGAGTTAAAATTAAATACAAGTCCACATTAGCAAATAAGTCCAACTCTACATCCATAGCCATAGCCTTAGCCACAATTCTCTTTATTCAGAATTGTTATCATGAATTCCCTACTCCCGACATCTTTGGATGCTTTGATACCAAAACAAATGTAGCACTGGACTTGCAAGATAAACTCTAATAGAAACCTTGTTTCTAATATTATGAAAAATATCAAACAATAGAAGCCACATAAGAAAATTTATGTTAAGCTTAAATCAAAAGAAGATAAAAAATGTCTTTAACTCATCCTCATACAAATAAATCAAAGGAATAGAACATATAGAAATAATTACAAAAGTAAAATAATCAACATACAACTCCATTCACATCTCCTTTTTCATTAGAACTAGAATATTTCTTGATCTATCTATACCAAAAAATCCTACCAAAATTCAAAAAGGAAAGTACCTAAAGTGCCACTACAACAGCCACTAAAAACAATTATGACCAAAATTTCAAAAATAACTAAGCACAAAGGAACCAACCAATAACCATTCAACTCTTAGTCTTACACTTCAATGATCTTGTGTTCAATTACTTAACACATTGTGCCTTGATGCAAAAGGTAGCTAGAATCTTTGGTTGAGGTAAATTTGGAATAAGACACCTATAATATCCCCAATGGGATCTGGCCTTATTTTGATTTCTGATTTCAAACAAAATATCAAAGAGAACATACAAGTGCTCAAACATGGCAAATACACATGCCAAATGATGCTACTAATTGAAATTCATATCAAACATGAAATCCCCCATAAAAATAAAAAATAGGGCATCCAAATGCAACATGCAAATCTGATTTTCTGTAGATAACTTCTGCTGTTACAAATTGAATATTCTGGACTGACTTTACAATGAATTCATGGGCTCAAACATGCCAGACATATGCCCATATTTATGTTCTACAAATCAAATCTAAAGCTATGATTATACATACCAAATATATGCAAAATAGTCTTCAGATATCAAACCCTAGATGGGCAAAATTCCTCCTTGGAAAGTGCTTAGGGTTTGCTGCTCCAAATATACAAAATCACCCTCCCAAAGGTGGGCACTCAGGTCTGCTCCAAATGGCGCTCCAAATTAGGGCAAAACCCTAATGCAATCTGCTCACCAAATACCACAATAATGCTGCTCTAAAGTTGATCTTCAAATCTGATTATGCAATGATGCTCCAAACCTCCAATTGTCTCCAATGAAGTGCAATTAGAACTCCGTCATGAGTTCTCCACTAGATGAGCTAGGGTTTCGTCCAACTCACCACATTCTCAAGGGTTTTCGTCCTTGGAATGAAGTCCAACCAAAGTTGCAGCCAAAGAGAAGAATCTCCAAAATGAAATTAGATATCAATGGATGCCAAATGACTTGCACTTTACTTTCTTTTATAGCCCTCCCAAAATGACCTTATCAAGGCCGACCTCGTTAAGAAAAATATTCTTGTTTTATTTATTTTTTTCCCCCTTAGGGCCGACCCCAAGCAAGGCATGCTAGGCACCTAGAACCCACAAATAAAATATTTATTTTATTTTTCATTCATTTCTCCAAGTGGGGTAAACCACTTGAGGCATTAAATATTTCATTTCTTGACCTCTCATTAGGTTGTCCACCTCAAGGGAATTTTTTGGATTTATTTTACTTTTTCTCCTTCAATTTGGCCGACCACAAGGTATTTTATATTATTTATTATTTAGAATATTATTGTTATATTTCATTTAAATATCAAAACTAGTGTTCAAAAACACTTTTTCTCGTCTTTACAAAATTTGAATTTCAAATGAAATTGGGAACATGACAGTCTTTCCCTCCCAAATGTTGCTTGTCCTCAAGCAACCTCAAATTTGGATGCTCAAAAATCTCCACACCTTCCCAAGTTGCATCTTCCAGTGGCAAGTTCTTCCAACTAGTCAAGTACTCCATGACCACCCTGCTTCTCAACTTGTGGCTACTCCTCCCATAGTGAATATGAAGAATAGTATGCAAAGTGAGTTCCAATGGCTAGAAATGAAACAATACCATCCATACACAGTCAAATTCAAATCTGCTCCATCCCTCAACCTCTGAAATTATGCTCCTCCTCCATGTAATTTGTTTGTGTAGCAACAAGTGATAGGTGATATCATAATCATGGCCTTTGAAGTACAACCACTTGCACCAAACCTTCCACTACTCCACTCTATTATAAGTATCACTCAACCAAAAATTGTGAGGCAACTCACCAAGATCCCTGTGAAGTATTGTATCAACCACACCAATATAGGGATCCCAAGTTATTACACCATCACGGAGGATCCCACAATAGTGGTTTATACTTTTTGGGACACATCCTGATTTTTGTTGAAATCACATATTTTTAGAAAATATAATGATTTAAGCCTTGAAAAGTTCCATTTAAAAGATTCCAATTGAAGAGGGTTTGATCAAACCCTTTTGGATAGAACCCCACTAGTTTTAAACCATACCTATAACGGAGTCTTCTTTAAACCTATCAAAATGCTAATAAAAAACCACTTTTGATTTACCTTTTGGGGGATCAAATGAATTCATCTAAAATTTATTTTTTGTAAGTATGTAATCTTTATTATAAGTTTCCTAAAAAGTATAATTTTAAATATATTTAATTTGATTATTATATTTATTTTTTATTTCTTGTGAATATAGGGTTTTCACCGAAAATCAAACTCTCTATTCTGCACATGTGGAAAAATAGTAGATTACCAAAAAAATCTGAAAAATATGTCCGTGCTAGGTATTGATGTCGTTGATCCAACAAAAAAATAAAAATTCAATACATACAAAAAAAATTATGTTGTATACAGTCCGCCTATGTCTAAATTGTAATTGGTTTGACTTCAAAACTTAATTAAGAAAAAAATATTCAATAAAACACTATGAAACTAAATGAACATGCTAGATATTGTAGTTACAAATCTAAATTCAAAAAAATTAGAATTTTATCCTTCATAGAAAAAAAGTTATGTTGTTTATGGTGAACATCACTCTTTAAAAATGGTGTTTACTGTTAAAAACTAGTTTTCGAAGGAGATGGAAAAAGAAATGCAATCTGATTCCAAATTTTTTAAAAATATATATATTTAGAATCTACAGAAAAAGTTTCACAAATCACTATTTTGCATCATCTTCAAATTCCTCATGGTTTAGCAGCTATAGGTGCTCAAAAGTGAAGATTTAGTTAAAAAAATTCAATTCAATGTCAAATTTGGCCAAAAAGTGTACTACACTATTGTGGGATCACCCTAAACACCAACTGAAAATGAAGAGATAAGTATTTCTCAACATGTTTTCATCACCAACTATCCATCTAAATCTGAATTGTCCCCTATGGACATGAAAAATGTCTATTATATGTGCATAATCAAACATGCTTACCCATACTAGGCTGCTGGTATAAATCAGAACAACACTAAGAAAACTAAAAATCAGACCTATGATCATTCTAAAAATGCTTATGTGGTCATAAGATGATAGGGTCTCATCATCATGCGACCTCCCAACGCTATAGTGACAATCCCATGCACACCAATCCATCCAAACAGCTGCAAACATTAATGTACAATCTGAAAACTCCATGATCAGCAATATAGAACCATCAATCATCAAGGAGTGAGCTGAAAACCAATAGATTGGGTCTAAAATTTTTCCGCTCTCATGCTCATTTCCATGTATTGGACTATAGTCTAGCTGAAACTCAACATCCCCATGAACATACAACTCCAAATCAGGTACCTCCATGACATCTCCTTCAAGTTTTGAAGCTAGGCCAACATTGTGTTCACTCAAAGGATCATCATCATGATAGCATGGATTCAAAACATAAGTCAGCTCATGGAGCTCTCCAAGAATGGCAAAACTCTTAACCAAACCTGACTCACAAATGTTCTTCTCTATAGATGCATAACAATTAGTATTTTCTAGTCCAAAAAGTATATGCACAAATTCTACCTCCTTAAACTTGACTTGAGCCTTCAATTGGCTCTCCAAATGATGAGTTTCATGAACCCTATCATTAAATTCATTTGCACAAAATAATTTTTTTGATTTGTTTTCAAAATCATACCTCTCAACAAGTTCATGCGAATTTGATTTGGTCTTCATTTTTGACCATCATAAGGGGTTCACCTTGTAGAGGTTCAATCAACATAGTTTCTTCCCCTGGAAGTATTAGAGATTGACGAAGAAGTGTATCTCGTTGCTGCCTCTCATGATCCATGTGACTGAATTGTTCCCTGATATTTTGTAAGTGTTGTTTTGCTTGAGCAGCCAACAAGTTGGCTTCCCTAGCCCTCCTTAGCCACTCATCACACATGCTTTGAGTCCTCTTTACATCTTCTATGCTATGATGCACAAAATCATATTGTTTGTGGCTTGGATCCACAATCATTACCTCATGTTTAGCCATCAAATCTTGAGTATCAACAAGGTAGGGTTTCTTACCACTATCATCCTCATATGATTTGTCTATCACCTCATGATTATGTGAAGATAATGGATTGTTGTTCATAATCACAAAATCAGAACTGTCATTGTACATTTTTGTGGTGTCTTCATGGAACTCAAGCTCATCTTCCTTCATTGTTGGATGTTCATCATCACGTGTTGGTCCAAGAGATGTATCCATTTGAAAACCAAGTATATTACTTGTCATAACTCATATTCTATGGTTGCAAGTTGTATCTTTGTTGACTTTCAACCCTTGTCATGTTGAATGTCTTTGATCCAATTTATCCAAGTTATTTTTCTCATCACATAACAAATTGCCTTCATATGTATTAACAATATCACCTTCAAAGTCACCCAACTCACAATTTGATCCCTTGCAACTACTATGTAGAGATGGTGAGACAATGCTATGCTCAAATAATGGATCATCAAAAGAATTCATACCTTCATGTGGCTGATCAGTCATTGTTGGCTTGGAAAACTCTATAACAGCATACCCTTCAACCTTTTGTTGTCATGAAAACTCATGTGCCCCTCATTTGTGGATGCATGAAGTAATTCTTCTTTGTCCATAACATCATTCTGCTGAAATGGAATTGTGAGCATGGCTTCATCTTCTTTAGGGCTTCCACATGTATGACTAGGTGTCCAAGCTTCTAGGCAAGTGAAGCAATGTTGTTCTCTCTTCTTAGGATCACCTATAGGCTACAAATCACAAGGAAGCAATTCTTCTTTCTTTTCTTCCTTTTCTTTTTTTTCAATCCTCTTTTGGATAACTTTTGATTTTTCTCTTCTCTTCTCAATTTGCTGATGTAGTTATATAGATCTTTCTTTCTTGGATTCCCATCTCCATGCATTCCCAAATAAGCATAAAAAAATTGACCCTCAAGGGAGGATTGTAATGTAGCACCAATGCATCTATCCTCTTTGACTCTCAAGGGATCACCTGGATATGGAAAATTTGGAACTTGGAGTCCACATGCCCTATACTGCAAGTTGTATCTCTTATTCTAACACCTTTTTTTTCATGCTTTCCATGATGACAAGGATTTTGCAATGACACAGGAAGCAACAAATCTAAAAAATCTTCAAACCTTTGGATGCGAACAAAATGCTCATCGGTCTTTTGCTAATATGCACAAGCATTAGAAACCAACAAGGAATCTTCACCTTCAAATTGGCTGTTGAGGACCTCTTGTTCTTGCTCCATGATTTCTTGTAGCTTAGATTTTTCTTCCTACTCTACCACTTCCTCCTCTTGTGAGTCTAGCTTTGATGTACCCCTCACTATTTCAAGTTCCATCCTCTTGGGCTCTTCTTTTTTCAAGGATGAATCTTTTGGCTCCTCCCCTTTGATCTCCTCAGCAGTTTTTGAATCTTCCTCTTCTATCATAGGGCCAAGTGAGAGGTGTGTATCCAGTTTTTGTACCCAAGCTCATGCATTGACCTTCCTCGAGCCATCAATAGTTGGGAGAGTCAACCTTCTCACCCTATTCTATAAATCTCTGTTGGATTGTTGCATTGGTTGTCTCCCTCTTAATCCACTACTTGCATTGTGAAACTGTATAAATGGGATTTGGCATCTCACATCCAAATCAAGCTGTGCATTGGCATCTATGCTTGAATCAACATCACCCCCAACATAATTCAACTCTTCTTCCTCATTTGTGGGTCCATTTTTGGGCAAGAATGATGGTTGTGTGGGCTTGGTAGCCCTGCTGCTCTGAATTTCAGGTCCATTCTGATTAGAGTGGCTTCCTTTTGTACCCTTATTTTGTGCAGATCTAAGAGTGTTATTCACATTATTCATGGTTTTCATCAACATGTTCATCATCTACGTTATTTGCTCTTGCATTTGAGCAATTTGTTGCTGGACCCTCATGAAAGCATCCCATTGTTTGCCCTTGTCAGACATCTTCTTACCTCTGCCCCTTATCCTAGATGATTCAGCTTCAATTTTCTTCTTTTCCTCTCAAGAGCTTGCTGATCCCTTTGACTCCATTGCATCAACGAAGAAAAATACCCTCAGACTAGGAGGACAACTGCTCTGATACCACTATAATATCTCCAATGGGATATACCCTAATTTTGATTTCAAGAAAAATATCACAGCGAACATACAAGTGCCCAAACATGGCAAATACACATGCCAAATGATGCTACCAATTTAAATTCATAACATGAAATCCACCATAAAAACACAAAATAGGGCATTCAAATGCAACATACAAAACTGATTTTCTGTAGATAATTCTGCTGTTACAAACTGAATATTCTGAACTGAATTTACAATGAATTCATGGGCTCAAACATGCCAAACATATCAGATCTAAAACTATGATTATACATAACAAATATATGCAAAATAGTCTTCAGATATCAAACCCTAGATGGGTAAAATTCCTCCTTGGCAAGTGCTTAGGGTTTGCTACTCCAAATATGCTCCAAATATGCAAAATCGCCCTCCCAAAGGTGGGCGCTCAGGTTTGCTCCAAGTAGCGCTCCAAATTAGGGAAAAACCCTAATGCAATCTGCTCACAAAATGCCACAATAATGCTGCTCCAAAGCTAATCTTCAAATTTGATTATGCAATGATGCTCCAAACCTCCAATTGTCTCTAATGAAGTGCAATTAGAACTCCGTCATGAGTTCTCCACAAGGTGAGCTAAGGTTTTGTCCAACTCGCCACATTCACAAGGGTTTTCATCCTTGGAATGAAGCCAAACCAAAGTTGCAGCCAAAGAGAAGAATCTCCTACATGAAATTAGATATCAATGGACACCGAATGACTTGCACTTTACTTTCTTTTATAGCCCTCCCAAAGTGACCTTATCAAGGCTGACCTCCTTAAGCAAAATATTCTTGTTTTATTTACTTTTTTTTCCCCCTTAGGGCCGATCCCAAGCAAGGTATGCTAGGCACCCAAAACCCACAAATAAAATATTTTATTTTATTTTTCATTCCTTTCTCCAAGTGGTGCGAACCACTCGAGGCATTAAATATTTCATTTCTTGACCTCTCACTAGGTAGTCCACCTCAAGGGAATTTTATTTGGATTAATTTTATTTTTTCTCCTTCAATTTGGCCAACCACAATAAGGTATTTTTATTTTATTTATTATTTACAATATTATTATTATATTTAATTAAAATATCAAAACTAGTGTTCAAAAACACTTCTTTCCACCTTTGCAAAATTTGAATTTCAAATCAAATTGGGGACATGACAAGACCTCATTCTCTATATTTGTTTACTTGTAGTTTTTTTACTTTTTGTCTTCCAAAACAACTAAATTTCACAAATTTCATCTCTAAATTTGTCATTATTTCTTATGTACTCTATCCCAAGTTTTATTGTCTACAAAATAAAACCCATTGATGAATATTTATAGGTTTGATTTTCATAGATATTAACTTTAGAATATTTTTCTGTGCACTTCAGTATTGTTCTTGCACATTCCAATTTGTTATTGGCATTATTGTGCACAATTGAAGCTAGTCTCCTACTTGCATTGTAGTTTGATCAATTGGTTAAATAATTATTCTTGTGTGAATGGTTCTATATTTTTAGAGCGGCAGTAGTAGAACAAGCTAACTACCATTCAACTTTTTTTCACATTTGAATTATCTTGTATTCAATTCCTTAACACACCCTGCCTCAATGCAAGAGCTACCTTGAATCTTTAGTTGAGGTGACCTTGGAATAAGGGGTGTCGTTCTTTAAACATGTTTGCTTATGCATTTTTTTAAAAACATTCTTCCAGAAGAACTTAATTTCACAAATCTCATCTCTCTATTTGTCATTATTTCTTATGTACTCTATCCCACATTTTGTTGTCTACAAAATAAAACACCTGGTTATTGGTGAAGTAGAATTGATGGATATGTAATATGTATAGTTTTTCTTTCCATAAACATTAACTTTTTCATATTCTCTGTGTACTTAAATATTGTTCTTGCACATGGCAATTTGCTATTTGCATTACAGTGCACACTTGAAGCCAGTTTGCTATTTAAATTGTAGTTTGATAAATTGGTTAAAGTCTTAAATAATTAGCCTTGTGTGAAATCTATGTTAATTTTCTCTTGTTTCCTACCATAATAACCTACCTCACAACCATTAATTAACACTAGCCTCAACTAGGGAATTAGCAATGTCGAGCTTAACCCAAAATCAGAAATTTTGGCAGCAAGATAAAAGTCCTGCAAAGTCATCATATCAAATGTATTGCATAATTAATGTTCAAAACGGTTTCCAAAATGTAGGCATACAATGGCATAAATTTATGATGTGCTTATCTAAATCAGGATAAACATAAATTGCCTAAAATCACATCAACATCTAATAAACAACAGAGCCTCTAGCACCCTTATGATTGCCCAAGTATTGAACATATCAACAATACTCATGTCACATTACCCTCACTGCATGAGGAACTTGGCATTTCCATAACGTTCCATTACTAAATTTCAGGAAGTACCTATTACTTCTTTGAAAAAGACTGCATAGAATTTCAAATCCAATGTTTTGGGTTGCACTTTTGGACCCTGTTGTACCCCAAATTAATTTTTTTGCTACACTTAGGCATTTTGAAGAAATGAGTTAAACTCTTCTCAAAATCTATCAAAAAGGTCAAAATTAGGGTTTTGCATGTCTTGCATGGGGGTCAAAAACTTGAAATTTTCAAAATCTGACAATTTGGGTTGGTTCAGAACTACCAAATCTACAAAACCCAGATTTTAGTTTTTCAACCCTAAATTTTAGGAAAATTTCTATTTTTAGCAGTTTTCTAAAAATATAAACTTTTTCTGGGTTTCTTTCAAAAAGAAAACTAGCAAAATTTTATAAAAATAGAAAGTTTGGCTTCTAGGATTAAGATTGATTTTGATTGGCTCAAAATACTTCTTCATCAGGCTGGTGCAGTCAAAATCACGAAAATATCAATTTTGCCCTAGTGGGTCTATTCTAATTTTTAGAAGCCTTTTCTAGAGATCCAAGGTCATCAATGGAGGTCAGTCAGCTGCCAGGTGACAGAGTCTGACATGCAAACACTGAACAAAAGCTGTCAATGATGAACATGCACGAAGAATGGAGAACGGAGAGAGGAAGCTGAAAAAGTTGAAAAATGAGAAATTTTGGCTAAGTCTAGAGACTTCAGACGCCCCTGTCAAGAATAGAAGCCCAAACACCCATGCCCTAGAAAAATTTCACATCCGACAGTCGAGGCCAAGGAAAACACGCCAAACAAGGAAGAAACTTGAAAAGTTTAGAAATTTTTCTAACTTTTCCAGCCATGGGCGCCCCTAGAGAGAATAGGCGCCCAACTTTTCAAGGTATCAAATGATGGAATTAGGGTTGGAGTTCCCAAGGCATTGTTGGTTAGATTCTTCTCAGCTCTGTAGTGAGCCCGACAGTGCAGTCATCCGATCATTCAGTCATCCAAAATTTGAGATCGAATGAAGGAGTTTTAGTCAGAAAGCAGAATGCAAACCACAAAAATGATGAAAAATAATCTAAGTCTGGCCAGGGGCGCCCAACCTTTTGGAGGACCTAATCTGACAATTAGGGTTTGTAGGTATGATCAATCTCTTCAGTTTCCTGCCAGCTTCGCAGTGGATGTCTTCATCAGCTCATTAGATCACTCAACCATTGGCAAAATCAAATCAAAAAGGGGCCAGGACAAGAGGTTTTCAACTTCGAGGAGAAAACAGATAAAAATAGCTGTCTGGTCAACATGGGTGCCCCTGAAGGAGATAGGCGCCAAGGGTTTTGAGGCCTTAGATGGCAGTTTCCAGAAATGCAGTATCCAAAAGACCCCTTCCAGAATCTTCTCAGCTATCTAGTGAATCTGACAGCCAGTCAATTTGATCAGTATAACTCTCGGAATCATGAATGCATCTGAAGGTTAGAATACAAGCAAGAACTGAAAGCTCATAAAAATGGCTAACACTGGTAAAGATGGGCGCCCTCGGAGGAGATAGGCACCTGACATTTTGAAGGGTTAAATGAAGTTTTCATCAGAAGTTGCCTCCAAACAAACTTCGTCAGATTTGACCAAGCTCTGCGATGAATCATTTAGCTCATTGGTCGGATCAATCTAGAAGCCAGAAATCAGAATCAAACAGAGGATGAAAATTGAGTAAAAGTTCAAAATGATGAAAAAACGGTTAAGTCTGAAAGAGTTAGACGCCTCAAGCCAAGAAGAGCGCCCTATCTCTCTTGCCTTAGTAAATTTTTTGAAATTTTCAAAAATTGAAGATGAAGAAAAACGTCTAAGTTCATTGCACAAACTCATATTAGGGTTTTGAAGAATTAGGGCAAAAGAAAGTTGTTTCTCTCAAGGAAAAGCTTATTTAAGGCACTTTTGTGTTTCATTTTTCATATTTTCTTGCAAGTGGCATCCAAGGAGAAATAAAGCAACAACTTCAAACCTTTCTTTTCAAGATTCAAGAACTTAAACTTGCTGGTTTTTCATGAATTTTCAGATCAGCACATAAGAAGGCTTGCTTTTTCATGCTTTTTTCATCCAGAACATCAAATCTTTGAAAAAGGTTGGATTTTTCAATTTCTATTGATCTGGGTCATCTCAGTTTATGATTCTGGATAATTTTTGAAGAAATTTCTCAAGTTGCAGCAGCTGCTTTTTCCTTGCATGGCAAAGAAAACTTTAGAATTTTCAACTTCTAATCTTCTCGGTCCATCTTAAACATTCTTCTGGACAAAACCCATATCATAGCTTTTTCAGTGAAATTACAAGTGGCTGCTTTTTTAGTCAAACTTCAAGGTTTTCAAAATCTAATCAAATGGGTTCATCCAGAATGTACCTCTGAACAATACCTAGATGCTAGCTTTTTTCTACTTTTTCGGAGAAAATTAGGGTTTCTACTTTTTCAGTCTACACTCAGAATTTTCAAAAATGGACGATCTGGGTTTGCTTGTAATGAAATTCTGAACAAAACCCATATCTCAGAATAATTTCCAAAAATTTCGTTCGTTCAACGAAGAAAATCAGCAAGCTAAAAATAGAAAATTGTGCAAAACTTGTCAGAACATAGGCGAGTTCACAGTCAATCTTCGAGTTTTGCAGAATGGAGTACACTCCTACTGAATTCAAGACTAAATCAGCACTGTACCATGACTTCATTGAAACAGCTGAAACTGACTTACACCACATCAAGCCAGTATTCAATTTGCGTGCTTTGGAAGATGTAGGCAATGTCACCATTAGGCATCTTGGCCATTCAGGTCTTCTTGCAGCAACATCCATCCCCTTTTCAGTTCAAATCTTAGAATTCGTAATCGCTTGCATCAAGCATTACAATTCTGCAGCGAGGGAGATTCAGTCAATGGACAGGAGAACTATTTGCAGCCTAAAGCCTGATGTGATAGAAAGATGTTTTTCTATTCCACCTTGGCATGGAAGTGTTACTATCTCTTGAGATGAATGTGAAAGTATTTGGGAAATGCATAAAGAGAAGTACAACAAGAAGGTTGCAACAAAATGGATGAAAGAAAAACATAAGACATTGCCAAAGAATGTTGGGAGAGGCGAGTTTAAGGATGAAATTGCCGTAATAATCACCTTGCTCAACCGGATCACAAGCCAAGCAAATGCAATCAAGTTTCAGCCCTGGATGTTTTACATGATACCTCACATCATGAAGAAGACGAAATTCTATGACTGGCCTACATTGATTAGCGACTGCCTTCATCATCAGATAATTGAGTACTTCAATAGGCATGAATTCCACATGATCTCCTACCTAGTCTACTTGGTTGTCTTCCAAGGAAAATTGAGAGGGTTAAACATTGAGGGATCCTTAAACATACAACATGTCTACAATTACTACACTCAGCTGGAGTTTGCTGCATCATCACATCACTACAAAAGAGTGAATAAAGCATTCCTAATGTATACAGTGTGTGACCTAGACAATGAGCTACATGTACGCATTTCATCTATTGCCAAGGCAGTGATGTCAGAATGGGCGGATTGGTATATTCAGTTTGCTACTTTCACCTACTTAAGAGTTTATGGCTATTCCGGTGCTCCTCTCATGTTGCCAAGGTATCTGTCAGATGAGGTTGTGTGTATGGAGTTTCTTAGGCAAGTATCAAATGTTCACACTCGCTTGCGAAACAAAAAGAAACCAGCCTTCAGCTTCCCTTTTGCAATAGGAATCTACAAGTGCAGGTCATCGACAGATGCCAAGATAATGGGAAACAAGTTAACTGAACTTGGTCTCAAGCCTTTCAGCAAGAGACGATCTTATGATCCCCATGGTGTATATGCAACCAGACTTGGTCAAAACTATGCTGATGTGCCCGCACTCGAGGATTTTTGGGCCAACTGCAGAGATGAGTTCGAGGTCCGGAGGCGTAGCAATAGTAGACTCAATCTTCAGTAGATGAAGGATTGCTTGTATGAGGATATTGAGGGGTTATCGGATGATGACAGAGACGTGCTTCTCCCAACTTACACTCGAAAGCAGATTGAGCAACAACCTCTTCCACAAGTTAATTGGGCTAATAAAGAATGCATCTCAGTGGAAGAAAGGAATCGTCAAGATGTTGAATACAGTAAGACTTTCTTAGTCCTTAAAAGGAAGAAGTCCATCCCAGTAGTAGAGCCACCAAGGATACATTCATCTCTTCCTTTTTCTTCCATAGATTAGTCGAAGACGAAAGGAAAAAGTCAGGAGGTTGTAAAGGGTAGTAGGTCAACAAAGAATGCAAAGAAGAGGTTGGACTTCATGGGTATAGTCATACAGGAGCAGCCAATGGTTGAAGAAGAAGCCCCTCCACATGAGCCCATACCTCAAGAGGAAACAAAAGATGTGCCCTTGACACATTATCCTTTGCCATCCCTGAGGTCTTCACCAATTCACATTGATTTGGAAGACGAGGAGGTAGAAGATGTTGCAGTTGTACTTCCCATGGATATTAGTAGAGATACCACATCTTGGCTTGAGAGCTCCTTGGGAAGGACAAGACGAAGGCCTTCATATCAAGTGAATCTTGATGATCTCAATGTGTGTCAGGAAGCACCCAAAAATAAGGCAAAGAGACAAATCCACTTTGAGAGAAATCCTAATGGTGAGATGGACATGGAGACGGCTACACCTCCTAAAGATAGAAATAGAGACGAGGTGGATGTTGATGATTTTGTAATGGTGAAAGCCAATCTTGGCAAGAGCACTAGGCATGCTGACATGAGCTTGTTCAAGATGGTATCGGAAAACATTCAGGAAAGAGTGCAAAAAGATGGGGAAGACAAGGCAGCCCTCAAGGTTGAAAACCGTCAACTCCATTTGTATATCTCAAACCTCATTCATGGCACTTCACAAACAACATAGTTGCTGCCCCAGGTTTTAGAGACACCTGCAGTTGAGGCAGTTGGTAATTTTTGGGAAACAGACTTAGGAGTGGATTGAGGAAATCATCACTAAGGGCACATAAATTCTAGCACAGGTATTTCAGCTGAGATATAAGGCCCCTGATTTACGTCAAGGCATCTAGGGATTTGAGCAGCTGATTGCAGAAGTCAAGCCTATGTATGAAATCATTATTGCAGATTTAGACATAGCATATGGCTCAACTGTTGCTAGAGAACATAAAAGACAAATCCTTGCATGGAAGGAATATCACTTCTTCATAGTGAAAACTTATGAAGGGATATCTGAGGAGTTTATTGTGTACAAGCAAAGGGTTGTTGATGCTCTCAAATTCATAAGGGAGTTTGTCACAGGGATTCCTTGCCGATATTGTCAGGATGATGGTTCCTATGTTGGGCTTTGTTTACTCAATACGGGTACAATGACGTACGGAGTAAATGGAGATAATATAATAACATTGACAGTATATAATAATCACATGGCAATCGCACAAAACACAGATATACTTCTTTATTAAGTATTCGGCAATTACATCATAATGTCTCCAAACAGAACATAGCATAGTATCGCAGAACCATCTCCCTTCCCAACTACATGACTCAAGTACATATAGTACATTGGCGGTGGTTAAGGTACCAACCGTCGTGTCCCTTCATTATAACTAATTACTTCATCAGGAACTGTTCTCGAGACAACTAACCAACATGACACGTACATAAGTACATGGATTATTAATATTAACTAATATCTTATTTACTTATGGCTCACAACCGACCAAGTACACTCTCGGCCGACTACGTCGACTCATGGCCAACTACATCATCCCCCCCACAAAGTAGTCGTCTTCCAGACAACTGAAAACCAAGAATGCCAACTGATTGTCACTCTTACCCAATACTCCATCTCTCTCCGCCAATTTCTCCTCGAGAGTTGCAACTCTCATCTACTCGATAGACAATTGCTCCTATACAATGATGGCTGGTGGCACTGCAATTTGCCAATTCCAATAAATTTGATGGGGGTCTGGGGGTAGCGCCCCCAGCAGGGTCGAGGGGCAGCGCCCCCGCCGCCAAGGCCAATTTAACACTTCTGAAACCACTCGAAACAGCATCGCGTGCCTCATTTTCATGATTTTTCCACATGTTCTGAATAGTGCTGATGAACCCGAAAAATACAGGTCTTGCATTGTTTTTCTGAGACTTCACTTTCTTCAGGTCGATGCTTGGTACGGCCATTTCCTGTTTTGACCGTACGGACTTGTTCCACTGCACATGTATGGGTGCCTTCTCCTTCCGTACGATTCCTTCCTCACCCTTTTGTACTGAGTTCTTCTCTTGCCGTACGATTTCCCTCTTATAGTGTACGGACTTTGGTTGGATTCGGCATACGGAACTTTGCTGGCCTTGGCGTACGGAATTTGGTTTGAAATGTACGGGCTTCACTTTGCAGCGTACGGGCCTTTGTGTGCAATGTACGAACTTTCCTTTAGTTTGGCGTACGAACTTTACCTGGCAATGAACAGGCTTTTGGTTGCAACGTACGGACTTTTGATAGTAGTGTACGGACTTCACTTGGCAACGTACGGACTTTACTTGGTAACATACGGACTTCTGATAGTAGCGTACGGACTTTACTTGGCAACGTACGGACCTTTTCTGGCTTGTGGTTTCTCCTTGGCATACGGCTTTCTTTTGACGTATGACTTCCTCCTCCTGGTATTCGCGTACTATCTTCCCCTGATACTTCTTTGGGCTGTGTACGGATTGGTGCTTCCTCTGGCTGCATACGGATTTCTCCTTATGGTTGCGTACCCTCCTGGCAACTCGGATGCCTTTCTTCCAGACACGTACGGCGTTCTCCTTGCTTTGGCACTTCTCTTGGCGACTACTTCTTACTTTGGTTATTCCCTTGCCAACTCGAATACCTTCCCTCACAATGCGTACGGCCTCTCCTTTATGGTTTATTTTTTTTATTTCTCCTTTTTCCTCTAATTTCTTTTTTTCACTTTTATTTCTTCTTTTTAATATACTCCCTCTTCCGTCCCTTAATTCGTCTAATTCTTTTAATTTTGTCTTCGTCTTTTTTCCTCTTTTATTTTCTCTCTCCTTCATCTCTTTTCTTTCCCCTCCGTCTTCTTTCTCATTGTCTTGATTTTCTCCATTTTTTGGCTCCAACACAATTTTTCTACCTCGTACCTGTTTGGATTTGTGGGCTGGTGTATCCTCCGGTTCTGATATTCTTTCTTTGTACTCTCTGGACTCGGCCGAAAGTGTCTAGCTAGACATGTCGTTCTCTTCTCCTTCCTAGATTTCTCCGATCTGCAGCATGTTACACTCTCGCTTGAACACCTCATAATCTTCCATCTGCCAATGAAATAAGCCATTCAATGAACTTGTCTTGTCTTCCGAGCAACTCTCGATTTCAAGTACACCCTCCTCGTTAGGCTCCATTGCTTTCCTCTCTTCGTCCATGTCCAACTCCCCCTCATCGGATTCTGATTCAGAAGATGCCAGTTCTTCACTAACAACCTGATTCTTCAAGTCGATCACGTACTTCCTCCCGTCATTCTCTATGGATAGTGTATTTCTTTTCCAATTATGATTCGCCTTGGCTGCCACTAACCACCCTCGTCCAAGCAATGCATCGTACGCCTTCCTCTGCAATGGAATGACTGCAAAGTTCAGCAGAAATGGTTGTGTTCCGATCACCACCTTTTGCGCCATCAACATTCCCAACGGTTTGATACCATGTTGATCGGCACGACGAGTTGGAATGTCGGTGGCCAGAGGGTAGGCTTCCCGAGGCTCTTCCATGTGTCTTCGGGCAGTACGTTGACTCCCGATCCTCCATCGATGATAGTATTTGTCAAGGTATTCCCTCCGATCTCCATCTGCACAACCGCTGGTATCTTCCCGATGTTCGCCGTGAGTAGTACGGGGTCAATGGTTTGTTCACCGTACGGTGGTGAATCTGGTACCAATTCTTGCCTTCGGTCCTCCACTCGCGATTGCTTGACATCCCCAAGGACATTTGTCATTGCCAGTCCCAACTGCGGCAACATCTGGAGAAGGTCAGTTACTTTGATCGATATGGTGGTCTGCAGTACCTGTCGTACGATGTTGGTTTCTGCCTCCGACCGCCGAGAGGTCTTTGGCTTCTCCAGAGATATTATTTTCTCCTTCGCCATCGCCAGTTCCACTTCGGCTTTTGCTTCCTTCATCCTTTGTTTTTCCGTACGTGGATCTGGGTAGGTTGCCTTCTTTGCTTGCGCTCTGGCGATCGCCAGTACCTCTTGTTCTTCTACTTCCAGCATATGGATACCCTTCTGCTTGGGGCATTCACTATCTTCATGGTCGCCTGGTCCACACCACTTACACAATCTTCCTCTCGAACCTTGGCCGTTTTGGCAATCCTTGGCGAAGTGACCCCATTCGTTGCACTTTCGGCATTGGATCATGGGTTGTCCTTTACCATCGTATTGTATTCTGTTCCTCGGACTCCTGTTGCTTTGGTAACCTCCAGGGGAAGCATTGCTATTGTACTGGGGCTTCGATGGTGTGTTCGACGGTGTCGACGGTTCTCCTTGAACAAAGAATACTTGTGCACTATTGACTTTTAAATTGTATGGGCATTCCTTGACGGAATGTCCCATCACTTGGCAAATATTGCAGAATAACTTCTTCGGACAGTTCGCCTTCGTGTGACCTTCCCCATTATAGTCTGTACACCATAGTTCTCGTGCTTCCCTCATACTCTCTTTGTCGGCCTTCAATTCTTTCATCATTCACATCATATCTTTCCTGAGTGCTTGTACGGTCCTAGATTCCCCGTCGCTATCGTCCATACTCTCCTCATCGTCCGTCTTCTTTTTCCCTCGGGAGGATGTTTTATTTTCACTTTCTATATCCATCGCCTGATTGTATGCTTTAGCGTACGACGACAGACGCACGACTTTCATCTTCTTCCTTAGCGACGAAAGCAAGCCTTCAATGAACCATCGCTTCTTTAGCCCATCGGCCGATTGAACCTCCAATTTTCCCAACAAGTCTTTGAGTCACCGATTGTATGTGCGCACATTCTCGTGTTTTCCCTGCTTCGTACTGTAGATTTCTGCTACAATCTCACTGTCATCTCTCAGGAGTTTGAATTCGTCCTGAAAGGCCTTCTTGAGTAATCTCCATGTAGCTTTTTGTGCTTGGTCCAACTCTGAGTACCAATCGATGGCACTATCTCTGAGTGTCGCCAGAAAGGCTTTCAACCAATGATCCGGGTCCTCTTCTCCACTTGCTGTCCAGATTGTCTCGCATGTTTTGCAATGTTGAACTGGATCCTCTGAACCATTCCCCGTAAACTTCGGCAGTTTTTGCCGTTTTGAATCACCATCCTTCCCCGCTGTCCTCCTTGTATATTGGACCCGACTGGACCGGTTTCCCCGTTACGTTCCGGTGCGTCACTTGCACTCTCGGCCACGTACGAGTGACTTTCCGGTCCTCCGTCAGCGTCCTCTACACCTTGAGTTTCCTGGGTCCCACTCCGGTGCTCCCTCTGCCAAGGGGTCTTGGGCTCAGATCTCCCTGTCCTCAACCCTTCGTCCTCATCCGATATGGACAACTCCCGAAAGCGTTGGATACTGTTTTCAAGTTCACCGCTCAAGTCTTCCTCATTTTCTTGGTTTTTATGTTTTTCTATGTACGGGGTGCTGAATGGTTCCTCGTACTTCTCTTCCTCAGGGTGCTGGTGTGATTTACTAAATCTCAGCCGCCGGCTTTCTTGCTCTTGTATTCTTAATGATCGACGAATTCTTTCGTCCTCCACTTCGTGCCCGACTGGTACTCGGTTCTTGTCTTTGTTTGGCCGTACGGGCATTTACAAGTCTTTCACACGATCATTGCTGGTTGCCAGGGGTACGTCTCCGACTAGTGTCCCTTTCTTCCTCCTCCCGTTTGGTTCGTTCCTCGTACTGCTGCAAGATTTGCTGCCTTTGGTGTTCTTGTTCCTCCTTCGCCCGAAGTTCTTGTAGGATGATGGAATGACGGGCCAACAATCTTGGCATGCAGTGGAGGAGGTGATCAACCTCGTCGTTTACTTCGAGGCAATCCCAAATAACTGCCTCAGGGACTTCTCGTCGGAGGGCTTGCCTCCGTACGTGGTCTCGTAGGGATATGTTCGAGAGATTTGTCAGATCTCGTGTCAAATCGTCCTCTCTTTCTTCATTTGTTACTATGAGTTCGTCCCCTGGTCGGCCCATTACGCTGCCATTACACTGAGTGCTTCCCTGGTTCGCTTAGGCAATGACGCCAAATGTTTACTCAATACGGGTACAATGACGTACGGAGTAAACGGAGATAATATAATAACATTGACAGCATATAATAATCACATGGCAATCACACAAAACACAGATATACTTCTTTATTAAGTATTCGGCAATTACATCATAATGTCTCCAGATAGAACATAGCATAGTATTGCAAAACCATCTCCCTTCCCGATTACATGACTCAAGTACATATAGTACGTTGGCGGTGGTTAAGGTACCAACTGTCGTGTCCCTTCATTATAACTAATTACTTCATCAGGAACTGTTCCCGAGACAACTAACCAACATGACACGTACATAAGTACATGGATTATTAATATTAACTAATATCTTATTTACTTATGGCTCACAGCCGACCAAGTACACTCTCGGCCGACTACGTCGACTCATGGCCAACTACAGGCTTGATGAAGTCCAAACACAATTTCAGAGTGTTGTTCATAGCAGCAATGGCAATGACAGAAGAATGAGTCAGCTTTCGATGATGTCAGCAAAGTTCGAGAAAGTGGCTAAGGAGACTGAAGATTTCCTAAGATCTATTGTAGATGGCGAAGAAATCTTATAAAAGTGAAACTTTGCTATTGATAGTATTGATGCACCTGATTGTGATACAGTTTCCTGCTTTTTAGCGGATGTGCTTGAGATATAAAATCAGCTTTCATCTAGAAGCTTTCTTTTTATTATTGTCATAATTCTTATCCATTCTTTCAGAAGAGAAAGAAAACAATTGTAATGAGTTGGCACTTTCTATTTTTGATGTATTCTTAGTTGTAGATGCTTATCTTCTTTAGGTTTAGAAATAAAGCTTGCATGTTGGCAAGTATTAGTTGTAAAAGCAAGGAGATTTTAGGGTTCCCTACTCCTCTGCTTAGCTATAAATAAAAGCAGTGTTTGCTCATTTTTCTTTAACCATGCTTGTGATAACAAATTGCTGAGCCTATGCCTTCAAGCTTGTTATCGATTAGTTTCAGTTCACTTTGTGTTAAGAGCAAGTTTGCATGCCTCTTTTAGCTACAAATCCTTGTTTAGTGCATGTGTTTTGTGTCAAGTGTTGATCTGGTTTGATCGCATATTACATGCATTTTGCTACAACTTCTTGTCCCAAAAAAGTAATCTCTTGTGCTTGAAGTTTGAGAAAATAAAGTCCTGAGCGTGCTTTTGCTGCCCCGATATAAAGTCTCAGATTTCTGTTTATTGTGTAATGCTTATATGATCTCCTTTTCAGCTTGCATTGAAATTCAGTAGATGTATGTTGGAAAAAGTTTATCTAAGTATCTGTGTTAGAGAATCAATCTTGTTCATTTCTAACTCTCTTGCTCCGCGTTTCCTTGAGAGGCTAGAAACATCATTAGCGGAAGTTAGTTGTAGTTGATAGTTTTATTTAAAGAGAAAACCTCAGCTGCAACATTTAGAATTCTATAACCTTGTGTTCTCGCAGCTGAAACAAAAAGATAAGAAAATTAGCTTTAGTTTACTTTCTTTTAGCAAACTTAGCGAAAGAGGGAGCTTCCCCTCCGAATTTGAAGAGCAGTTTACTGCACATAGCTGTCCGTTTCCAAAATGCATTCCAAAGGTGCGATTTGAAATGCCAACAGACCCATCATCATAGAAACTGGCTTTAAGAATTCCCTGACAATGGGTCCAAAAGCTTTTGAAGCCAATAGGTCTCAAATTTGGTCTCATCATCAAGGAAATTCTTGAAGAAAGTGAGACCCAAAACATCACATTGAAAATTTTGTATGCAGTCTTATCCAGAAAAATCGCATATAATCAATACACTGCAAACAATAAAATCTTAGAATAGAAAGTACCTATTAGCTTCAAAGAAAAGTATTTGTGTGGATATTGGAGTCATGGAAAATGATCTATTCCCTAACATGGTCCCAAGAAGTGATTTGTAATGTCCCCTTTTCTAGTTCGCATTGTATGATGTTGTCATTAGCCTATTTCTCCTTGGTTTTGTAGGCTAACTAGGGCTTTTAAGGAATCTTGAAGATTTTTGGCCTAGGCAAATTTCATTGCAAGTCAATCCGGGGCATCTAGAGGCAGTTTCGGCATACTTACTATTTTAGTAAGTCATTAATGCTGTTAATAGTAATTCTTCAGATGGGCCAGAGTTTCCAATGACAGTGCCTTTTCAATGGAAGATTGGTTATTATCGTCAGATGATTTTAGTTCCATTGGTTTAATTCGTCTCTGCATTAATAAAGTTTAAATTATAAAGTTAAAGCCAATCATTTAACTTTATTAATGTGAGCCTTAAGTTAAGTGGGAAAATGAATAGTAAAAAGGGCCCCTTATTTTAAAAGACATGAGACATCAAAAAGGCAAAAAGGAAGTTTATGTTTTATCCCACATTGGTCAAAAGTGTGAATGAGCTCTTATGAGAAGCTTATAAAAAGTGTTGCAAGGGCTCATTTTCAACATGCTTGGTTTATGCTTGATTATTATATTCTCTTGGAGAATTCTAGGAAGCTTTGGCTTTCAGCAGGTTTGAGGACGGAAACCCTCGAGCTTGGAGGCAGTGGACAAAAACCCATTGTCTGTTGGAGATATTATTCAGGTGTCTCACTTTGTGCTTCAAATTCATATTCTGTTGTATTTTCCATTGAAGAATTTAAAGAAATATTCATATTGAATTTCAGATCTTATTTTAGTTTGATGTTATATGATTTTCAGTATAATCTGATGGATAAATAGAAATCAGTTTGCATGCAAATTGTGGTTACATTTTTGTGAAAGATTTTTAGAAAATTAGGGCATAATCCCATAGGGGTTATCACAGTGGTATCAGAGCTTGAATCCTGCCACCCTGTGTTGGTTTGCAAAAAGAAGATTTTCAGATTATGCTAGGGTTTGATCAGGTATTTGAGTTTGATTATTTGCAGTTCTGGAGAAGATTAATCTTGCAATTTGTGCAGTTTGCTGTGAGCATATAGTGGCCAAATCAATGTTTGGAGACTAATACAAAAATAAACAAATATTCGATAAAGACAAGCATATCGAATACTCTGTTAAAGAAATTTGTCTATTACTGGTAGATAAGGACAAACTCAGAAAAGGGCGAAGAGCAGCTCGCAAGGCGTTTGAATTTATGTGGACCTGCTTGGATAAGACGAAATTAGGCAATAGGAGTTGCTTTGGCTTTCATCGGGACCAGCTTGTATTTGTTTATCAACTAAAGGCCATTTAAAAATATCGATGGTCTCATTTAGAGTTATTGAATCAACCTGTCAGGAGCTGCTTCTTTATTGAATAGTCCCTGAAGAGTGAAGAGGTCGCATAAGACAAGATACCTGAGTTCATCGGTCTTCAGTATAAGACAAATATTTGATAAAAAAAGACGAATTCAAGGTTGCGCTAGAAAGAGATGGCATATCGTAAGACGTCAAGGCAAGGAATCGATTATTCACTCTAGCGTGTCAGCGCCTTCTCTAAGCATTTGAAGTGGAGAAATTGTGCTTCTTTTGTTTGCCATTAAATATCCCATTGGTAGATATATATTTTATTTCAATCAAATAAGACAAAAACTGGAGATTAGCGACTATTGAAGTATAGCTTAGTTTCACCTGTTGGGAGGTGCTTGCATAGGATAAGACAAAATAAGCGATGTTATACATGAAGCTAAGTTTGGGCGCATGAAGAGGTCGAATTGTATTTATCTAAGGTGAAATCGATTTATATAATTGCATATCATATATTTGTTGAAGGTTTGGCGTATAAAGACAACTAAGAGTCGATTCGCACTATGAAGGAAGATGCAACCTTCACGTCTTTTACCTAGGATGACATCACATCTGAGCGCTGGAAAGACATATTAGAAGGGACAATAGTTGAGGTAGACGGCAATAGCAAGGTGAATATTACAAACCATCAGTTGCTAGGGACGGTATAGGAACAGGACAAAATATCTACCACAAGGGACAAGACGTCAGAAGGAAAGACAAATCTGGAAGGCGTCAGTAAAGGTTTGAGTTCATCATAATTGCTAGTGTAAAAAGCTGAGGTTAAGTGTCGTTTATTCTTGGCACCTGAAATCAGTCGACCATCTGTGAAGTCGTCATCTGCTGGAAAGGATTAAGCAGTGTACCAGGTTCATTATATTAACTGCATTTGTTTTGCTTGGGGTTGCTGTACTGCAACTGTCATATCAGCATCAACTCACTTGTGAAATTGATAATCATAAGTGTTGCATTTACCATTAGCAATAGTTGTATTGATTCATCTCAGCATTGTAAAGAGTGGCTTGCAAAAAGAATGCACACGAAGTGTTTGTTATATTGCCTACTGCTGTATATTCGCATTTCATGTTCAGTTATAATGAGTAAATCTGAGTTTGGCATTGTAAGGCAAGAATTATGCATATAGTGTGTCATTTTACTGTTTGACGAAATTCCTGAGTGAGCAAACTGAAAATTTAGAGCAGGTTTTTTGCAAGGGACTTTGTAGAAAATAAAATAAAGACGATGGCAGATAAGAAAAGTGATATTTTCTCGAAAGAATTTAATGATACATTCAATGGTAAACAGCTAAGGGACTTGCAGAAAGAAAATGATGTAGGGAATTGGCTCTATGTAATTGGATTAGAATTGAAGTCCATGAAATTCACCAATGATGTTCTCTCTAAATTGGAGGAAATAGATACATATTTGTCCAAAGTAGATCAGGCAGATTGGATGCTTTTGAATTGGGCTTTGCAACCCTCAATGCTCGCTTTGGTCCAGCACAAGTTTATGGAGCATCCTTGTGAAGAGGTGAGACTTGCAGTTGCTTCTTGTCACAATGAAATCATAAGAATACAGCTCCTATGGCACCCTATAACGATGACATACTGAAGAAGGTTCTCCATCTGATTGCGGAGAGTCTATATGGGTTACATGATGTCAAAGCCCCTACTTTTGGTAAGAGGGCTAGAAATTATGGCAAGAACCAGACCATTTATCATTATGTTGGATCTCAAATGTGATAAATTGATTCTTCAAATGTTTCAATGCTTCTTACTTGAAATTAGGAAGCATCATCCAAACAATGTGAAGGCTTGTATGCACACTATTATGTCTTTAATCTTAGATGAGGATGATGATATCTGTAAGCAGTTGCAATCAGACTTGTTGACCATTTGGAGAAAGGAGCATAATATTTCACCTATGGCTTATGAGCTCTCAGAAGGGTTGATTAAGCAGAAGATTGAAAGGTTCAAGAAACAGATGACTGAAGATGAATTAATCGCAATGGGCTTACAGGTTGCAAGGTCTCCCAAAAAAAGTAAGAACCAAATGAGAAGGGAGCAGATTTGTTTCACATGTTAGGGGTCTTGGACACCTGATCACAATTGTGGTGCTAGTAAGGAAGATAAGTCAGCCAAAGAAGTTTGGATCAGCGATGAAGAGGATAGTCCCCAACCTATTGAATCAATTGTGGCTTCAGGTAAAGGTTACACAAGTTTCTTTGTAGGTAATTTGGAGATTATGCTTGACAAATCGGGAAAGGTAATGGCTTCTATTGATGATCCTATGGGTAATGTTATTGCTGCCCCATTTTCTCCACATGATAATGATAGTGATTTTACGATTGGTTCTAATGCTGCCTTAGCACGTAATCAGCAAGAGTGCAAAGATGATATCATAGAAGAAGTATTCTGTGAGAGCCAAGTCCTTCAAAGTAATTCAGTTACTTCGTCATATGAATCTATTGTTGTTCATAAGCTTGTTAAGCAACATAAATTGGAGAACCAGCTGAAGGTAAATGAAGATAAGATAATTGCAGCATTAACACATTTTGATGACATGCACAAGTTGGTTGAGGGTCACCTTTGGAAGGGACAACTCGAGAGCAGACAAAAAGGGGGTGAAGAAGAATCTTCCTATGCTGATTTACAGGTGTTCAAAGCAGCTATTGAAACTATGAAATCAAATTATTTGCACTTACTTTCAGATCAAGACCACCTCCTTAATCTCGCAGAAATTTATTCAGAATCATTGAATAGGAAAGAAGAAGTTGTCAATCTCACCTATGAGGGTGTGGATACTAAGGATACCTTAGAAGCTACTCAAGAGGCTCTACAAAGAGCAGGAAATCAGATTGACAAGCTTAACTTAGAGCTGGGTTTGGCACAATCTCCATCAGAAAATCAGTCTTTTATGACAGCCACATTGGAAAGGACAACCACCCTTGATGAGCAACTGATGTTTGAAGAAGAATTGATTGAATGCTATGAAGATTCCATGAAAGAATTGGTATCAAATGCGGATTCGTTGATGGTGAACAGCGGTCCTTATGCACTTGTTTGTCATAAGATATCAAATATGAATTTTCAGATTGATATGGATTTGGAAAATCACTTTTCATGTACTCAAGATTGCAAGCCTAAGCATGATGATGCCTACATTTTTTCAAATCTCTCACAAGGTATGAACTTCCCCTGTTATTTGAAGATTGACATTAAGAAGGATCATGAGGTATACAAAGTTCTTGTTTGCATGGACATACCAAGAAGTTTGAATGAACATGGGAGTCATAGCATTGAAGAGTTGACAGTTAAATGGTTAGCAATTGATCACACTATCCCTCTAACCAATAAGAAAGCATTATATTTGTTGTGTGAGCCATATTCTAGCCGCCTACAACTAATTGGGAATGAATTTTCAGATTTGGTTCCTTGGCCTCCATCTCATATTTCAATGTATGAAAGTTCTCCTATGATGCTAATCATTGAAATTTCAGATCATGCAGTGATGATAACAACTAGTTGTATAGATTTGAGTGCAAATAGTGATCTCTACAGCACTTGGGAAATGGATGTTGATGAGAAATTACCAATCCATGAGAGCAAAGACATTCGGGAAGTGAGTATAAATCAATCTTTCAGACTTGTTGCTGCTGAAAATTGTGAAGGGATGTGTGTGATTACATTTGGAGATACATTGAAAACTATTCTTCATTCCATGCTGAGTATGCTTAATGACATAAGAGATTCATGCACTTACATGGGTGACAAGCTTACGCTTGATAGCAAAGTTTCACTTTATGTTTATGTCAGAGTGACGCAACGTCAGCATGGTGGCTCCTTTTTGAGGTTGATTTGGAATCCTATAATCACTTGGGTTTGCAATTCAACAGCTGAGGATGAGGAAGCCAATGTTGGCTTACTGGGGTTTACTCCCATGGGGTTCCAGTTTAGTCTTTTTGGAGAACAGTTACCTGAGGAGTTGATCGAGATGGTGCAGTAGTTGATTGCTCTACTTACTAGTGGTTATCAGGAGGTCTCTTGTTTCGGTATCCACTATCGATCTCCTAGGTTGACTTGGGACCCTGGGATCATACTCAGTTTCAATTTGGTTCAGCATAGCGATCTTGGGGTAGCATTGGAATTGCTTTAGTACAAGCAATTTTGGGAAGGGAGGATTGTAATATCCCCTTTTCTAGCTCGCATTGTATGATGTTGTCGTTAGCCTATTTCTCCTTGGTTTTGTAGGCTAACTAGGGCTTTTAAGGAATCTTGAAGATTTTTGGCCTAGGCAATTTTCGTTGCAGGTCAATCCGGGGCATCTAGAGGTAGTTTCGGCATACTTCTATTTTAGTAAGTCATTAATGTTGTTAATAGTAATTCTTCAGATGGGCCAGAGTTTCCAATGATAGTGCCTTTTCAATGGAAGATTGGTTATTATCATCAGATGATTTTAGTTCCATTGGTTTAATTCGTCTCTGCATTAATAAAGTTTAAATTATAAAGTTAAAGCCAATCATTTAACTTTATTAATGTGAACCTTAAGTTAAGTGGGAAAATGAATAGTAAAAAGGGCCCCTTATTTTAAAAGACATGAGACATCAAAAAGGCAAAAAGGAAGTTTATGTTTTATCCCACATTGGTCAAAAGTGTGAATGAGCTCTTATGAGAAGCTTATAAAAAGTGTTGCAAGGGCTCATTTTCAGCATGCTTGGTTTATGCTTGATTATTATATTCTCTTGGAGAATTCTAGGAAGCTTTGGCTTTCAGCAGGTTTGAGGATGGAAACCCTCGAGCTTGGAAGCAGTGGACAAAAACCCATTGTCTGTTGGAGATATTATTCAGGTGTCTCACTTTATGCTTCAAATTTATATTCTGTTGTATTTTCCATTGAAGAATTTAAAGAAATATTCATATTGAATTTCAGATTATTTCAATCTGATGTTATATGATTTTCGGTATAATCTGATGGATAAATAGAAATCAATTTGCATGCAAATTGTGGTTACATTTTTGTGAAAGATTTTTAGAAAATTAGGGCATAATCCCATAGGGGTTATCACATGATTGACTACATGATTTACAAGGGACAAAGCCCATGATATATAATGTATACCATGTTGGCGTAATAACTAACACCTCTGGTGTGTAAGTCAAAAAGGACAACTATGCACACTGCATAATGAGTGCTCTTCAAATTAGGAGGGGAAGCTCCCTCTTTTGTTGATATGCGTGAAAAATAAAGTAATCTAAATCCTATCTTTTTTATCTCAGCTGGAAGAGGCACAAGGTTAAGAAAACCGAGAACGTTGCAGCTAAGGATTTTCTGGTTTCGTAGATCATTAACTACAACTAAACTAACTACTTTATATTTGTTACACCTCGAAATTGTATAGCTACTATTTTAGCAATGCTTAGAGCATTTTGTTTGTAAGAAAGGATTTGAATGAATAAAATGTTGAACCTTGTTATCAATTTGAGAATCTTTTTACATGTTATGATTAGCTCATTCTGTGTTCTTGATTGATGTTATTCTTGGATAAAGCAATGCATAAAAGAGACTAATTAGTCTTGTTTTTATAATTGATTTATATACTGCAAATGTTATGAGCAAGTAACTGCCGTGGTTTTGTGCCAATGGATGCAGGAACAGGAACTATTCCTCTAGGCGAAGGGGAGACATCACTCAGGAGAGGGGCTTGGTCGGATAACCAGTAAAGTTAATCAGTTGAGCATACACACACTTCACTAAGGGTTTTGGGAACTGAGTCAGATAGAGTTATCTTGATAAGTCATCCTTAGGCTTAGGAGTTTTGGATTACTTCTTTGTGCTTTGTGAGTGGTGCTACTTGTTAACTGACTTATTGTTCTGTGAGCCTTGAATGTGAAATGTGAATGAATATGTGAACATAGGTAGAATGTATATGTGTATACATGTATCACTCATATGTATGCATCAATAAGTATGACATGGCGATACAGACATATGATGGGCAATTACTATGCCATACGCATGTGTCGACATGGCATACAAACTAATACATACACATGACTAACACATCTATAAACGTATACGCACTATCTATGATGTTTGTTATAACATTATTATGATGCTTTAAATTTACAGTTAAACATATATATACATGTTTACACAAACAGGTGTATTGGGAGTATGCTGACTGGCTCGCAATACATGTATTTGAATGTTTTAATGCAAATATGTATATGTATGTTTATGTGTAAATATATGAATGTTTATATATATATATTTAATATTATATAAATATATATTTTATTATAGCCTTACCAAGAATAAATATATAGATATATATAGTTATATTTAAATATTAAAACATTTAAATATATATATATATATAAATATATTTATTATGGTAAATAAAACTATAATAAAATATACTTAATATAATACATGATATAAATATATAACAATTTATTTATATTTTAAATAAATAAGATCTTGGAAAATAAATGACTTCTAATAGTCACTTGGTAATAAAATATATATTCACCATGAGGAAAATAAATAAATGACTTTTATAGTCTTTTTGTTAAAATCGTATGAAGTTTTTTTTGAAAAAATAAACGTATTTTACATTGGACAATATGTAAGAGGTTTATCGAATACATTTCATAAACTTTGAATTATGCTAGATTTTGCGAACCATGGAAAATACGCGAACTTTATTTGTTATGTGCAAAGTTCGAAATCATGAATAAATGGAAATCTCGTGACTGTGAAAACGCGCGTGCGTGGCTGCAAACTCACGCCAAGGAGACCAGGTCGCAGCCTGCTGGAGCTCCATTCGGGAAATGCGTGAGGAGGTTGGGAGAGAAGCTAGGTGGGACGCATTCTGCTTGTGACTTTTTCTACAATGAACATCAATTCGCCATTTTTGAGCGCCCAGGCTGAGTACACCTGTAGGTGTCTTTCATTCGCCTTTTACCATGAGTAAGTTGAAAATTTCTCCCAGAATAAAGGTCGAATCATCTCTAGATTTGCTGAGTAACTTTCTAATAAGCTGCCACTTCATAGATTGACATTTTCAAACATATATAGGTGTCAATTCTCATGTCAAAATGTTAGCAGACATGAGAATTCAAAACCTATATAAAGAGTTTGTCACATTGCCATTTCTACCAATTTACATCTGCTTTTGCAATTTCCGAATTTCCTTTGAAGAGCCACAATTTTGTCTTTGCTGTAATCACACTTGTTTAGAGAGCCAGTTCACAATTGCCATTGCCATATTGAGAGGACTGTGGAATTTATATGCTGCAATTATAAACATACCTGCTGTAGAACCCTGAATTGTGAAAAAGAGTAATCAGCAATACCTGGAAAATACTCCATTCATTCTGTGAATAGAATCTAGAAAAGACAGAAAGGAAGTGAGTTTAAAAGAAGAAGCTACAGACTGAATTCGTTAGCAGCAAGGAAACAGGCATGAGAGTTATCTTTTAATAGTTCTGTTATTTAAATTAAATAAATCTACTTGCTTAAATTATGCATTGCTTTGCATTGTGGTATGAAGTAGGGTAGGCAAGTATAAGAGAAATTCAGTTTATAAAGGAATAGCTTGAACTCATAGGAAAAGCTTGTTAAAAAGGAATAGCTTGTTTATAAAGGAATAGCTTGTCCAAATAAATGAAAGGAAATGTTGGAATACTTTTTATAGAATTTTACTTGATGAATTGTATTTACGTGAATACTGCTTGATCTCCTTATATAAAGGAAATGAGGAACTAGTTATTAAATACTAGGTCGAGGGTGGAATCAGTACCAAGGTAGTCTAAAGCTTTAAAGTTAATAGATTAACTAGGAAAAGCTATGTACTCCATGGATAAAGAATTCCAGGATAGGAGTTACCCGAGGGACCCTTGTTGACTGCATTTCAATTCCCGATTAAGTAGATGATGTAGGAGGTCTGGGGTGATTGACTACCCACGGTAAAGGACTTAGCCTATGCGTAGGATAAGATAGCCTCAAGTCAAACTGAACTTGACTTAGTGCATGTGATAGATGATCGTCAATTTAAATACTGCCGAAACACTTTGGCCAAAGTAGTGTAGTACACCTACGTCCACTTAGACTGTGAGACGATTACACTGTCAGTTCACCGTAGTCCAAAATACATACTAGATTGAGATTGCGAGGACACAAGGATTTAGTTATGTAAGACTTCACACTATGCTCAGTTGGTCATACAGAACCGGTTACCCAACCAATCTCATCGTAGAAGGGAGGGCCGTCTACTTAACAGTAAACGTGCGGGGGATCGCATTATAAGTCCGTGGTTGGCGGAAAAGCACCTGAGTGATGTTTCTCCTCCACAGTCGACTTCTGATGAACCAAGGTTTGAAAGGGAAGAACCTGGAACGTCTTATTCCTATTTGCTCAAAAGCTTCCGAACTATGATTGAAACTTGTAAGATTCTTACTCTGTTATTTATTTGAAAGAAAAGTAATGTTGAATTGCGTACTCTGTTATTTACTTGGAAAAGAGAATAATGATGTATTGTGTCAATTATTTCTTATGATGAAATGTTGCTATAGAATGAAAAGAAAAGTTTATTTACTTTGTCATTATGTATGTCTTTCCTTGTATTTTATTTGTGAAAGTAGAAATTTTTTATTTACCCAGTTTGGGGATTGTTGCAATATCTATCTAGTTTCCTCAAGTAAACAGAGCATGAGGAAATGGAGCGGGGATGTGATTACACGATAAACTTCAGGTAAGATTCACAACGTGAAGACAAGGTGGCACAACTATTTGCTTGGCTGAGAAGAAGTTTATTAGAACAAACAAATATACGATTAACTAAGCACAGATTCACAACGTGAAGGTAAGGTGGCACAACTATTTGCTTGGCTGAATAAGTTTATTGACACACACATCACACAATAAGCTTTAGGTACAGATTCTAAACTTGAAGGCAAGGTAGCACAACGATTTTCTCAATCTAAATAGGCTTATTTAAACAGAAAACACAAGGTAAGCATTTGGGACAGTGTATTGCATAGATGAGACACGCATGCAACAACGATCAAACCAACAACCCCATTTAACTAAGATGAGCATTCACCATAATAACTACATGAAACCCAAGTGGCATAACAATTCATCATCATAACAAATACTCATGAATAGATACAAAATAGGCAATATTACAGGCAAGGTAGACACAACATATATTGCTCTCTCGTGCAAAAGTTATTTACAAATGAGCTGAAACCTCTTATTTATAGACATCAAAGGTGTAGGCAACCCTAAAATCACCTTGAGTCAACTACAGTCCTGCAGTGCATGCAAGATCTTATTGCTAAACCCTAATAATGGAAACTATACAGTTAACTGGCAAGCTACCATCAGTTAACTGAAACATCTAATCTAAGTGGACAATGTGCAAGCATACACGTCCTTATTGAAAGCAAGTTAACTAGAATACTACCATCAGTTAATGTAAAATCCTAGAAAAGAAACTCCAAGTGAATGTAGATACTTCCAAGATAGACATGCATGAGATGTGAAATAGCGAGTTAACTTGGAGAGAAGCGTCAAGTTAACTGCCGTGCATGAAGTCTATCCCGTAAGGCTGGAACTGAAGTCTACTGGCCCTGATCTTGAGCAATCAACCCATCCACGAAGTCATCGATTGCATTACCTTCTGGGGAACTGAAACTCCAACGAAGTATCCCATGCCTATGCAACATGTCTTCTCCACCAGTGATCTGACACTGAAACTCGCCTTTACTCCTGGTTGCCTTATCAAACAATGCTGACATGATTGTAAGCTGATTCATCTTACAACCAATGGTCTCACCACTAAAAATACCGTGAATAAGTGCTTGGAGCTCTGACTGAACGACAGCAAGCTCGACATAGTCACCACCCACATGCTGATACTGGCATGGTAGTTGAGACACAAAGTTTCTCACATAGCGGAGTGCACTAGTGACATACTCTCTGCTCTCAGCCAACTCTGATGCTATCGTTTCTTCTATCTTAGCCTTGAAGATCAACTGTGTTCTCCAAGTGTAGACATCCTCTTTATCTTGTGCATCTGTGACTGATTCAAATGACAACCCCAGGTTAGCAATCAGGATCTCATCCCTGGGTCTACTTGTCATGCCCCCGAAATAACAAAACCACAAAGACCAAGTGTTAAAATACAAATCAATTAATAAATAAAATAAATAGCAATATTAATATTAAATATAAAATAAATGTGTATCATATCAATATAAAAATATATAAATATGAAATAACAAATATAATAATAATATATAGGCAAATTATTGTTATTCCATTCTAGTATTAAATAACTTAGTATCAAAAATAATAATAAATAAATATTATAATCATTACACATCAAAGATTGTAATACATTAGAATAAAATAATAATAAGATATTAGCAAATTGTTTTATTAGTATACTTTAATGTTAAAATGTGTTCAATAAAATATCAAAATAAAATAATAAAATAAATAGAAATCTGAAATATCATAATATATTATTTTAAAAATAGATATTATTGTGATAATAAAGGCAGCAATTAAATCTAACAAAGGGATGCATTTTATGAAAAGTCACCTCTTTCACCAAACAATACATTCCCCCCCATGAGTCACCTACCTTGAATAGTATAAATAGAAGGAAGGAAAATAAGGACGGGGGAAAAAACATGGAGAAATAGGATTTGCAATTTAGAACAGCAGCAACAATTATTGTTACACATTGGAATATAGAGCCATTTAATATATATATATTATTTAATAGGCATGCAAGTATATATGCATAGATATAGATAAATTTTATAATGAATAATATGCAATGAATAAAGAATATATATGAATAAGGAAAGAATAATTATATAAATATATATATGAATATTAATGGATATAAGTAAAAGAATAATTATATATATGTATATAAAGTATATATATATGTATAAATACATATACATGATTATGCAATAATGATACTTATAAGTAATGATGACTCTTTAATATAAACATAAGTAGATTATGTATATTTATGAATTGTCCTCATCCTATGATCAATTTAGTACAAGGTTGAAGGAAGCGAGTAAGGAAACATGGAGAGATATAGCAACTCAGGTGATGTACTCACTTAGCAATAATATTTAGCATATTTGGAATATAAGAAATAGATATTTCTAATTTGATTATTGGTGTAATGCTTTCTTTAGTATTATCATGATGATAATGATGCTGATATTAACTTAAAGAATTAGTAATAAATGCAAATGTATTTGATTGCTAAAAGATTGACTTCTCTGTGTTTGTAAGCCTACTAGGGTGGAAGGGCTTGAGATAGGTGGTGCCTAAAAACCCCACTTAACAATCCGCTGTGGCCATGGAGGGGTGGTAGGCCCGGAACCCCTTATAAGCTCCGCTGGCTTCCCCCAGTAGGTTGAGTGTCTTTCAAGGTGATGGCACAGGTAGAGAAAGCAGGTACAAGTGTTTCCTCTAAGCACGCCACTCCGAGACGTTCATATTGCTCGGGGCCAAGGGGTGGGTTGTCCTGATAGGATGCTTGTGCTCTTGGGCTTAGATGGATAGCTTTGGGCGGCTCTACCCATGCCACTCCTCATATGTCTTTATTATTGACTTGTGATTATATTTATATTTGGATATCTAGCTATTAATGCTAACATATATATGTACATGTGGAAATATTAAATGCAGACTTCAATCCAAGATTACTTAGTCAAAGAGAACATTCATTTGAAAAAGAAGAAACCCTAAACCTGATCAACAAGTGAATTCTAGGGCAAAGTCAGGTAAGGGACATTACACTACTAATAGCCAAGTCACGCTCCTCATCCTGAAGTTGTAGATGGAGCTCACGTGCACTGTCCCGCAACTGGTATAACTCTAAAAGTATAAGGCGGCCTCTAGTAACAAACTCCTCCTCCCACTCATCTAACCACTTGCCATATGCAACCAAGTGATCAAGTTGACCCTATTCTGCTGGCGGTTCTAACATCGGTGGGGGTGCGGTGACAGCATTACCTGTTCTGTGTACAAGGCTAGAAATATACTGGCGAAGCTGCTGTATTTAAGCCTTGAGAGCTGAATTATCTTCTCCATCCTTCACCATTCTATCCCTTGCGCTATCCGTAGCAACCTGTAGGAGATCAATCTCCGTCTGGCGAGTACTTCTATCGAAGTTGACTGTGATCACTTCGAAGTCTTGAGCTTCCATCTCGTTCAAACTCTTATCCTCTGGAGGTGTGGCAATCTCAACGACGATCTCCTTACCTGCATTCCTCTCAATGTGGACCTGTTTCTTGATCCTTTTATCAGGCGCATCTGTATCATGATCGAAATCTGAATGATCAAGTACATAAGATGGCTGTCTCCTCTTTATTCCCAGCTAACTCTCAAGCCAAGATGAATCCCGACTAATCCCACTGGAATGATCTGTTCTAGTCATGGGAGGATCCGACAAAAGTGAATGTGTAGAGGTGTTACTGCGAGGTGGAGAGTCCAAGTCCAAATCGATGTGAATTGGAACTGGAGGCTGCTCTGGTGTCGGTGACGGCATATGTGGCTGAACCTCAGGCTGTGGTGAACTCTAAACAACTTCTCTGATAGGCTCTACATGTGGAACATCAACGGATGCCTTTCCCTTTAAGTTACTAGGCACTGGATTCTTCTTAGGAGGGTTACTCCTCTTCTTCTGCTTGGGTTTTGACAAGGAAGGTAGTACAACTCCCACTGGTGGCGGCTTTGCTCTAGGCATAGTTACCCTCCTGGTCCTGCTTTCTAGATAAAGCATACTATTCTAGATGACTCTGCTCGACCTCTCCTTCACCGATGAGAACTCTTTGGCATACCAATCAACTGTCGACAGTGGTTGTCCATCAAACCGTTCTCTGTAAAACTGAGGAAGTGCATCTCCCTCATCCTCTGACAAACCTTCCACCTCTTCTGCCAAGAAGACAGATATTTGCGGAAGAGAGAACCTGCTGTAGCTACGTCTGCGTACCTCGAAGTCATCCTCGCAATTCACCCAGTAGTTCTCCATTGTAGGTTTGTGATAAGAGCGACTAACAAGGCGTGCTGCGTAATGACCCCAAGGATCATATGTGCATGTGTCAACCAGGTACTTGAGTTTGCAATTCTCTAACTCTTGTCCTGCAGCTTTAGCATCAACTACTGTCTTACACCAATATATACCGAACTGCAAAGGAAAGTTGGCAGCCTGTTTACGCTTGTGGCGTAAACGTTTATGAACTTCATACAACTGCCTCAAGAACTCCATGAATACTATTTTATCCGAAGGATAGCGTGGTAGCAAAATTGGATTTCCTGTGTATCCATAAACACAGATGTAGGTGTATGTAGGAAACTGAATGTACCAGTCTGCCCAATCTTCCATTTCCACTCTAGCAACTGTTGAGATAAGAATGTGCAACTCCTGGTCCAAGTTTCTCACTGTATATGTCAAGAAAGCCTCCTACACACGTTTGAAATGTCTTTCAGCCTTCGTAAACTCGAGCTGGTCATTGTAACGATAGACTTTTTGTGCACTGAGTATGCCCACTGTGTTCAACCCTCTAAACTGAACCTGATAGGCGATCAAGTACATGAGGTAGGAACACATGAAATTGGTGCGCAACTAGGAAACCGATAATTTGCTCGTGAATAGCATCGCTGATGAAGGATGCCCAGTCATAATGCTCTTGTCCAGAGATGATTCGACCAATGATATAGTACATCCATGGGTGGAATTTGTTTGCCTCTGCATGACTTGAGACATGATTAAGCAGTGTAATCAGAATTGCATACTCATCTCTATATTCACCACGACCTACATTGTTTGGCAACTTGGTCTTTTTCTGTTTCAGCCACCTCTCAGTCATCTTACTCTGACACTTATCCAATTCAGCATTGAATGCTTGCTCGCTTTGACTCATAGAAATGACCAGACCATCTGGATGTTGAGGAATACCCAAACTTCTCTCGATATCCAAGGGTTTGAGCCTGCAAATAACATGCCCATCTACTGACTGTATCTCCCGTGCAATGAAATTGTAATGCTTAATACAAGACATTACAAACTCTACGGAATGAACTAAGAAAGGTATGGAAGTGGCCTCAAGTAACCCAAATTGTTGAATGTTCTGGATTATCGAATCTCTGATCTTGAGTGGATCCAAAACTACTTTTGGAAGCACCTTATGTAGATTTGTGTCAATTGTCCCGATGAAGTCATAAGTCAAGACTGACTTGGTCTTGAATTCGAGCTGAGTGAACTGCATTATGAAAAACTCGCCTATTGACTGTGAATATATTTTGACAACTTTTCTGGAAAGCTAAAAATAGCCTGCTGAGGCTAAAAATAGCTCGTCAGAGGTAAATTTTGACGAAAAATTTTGAGATATGGGTTTTGCTTAGAAAATAATTCTAAGACAACCCAGAACATCATAAATGTAAAAATTCGACTTCTACTCAGCCATGCAAAGGAATTTCAGTTAAGAAAATTAGAGCTTCAAGAACTGATGCTTTGGAAGAAATTTTCCTGAAAATTCTAGCACATGGGTTTGTCTGAGGAAATCGTTCTGAATCAATCCAACTGTTTTGTTTTGCCAAAATTTGCCAATTCTTCGAACATGTGAGAATCTTAGATGAGAAAATGGAAGAATTCTAGAAGAGAAGAAAGACATTTTTTATTATTTATTATTATTTTTATCTTCTTTCAAAAATCGCCACTCTGCCTTGAATTTGGACCTGTACCTGCAAAAGAATGTTTCTGATGCCTTCGAACCTGATTGTCTGATGAAAATTCGCCAATCTCTTGAAGATATTTGAATTGAGAAATGGCGCCATACATGCAATAAATAGACAAAGTCGTCCCATAAAAGCAAGACTGCAAGCTCTGAAAACCCTAACTGTGAAGGAAAGAATTCAATTGGTCCTCCACTAGCTGAACTACCACTGACTCTGAGTTTTGGATTAAAATAATCTTCACATGCGAATTGAAGAATAAGCATCAAAAGAGGCACCAATATTAAATCCTTGAAGAAAATCGCCTTCTAATGTTGTGCATGCAAAAATATTTTATATTAAAATATTATTTTAATCATTTAGCAAAAAATAGAGTCTGGATGTGCTTGACAAACTTCACTGATTCCAGAAAGTCCAAATTTGACCTTCTAGGCGTCCATTTGCAAGAGTTATTTGATTTTTGACTATCTCCTATTTTATAGCTGACTGCAAAGTTACATTTAGTTATGTTCAACTCTGATTTCCAGGTGACTGAGTGAACCTGTGACTAATCTAAGATATCCATTGCGAAGCCTGCATAGCAAGGATGAAATGTCTGCTGGGAGCTGCAACTGCTAAAATCAACATTTGACACCTCAAAAAAAATAGGCGCCTTTGATTAAATTGATGCAATGTCACCAGACTTAGTGAAATATACTCTCTCGATTTTTTTGATTTTTAAACCAAACATTTACAATGTAACCAAGCACCTGTTAAGGTTAGCATAACCCACAACGTGCATGAAAGAACTCTAACCAAGAATGCGCCCTAAAACCACTTAAGGAGGAGGGGCGGGCATATGGTTAGAGGATCCCTAGGATCTACTGAATCAAGATTACAAGATTATACTGAAAGAGAGATTAAACTCAACACCAAGAATGTGCACTCAAGATCCTTTGACAAGCGAGGTGCTAACATATGGTGGAGTACTAATGCTGAAATTGAAATGAACAAAGGTGGATAACCAACCATAAGGAACTTTCCACGCTACCACCAAACAGTGGGGGGGAAAGATTACAATATTAATACTTCTTCTGTTGCGGCAGGCATCCACTCAAGAGTGGGAATTCTCCACTTTACAGTGGGTAAGATGAGAAATACAAGTTTATTCTCCACATTGGCGGTAAACCATCTAGGGGTACTTAATGTTAGCTTAGAAATTACAAGTAAATGCAGCAATAACATATGGTTGGATTAGTACTACTAATTCACAACCTTACAATCCAATAATCTGCAATTTACGAGTATTACAATGATAGAAAAAGCCACAATGTGAAGAATGATTATCTCAATCTAGAAAGCTCATAAACATTGAAAAGGAAGCTAAAATCTGATCTCTTTGAAGTCTGATAATTAAAATCAGCAAACTGAAACTGTAAATCAGCAACCTGTGAATCAATGAAATGTTTATATCTTAATCAATTTACCTCCGAATTGCGTGAAACCAAGTGCAATGAACCTTTGAAGGATAGGTGCCCATGCCATGATGAAGAAACAGCTCCAAAAACCCAGCATTTATTTATTGGCACAATTCCCAATGCAAACAAGAAGGTACGGCCCTAGCAAGGGCGATTTTGCTAGTAAAAAACATACACTTTGAAATTAAATCTGGAATTTGCTAAGAAGGGTTGCCATGACCTTAGCAATGATATTATTGAATGCCCATAACGAAGAATAAATGATACAAGAAGCTGTTAACAAATTCAACTTTCAGCTGTGTAAATATCAGCAACTCGAAATCTGGAAAACACACCACAATTCTCCAATTTGAAGCTCAATATTGTTACACCCCGAAATTGTATAGTTACTATTTTAGTAATGCTTAGAACATTCTGATTGTAAGGAAGGATTTGAATGAATAAAATGTGTTGAACCTTGTTATCAATTTGAGAATCTTTTTACATGTTATGATTGGCTCATTTTGTGTTCTTGATTGATGTTATTCTTGGATAAAACAATGCATAAAGGAGAGTAGTTAGTCTTGTTTTTATAATTGATTTATATACTGCAAATGTTTTGAGCAAGTAACTGCTGTGGTTTTGTGCCAATGGATGCAGGAACAAGAACTATTCCTCCAGGCGGAGGAGAGACATGTAATGTCCCCTTCTCAGCTGTGACTGTTTCAGTTGACCGTTGGCCTATTCCGGAGACCCGTAGGCTACGCGGATGGTGAAATTAGGGTTTCCTAGTTTTGAGGAGGTTGTTGCTTGAGGTTCGGGATTCTGTTTGCGGATTCTTTCTGGGTTTTCAGAGAGCTTTGCAGTGATGTGTTCAATTTGGCATTCCGGGCAACTTCGCGAATTTACTATTTTTAGTAAATTCTATTTTTGGCAATGGACAGTTTGGGTTCAGTTCAGTTGGTCCTCTTCTTCAGTTGGTTCAGCTGGCACTTCAATTCTTGGCTTTGGGCGCATATTTCTTGGAGAGATAAGTATTTTCATTATAATATTATATTTTAATATTATACCCCTTGCCTAGCAGTACAACTTTAAGTTGTTTTTAAAAAAAGGGGGAACTTTGAGGGTCTAGGCGTCATGGAGAGATAAGTTATATCTTTTAAATGTCAAATATTGAGATGAAGAAAGGGACGCCTATTTGAGAGAATTGATTTTATTTTATTTTAAAAAAAAAAGTGAAATATTTCATTGGTGAAAAAGGACGCCATTCTTTGGAGGGAAAAGGTGAATTTGAAATTAGGGTTTGGGCGCCTTCTGGAAGCTTCTAGATGTTTCTCTCTTGTCTATTTAATCAGGCCTCAGCTCTTCATTTGCAATCAAGAAGGCTCGTAGTATGGAGTTATCAGCCCCTAGGCCTAAATTTCCGCCTAAGCCTTTTGGCCATAAGAAGGATAAGAGACATTCTTCTAATCAGCACAAGAAGTTCCCACCTAAGTTGACCGAAGAGCAACGTGAACAG